>KI628570.1:17327-88033 GCA_000503235.1 Sclerotinia borealis F-4128
CTTAAACTAGACTCCTGAGCTATACCCACCGAAATGCACTAGCATTTCCATAACTCTCGTTCCCCTGTTTTCGTAACATGAAAAACTGAATATTATAAATAGACAATCTATCTCTTCTACTAATACTCAAAGAAAATTGATAGAGTATACAGGTTACAGACTATAGACTACGGCTCAGTATATATTATACTAATCTAGTATACTTGGAACCACTTATAACTTCCTTTCTTTGATTTACAAAATCCTCTCCCTCAAAAAGTATCGTCTTATTCGTCTCTTAACAAAGAGAATAAAGAAACAGAAGAAACATATACTCCTACTTGAATATCTATATCTATCTATATCTATATCTATATTTATACATCTACTATACATCTATTATACTATACTACACTACGAACCAAACCCAAATAAAACCCCAAACATAATCACCACCACTAGAAATATATAAACATTTTCGTAGACTTAGTTTCGTCTCGTCTCTCAAGTAGACATTATAAGATAGGATAATTACTTAGAAGTTAGTGCTACTGTATATTGTATATATTCACTCAGTAGAGGATTTGTTTGTTAGTCTTTGCTTGACCTGGTCCGAGAAGAATATTAATGTATAGATAGATAGCTGTTAAGATAGATATATATCAGAGTGTTTCAATCCAGCTATAAAATCGATTGAACGAATATTACCATCATATACATACTAGTCTAGTTACAATGATGATTTATTGGACTTTATTCAAGTTACTTATAATTAAACAGGCAAAAATTGACTCTCTCGATTTGAAACCCCCGAGTCATAATCAAATTAGGTATTAGTCCTCACTTATTTCTACTCGTACTCATACGAGTATTCACAGATTCAAATCACTTGGCTAGTCATACATGTATCAGGTATTGCTGGGAATTATTTATTATATATTATGTATATGAAATAAAATAAAATTAAGAAATTAGGAAATTAGCGAACGCTAGAGTCCAGCTCTAGGCGATCTTTTGATGTGATGTAAAGAAATAAGACTTACCAATCTACTTCTTTTTTCTTTCTTTTTTTTTGAAATGAGATACTCACTTACCTCTTCTGCTGTCTATGCGTGTGTGTGGGTGACTCACCTGCTCAATCTGCTCGATTTTCTGGTCGATCTTCTTGACTTCTTCACTGGTCTCTCCACCGCCCAATTCAAGACGTCGTCTTCTGAGGTATCATCATCGCTATTGCCACTCTCGTAGCTGTCGCTATCAACAACTGTCTTAGCCGATTTTGTCTCATGACGAGCTCTCTTGACGGGTCTCCTATCGTTGCTTTGCTCGGTCGATGATCCTATTTGTGCTTGTGTGGGGTCAAGATCCAAGATCTTGTCATCGATTTCGAACTCTGCATCTTGTTCTTCATCCACCTCGATTGTCTTTCTCTTGTTGCTCTTTGCCGGCGTGGGTCTCTTGATTGGTGTTACCAGTTCGGAGTCAGACGAACTTGTGGCGTGGGAACGACCTTGGGTTGCTTGTCTTCGTTGGTTGTTGCCTGCGACGAAAATATCAAGATTGTTCATGTGCTTGTCGATGGAGTTGGCATTGGGACGTCTGTCGCGTAAACTTTGTCGGTTGGCGGGTTCGAGCTCCAAGTGCTGGGCGGTCAATCGATAACTAAGGGTGTTCTCGTAGCTATAGTTGTTGATCACCATGTTTGGGTTGGCGTATTCTCTCTCTGCATTGCGGACGAAGCGTCTGACGATCTTCTTCATCTCGACATGATCTCGCGTGATCGCCATCTTGTTTCGTCCCTCGGGGAGGATACGATCGTCAGGCTGAATGTTGAAATTGGCGCAGAGATAGGGGAAGTTGAGGAACTTCTCTAGGCAGAAGAGATGAACATGACCAGCGTTGTGGAAAGGGTCGTGGACGACCGGGTCGGACGATTGCTCATCGAACGCGACTCGGTAGTGACCCTTGTGGATGGTGCCGTTGCGAACTGGGCAGTCTACAAATCGGCATTTGTCGGAGTTTTGGTGAGGATAGCGTGCGGCAGAGTCGGATGGGACGCTTTGGATCCAGAGCGTGAGTCCGGATCTCTTGGTGTGTCTCTCTCCTGTGATGTTGTGACCCGGATGGTTGAAGATGAACTCTCTCAACTGGTCAGCGGTGAGTTTGACGTGTGGGTTCAACTCTCCCTCTGGGGTGTACTGGAAAGGAACTACACCGGCGTGATTTGGGTTTCCCCAGCTCCGAGGTTGCTGTTCATGCGGAGTGTAAAATGCGGAAGGATTCAACAATTGGATGTTCTGACTGCGCTTATTCTTACCTTGTGTTGTCAAGTTGGGTTTGATCCATTTCTTTCCAGGTACTTTGGTGGGTCTGACGACTACTTCTGGTTTTTTCTGTTCTGACTCTGGTTCTGTGTCTGTGAGTGCTTGTGCTTCTGGATCCGAGTCTAATGCGACGGAGGTGGTGATACCCTTGCCCTTGGAGACCTTGCACTTCTTAGCTGAAGGTTGCTCGAGAGAAATGGGTTCGGTGTTATCGGCCTCGGCGATAAGTTGATCCAGCTGATCGTCATACTCTCTGCGTCGTTTCAAACCTTGATGAAGCGCCTCCATGACGTTTGGTGGCAGATGTCCCAAGGAATCAATGATGTGCAATGGATACGTTGGGCTGGGAAAGACATTCAAGATGTCGTGTCGGTAGGTCCCAGCATACTCGAAAGGAGCAGGGAAGTGTTGGACCGCTTGCATGTTGTTGGCTGACAAAATGTTGCTTGGGCCCGCGAAACTAACTGCTGCTGGAACGGGGTTGTTGTTGCCAGTGAAACCACTATTCAAGTAGCGAGGATCGACTGCTACATTGTTAGTCATGAAAGGAACGGGTAACTCAACTTGTGTGTGATTTGCTTGTCTCATGTTCGCCATTCGTCCATCGGCTTGTTGGTGGCCTACTTGTGGAGAGGCATCATCCAACTTTTCAACCGAGTCGTTGAGGAACTGCTCAAAGGTGAAGGTAGAAGGATCTTGACGAGGGGTTTGATCATAGTCGGCTGGATAAACGGGAGAGTGGAGCTCCACCTGATCGAGTATTTGGGATTGGTCGTCCCAGAGGTATTGGTATTGGTCGATGTTGTCAGACATATTGTTATTTAGCAGCTCAGCTGTACTAAATTTAGTGATTGTGTCGTTGATTGTATCGAGCGTAGTATCTCAAATGATGTGTATTTTATGATTGAAAGGTTGTACGAAAGGGAAAAGAGAGAAAAGACAATAGGGATTGTCACCGAGGTTATATGCTGAAGTGATCCTTTGTTTCTTGATTGTATTGTCTTTTCTTTGTACCTGTTCAGACAAAGAGACTTGCTAAACTAATCTACTACTCGACAAAGCAACTAGGATAATCTGAGTTGTTCACAAGAAAATAACAATAGGATTGAGGAAACCAACAAAGGAGGGCCATTCTCTTTGAACCCTTTGAATCAAGAATAGAAAACAACATCTGCTCCTCTGATCTCTAAAAATATTGCTAGATAGTTTCATAGTACCAGGATTGTGTCTCCGATCCTCATCATGCTCTGACCCACCTATGTAATGTAATGTGGCCAACGTTTGACAGCTTATTAGACAAAACTGGATGTCCTAAAGTTTGAACCATAATGACCAAATACAATCTGCATTTGACTGAATTGAACAGTATGAGCATTTTTACAGTACCAATAGTGTTCAACCATTCAAGACTGGGAAATTTATCAACTAAAAACACTGTTTGAGAATTAGCTGTTATTCCAACAGTATAATTGAGATAATTCAAAATATGGTATAAACGTTTATCAGAAGGTCTCCAAGATAATCAACACACAGCCGAAGCCGTTCAGAACAGGTCTGTGTATCTTGTTTGTAACATCATAATGTTTGTTCCCACAAAGGGGAGTAAAAGGAATTGTAGACAAAGAAGGTTGATAAAAATACATACCATGAGAACAAAGAAACTGTGAACATGAGTTGAGTAAGTCATGGACACAGCACTGTAGCACATATCAAACAATAAAACATTGCAGAGTTGTGAAAGTTGTTAAGAGCAAAGCTTTGTATTGAATTGGTGGATGTTGAAGAAGATTGAAAGGAAAGTTTTTATAGAAAAAAGAAGAGTTTTTCGAGGACATATGGTCTGTGCAGTATTAGCTTGATAAATTTATAGTCACGTGTTGACTTGAGGTCTACTTCTATACTACGGTGACCTCGAAATGGCTCAATGGTAAACTGGTCGGCCAATTTCATTTTTGTACTTTATCCGAATATCCGTACCGGTATCACGAAATGCAAACGGGGAGGTCGGTCCATCCAGAGTAATAGAATGTGAAGATCCCAAACTTATTCAGAATGCTTTCGCTGATCAAGTAATACTGATTTCACTGATTTTGAATTCGAGTAACAAGTAACCAATCATCATCATTTGCATCTACCTGTCCTTCTTCTACTCAACCCAACCTTCATGTTTCTATCCACTCACTATACTTTAATCCCTCCTTGAAACCTTAATTTGCGACTTTCTTTTAAAGATTTCTGCCCTGTTTGCGCATACCGCTTCGTAAAACACACGTTGAAGATGGAGGAGAATAATCTGGAGTTGCAGGCAAAGCTGCAGGAATTAGAACATGAGCTGGAGGTTAGTTATGGCGTTTCCAACAACGGGAGATATGTTTTAGCTGCGTCGCCTTCCTTCGCAATCTCATGCCAAATGCATGCAGGATGACATCGCCCGGGGTAGAAGAGATGGTTTCCAGAACCAACTTGCTGATACAACTTTTGCTTTAGGAAGGGGATATCACAGAGAAGGGGTACGTTTTCCCAACACTATGCTGAAACCATTCGGCATCTCATATCGTATACCGGTTCTGATCTCTCGAACACAGATATCAAAAGCGACGCACATTCTTACTTTCACAATACTCGGGCGCCTCACCGATAGCCGCGGAGCTGAAAGGGCTGCGCATACATGCTCCTGATGATAGCACACATTCCTTGAATGATGGTTCGCGCACCGCATCTCTTGCTGCCCTCAACTCGAACTCGAGAAGCGCCGGTGGGAGCGAATTATACCCCTTACAGAATTACGGCGCATCACAAATCCCCGATCAAACAGCTACAATGGCTAGCGATGTAGGAAGCTTTGGAGCCAACAGAGCACAAGATGGGCAAACTTTCTCCTATGCTGGCAGACCTCAGGATTTAAGGCTAGCAGTACACAATTCTACCCAACGGCATAGCTCTTATAGTCAGAACTCCTCATATCAACCCGGCTCTCCAGCAGGAGATTATCAGCAAGATCGACCGCATGAGCCAAGTATGAGAATGGGGTCGATGGCTTCTGGCACAAATTATGCTTTTAACCCGGCACACCAAACTGGCTATGTGGAACATCAAGGAGACGTCTACGACCAGAATCATGCAGGGACGATGATGGATTCTCATGGTACCATGCTTGGGGAGTCGCAACAAGGGTACTTCTCAGATTTTGCTGGACAGCAAGGATACGAGAATAATGGACCGAATGAATATGGTGGAGGGCCACATAGATATTCTTCTAGTGACGCATTCTCTCCAACAGCAGCAATGGCGCCACCAATGCTGACTACTAACGATTTACCTCCTCCCGCCGCCCTGGAGTATCAAATGCCCTTAGAGCCTCGGGATGTTCCATTCGCCGTTTTCGATCCACATGATAAAGATACCCCTATGTCTAAATTCGACAACATTGCGGCCGTTCTGAGGCATCGGGGGAAGGCGAGAGCAAAGATGCCAGCATACTGGGTGTTAGACAATAAAGGCAAAGAGATCGCTTCGATTACTTGGGAGAAACTTACCAGTCGAGCCGAAAAAGTTGCGCAAGTGATTAGAGATAAAAGTTCTCTCTATAGGGGTGATCGAGTCGCTTTGATATATCGCGAATCCGAAATAATCGAATTTGCCATCGCCTTACTTGGATGCTTCATCGCTGGAGTGGTGGCGGTCCCTATCAATGATCTTGAAGATTATGCAAAACTAAATACTATTTTAACCTCTACACAAGCACATCTTGCACTCACCACCGACAACAATTTGAAGACTTTTCAGCGAGATATTACAACCCAGAAGCTCAATTGGCCAAGAGGAGTAGAATGGTGGAAGACCAACGAATTTGGAAGTTGGCATCCAAAGAAGAAGGATGATGCACCCCCTTTGACGGTACCGGACTTGGCTTACATTGAATTTTCACGAGCCCCGACCGGCGATCTCCGTGGTGTAGTAATGAGCCATCGGACAATCATGCATCAAATGGCATGTCTCAGTGCTATCATATCTACAGTACCGTCTGGAGGACATGGCGATACTTTCAATCCTGAACTAAGAGATAAAAGTGGAAGATTAATGGCTGGCGGTAGCAGTCGTGGCGAGATATTACTCTCTTATCTAGACCCTCGACAAGGGATTGGTATGATTCTGGGGGTCTTATTGACAGTATATGGTGGGCACACAACTGTTTGGCTTGAAAGTAAGGCAGTTGAGACACCTGGTCTTTATGCCCACCTCATTACAAAATACAGGGCAACTCTCATGGTGGCTGACTACCCTGGTCTGAAGAGAGCAGCTTACAATTACCAGCAAGATCCTATGACGACGCGAAATTTCAAAAAGGGAATGGAGCCTAACTTTCAAAATGTCAGATTGTGTCTGATAGATACTCTGACAGTCGATAGCGAATTTCACGAAGTGCTAGCGGATCGCTGGTTAAGGCCGATGCGAAATCCTCGTGCGCGGGAATTAGTCGCTCCTATGTTATGTCTGCCAGAACATGGTGGTATGGTAATTAGTATGCGAGATTGGTTGGGTGGTGAAGAACGAATGGGGTGTCCCTTGAAACTAGATATCGGATCAGATAGCGGTTCTATTGAGGAAAAATCCGAAGAAAAAGAAAAGTCGCCTGGTAATGGGTTCGGAAGTCTCATAGGAGGCGGAACGGTAGCTCCAGCTGAACAAAAAGGAAGGACAGAATTGAGTGAAGTTCTACTGGATCGGGAAGCACTAAAGACCAATGAAGTTGTTGTGGTGGCTATTGGCGAGGAAGCGCGCAAGAAAGCTGGTAGCGAACCAGGGACAGTCCGTTGCGGTGCCTTTGGTTTTCCAATACCTGACGCCACTTTGGCGGTAGTGGACCCCGAAACTGGACTCCTAGCCTCTCCACATTCTGTAGGCGAAATCTGGGTAGATTCGCCATCGCTATCAGGGGGATTTTGGGCCCTACCGAAACATACGGAGCAGATCTTTCATGCTCGGCCATATAAATTTGAGCAAGGTGATCCAACTCCGATGATGGTCGAGCCTGAATTTCTTCGAACTGGTCTTCTTGGAACAGTGATTGAAGGCAAGATTTTTGTTCTTGGTCTATACGAAGATCGTCTCCGTCAGAAGGTTGAATGGGTTGAGCACGGTCACGAAGTCGCAGAGCATCGTTACTTCTTTGTTCAACACATAATAGTGAGTATCATGAAGAATGTTCCCAAGATCTACGACTGCTCCGCATTTGATGTATTTGTCAATGATGAACATCTTCCGATAGTTCTGTTGGAGTCGCCTTCCGCATCAACAGCGCCTGCTACATCTGGGGGACCTCCACGTCAACTCGATACTGCGCTTCTGGATTCCTTGTCAGAGCGCTGCATGGAAGTTTTGATGCAAGAGCATCATCTAAGAGTCTATTGTGTTATGATCACAGCGCCAAATACTCTTCCAAAGGTTTTAAAATGTGGCCGAAGGGAGATTGGTAATATGCTTTGTCGTCGAGAGTTCGATCTTGGCAATCTTCCTTGTGTGCATGTAAAATTCGGAGTTGAACGAGCTGTACTTAATCTGCCTATTGGTGTGGATCCTATCGGAGGTATATGGTCACCACTTGCTTCCCAAGCTCGTGAAGATGTATTATCTCCTGGTGACAAACAATATTCTGGAATTGATCGTCGCGAAGTGGTAATCGATGATCGAACTTCTACACCTCTAAATAACTTTCTAAGCATAGTTGACTTGTTACAATGGCGCGTGGCGCGACAAGCTGATGAACTTTCCTACTGCACCATAGACGGCCGAGGTAAGGAAGGAAAAGGAATCACCTGGAAAAAGTTCGATACGAAAGTGGCCGCGGTAGCTATGTATCTAAAGAACAAGGTCAAGATAAGACACGGCGATCACTTGATACTCATGTATACGCATTCGGAAGATTTTGTGTATGCAACACATGCATGTTTCTGCTTAGGAGCAACAGCTATACCCATGGCTCCCCTTGACCAGAACCGTCTGAACGAAGACGCACCAGCCTTCTTACATATGGTTTCAGATTACCATGTAAAGGCTGTTTTGGTCAATCAAGAGGTTGACCACCTAATGAAACAAAAGGCTGTTTCGCAGCATCTAAAACAATCGGCACAAGTTCTCAAGGTATTGGTGCCGAGTATATATAATACTTCGAAGCCACCTAAGCAAAACAATGGTTGTAGGGACCTTGGCCTTACGATGTTACCAGGTTGGGTTCAGCCAGGATTCCCAGCTCTTGTTTGGACATATTGGACTCCTGACCAACGTAGGATCGCTGTACAATTAGGCCACGATACCATCATGGGTATGTGCAAGGTGCAAAAGGAGACTTGTCAAATGACAAGCTCGAGACCTGTCCTAGGTTGTGTGCGAAGCACAACTGGCTTAGGTTTTATCCACAGTGTTCTTATGGGTATATTCGTTGGGGCCCCAACTTACCTAGTCTCTCCCGTCGAATTTGCTCAAAATCCTGTATCGCTTTTCTTAACCCTTTCGCGGTACAAAATCAAGGATACTTATGCTACACCGCAGATGCTCGACCATGCAATGGCCGTCATGCCAGGCAAGGGGTTTACCCTTCATGAACTAAAAAATATGATGATTTCCGCTGAAGGAAGACCTCGAGTTGACGTTTTCCAAAAGGTACGCCTCCATTTTGCTGCGACTGGTCTTGATCGCACTGCCATCAATACAGTTTATTCGCATGTTCTGAATCCAATGATTGCGTCTCGTTCATACATGTGTATTGAACCAATTGAGCTATGGCTAGACACTCAAGCATTACGCCGGGGTATGACATACCCCGTTGACCCAGAAACCAACGCAAAAGCACTCATGGTTCAAGATTCTGGCATGGTTCCTGTATCGACTCAAATAGCTATTGTCAACCCAGAAAGCCGTTGTCTTTGCCACGAAGGTGAATATGGTGAGATATGGGTCGAGTCAGAAGCATGTGTCAGATCTTTCTACGGCTCCAAGGATGCTTTCGATTCGGAGAGATTTGATGGGCGTACTGTTGATGGCGATCCTAACGTACAATACGTCCGGACAGGAGATCTAGGTTTTCTACATAATGTTAGTCGACCTATAGGGCCTAATGGTGCGCAAGTCGAGATGCAGGTATTGTTCGTTCTAGGCAGTGTAGGGGAAACATTCGAAATAAACGGCCTTAGTCATTTCCCGATGGATATTGAGTGCTCTATAGAGAAATGTCATCGTAATATCGTGCCGGGAGGATCGTAAGTTGCTTCATATTGATTCATTGAAACCATCAAAACTAATACTATCTAGTGCCGTCTTCCAAGCAGGCGGACTTGTCGTTGTGTTGGTAGAAGTAGGAAGGAAATCATATCTTGCCTCCATCGTACCCGTTATCGTCAACGCCATTCTCAACGATCATCAAATCGTCGTCGATATCGTCGCTTTTGTCAACAAGGGCGATTTCCCTAGATCCAGACTTGGAGAAAAGCAACGGGGCAAAATTCTAGCTAGTTGGGTTACACGTAAAATGCGTACAATGGCACAATTTGGTATCAGAGATGCTGAAGGGGGACTCTCAGATGTTACCGAGACCATGGAGCCACGCAGCGGTATCGCTAGTGTTCGAAATGGCAGCGTAATTGCGAGCAGTCTCCGCAATGTTGAGCCCGCTCCTCACATAGTTGAGGAACAAGAACGCGAGCGTCACCGTGTGGTGTCTCAACATAGCTTCGCTCCTCTCCCAACTGGAATATCTGAAATGCCAGCAGATAATTACGATGACCCTCCAATGAGATCATCGAATGAAGCAAACTTTGGCATGAGACATAATGACGACACGCCCCCTGCAATTCCCCGACAGAATAATTTCGAAACCCCGAACAATTACTTCGATGGTGGAAAAATCAATTTCGATAGTCCGTATTCCGATTTTATGGTTCCAGGGTTTGGTCCCACTGCAGGTGAACCGCCGAGGATTGGACCAAAACCGGGTTTGGAGATGGATACGGGTATGGGTACTCAACACGGTGTGCAGGACGCCGTTGGGGGGGATGGGAATGATCGGTGGAATTTACCAAGTCAGCAACAGCAGCCGGGATCTAGGGTTGGAGGGGGATTGAGGGTGCATAATATGGATGATGATGACGATTGGAAGGATACGCTAATGCACTATAATCGTGCTAATCAATAGAGAGATGGGAGCGTGAACGATTGAGGTGCATATGGATCTAATTACCGAGAGGAGGAAAAATGGGATGGGGGATGGAGCAGCGAGAGGAGAAGGTGTGATTTATAGAGAGAGAGAGAGAGAGAGATGAATGCAGGGAATTTAACACCCTCATACTCGAGTAACTGTTATTTTTTTTGGCCATTTCCCGAATAGGGAGTTGTTGCATGGATTGATAGGCACTTGGGAAGAGCGAGATCATTGGAATGCAGCGCTTTGATTATAAGACGTCTATGCGATATGAACAAAAGCATTATTGTAACAGCAATTTGTAAATTTGACAAGACAATCAATCATCATATATCATATTTGTCTGTATGCACTGTAGTGTAAATGATTCGGGATTACGAGTATAGAGCTAAACGTGCAGTCTTCTTTGACGACATCTCTAATTCAATAGGTAGTTTAGTTGGTGATAAACCCCTTCCTTGTATACATGTATATGGCATGTATGCATCAAATAATTTGGTGCAGTAGTGTACAGTATTTACCGGGTTTGCCGAGTTCTGAAGGTGGGAATTGAAGGAATTGAATGATGCTCGAAATAATAGTAAAAGTAGATAGATGGGAACTAACTTGCTATTATATATATATATGATATATGATATATGATACGGTAAGAAGAAGTATAGTGAATTGATGTCGAGATATCTTTATACTTTATACTACTCGAGTATATATAATAATTGTACTAGTCACGTGGAAATCCTTACCTATGGGAATTCAGCTCCTTCCTAAAGTGGATTTAACCGCTGATTCTCAAAAAGTCATACTCTTCAATAAATATTATAAAAGTGACTATATAAGATATAATAATTTTCTTTTCATCAATTAATAGTAAATCAAGTTAATTAACTGACAAATGTAATTTGATCTTTAAAAATTCATTATAAAGCTTTTTTTGTTATATTGAAAGTTGATGTCATTCTAGATTGGGCACAGATCACCCAAAAGGAGCTTACCACAGTGAAGGGGATAACATATTTACTCGATCCGTACAATCCTAAAACTTTATGTTTCGAAAACAAAGAAAATCGGAAAAGCAACACTTATCGAATACAATGTATCAACAAAGGCATTGGAGTTGAAATGCATCGAAGTATTTCGTGCGTGTCAGAAGCAGCTTCGGGGGACAAAGAGAAGGAGAGGAGTTAAAGATTAAAAGGTTGGCCAGATTAGACTCCCGAACACAACATAGATCTATTTATTGCTTGAGGAATGTGAGAAAGTACACGAAGCAATTAATATACAGAACGAAAAGGACTAGAAAAGACTCGAAGAGATTCAAAGAGAGAATATAGTTTACTAACAGTATTTATAACTCGAATCTCATCCTTTGGTTTTTCTTGGATTTTTTATATCGATTTATTGAAAAAGAAAGGAAGATGATGGACAATTCAAAGCAGGATGTCGAGGGTAGTCCTGGTACTTCTTTCCAGGTTATTGTTTTGGTGAGTGGGTTTTGCTTTATTTTATACTTGTGTTTATGTAATGTTTGTTTGCTTGTTTGTCGTTTTGTTTCTTCGGCTTGATCTGGAGACTGCATGAAGGACTGTGTCAAGTGTGCATGAGGGGCGAGGGGTGCGCGTATATCATTCGTTTGTATTTGATCCAGTGGATGACTTCTTACTTTTAGTTGATGGCGTTGGTTAAATGGCTTTGTTCGGTTGTATACTCAAGTCTGGGTATTTTCCCAGTATGGAAATCTAGGAAGGGTCACTTGGGCTCATACTGTTTCGGTAGGAAGGTTTAAGTGTCTCTCTTATTCTTAGCTGGGGAATCTATTGCCTTTTAAACTTTCAATATCCTTATTTGACTCAAGTATCTGTCACTACACTACTCTCAAGACCTTCAATTCAGGCTATTCTCCACATCTTTGCGATGTGAAACATCCGCGAAAGGAAGAAAAAGCTAACAATTAAATCCAATAGGGAGCCGGCGGAGGACCTATGGAAGATAACTGTACTTCATTTTTAGTACGATCAATGGCACAAGGATGGAGTAAAGGCTCAATTCTCGCTGTAGATACCGGAGTTCATCTATCAGCCATCGATCGACTTCTCGAGCAATACACTCAAATACCACCCGAACGACCACACACACTTCAAGGAGGCCCCTTTGCAGGATTGATTCTCCCCAACAAATCTAGCGAGGCAAACACCGCCCACATAGCACGTAATCTTATCGGTGCTCATCTCATTACCCATCCCCATCTCGATCATATTGCAGGTGGTATCATCAGCACCGCAAGTCCTAGTTCCAAAGCTAGAGTGATTGCGGGATTGGCAAGTACGATTGAGGCGTTGAAGAATCACATTTTCAATGATGTCATTTGGCCGAATTTATCGGATGAGAATGGTGGGGTGGGTTTGGTGACGTTTAGGAGGTTGGTCTCGGGGGGTTCGTCGGTTTTGGGGGTTGGGAATACTAAAGGGTATGTAGAGGTTGTGGAGGGACTAGGTGTGAAGTCTTGGGGGGTTAGTCATGGGATTTGTATTGGGGAATTTCCTTGTACGTATTTCCCCATCATGCTTCGTGGCAGGTTTTGCTTTGAGACTGGAAGTTCTTTTGAGATATTACTATTACAGTGTTGTCGGATCAGATATCTATCTCGCTGCACGAGTTACTTTACATTTTCCACCTGTATACATACCGTACTAACCATACCTCCTTCCCACAGATCGTTCAAACAGCGAAATAGCCAGCACCCCCACCATAATATCCAGCCTTCATTCCGCCAGTACCCACGGCCCAATCTCAAGTCCCGACGACGACGACCACCAACGCCGCATCTGCACCAGCTCCGCATTCTTCATCCTTGACTTTGCCAGCGGGCATGAAATTCTCATCTGGGGCGACGCAGAACCCGATTCCATCTCTCTCTATCCACGCAACAAGCAAGTATGGGCCGATGCCGCACCCAAGATTGTACGTGGGACCCTGAAGGCGATTTTTATCGAATGTTCCTTTGACGATAGTCGAGCCACTGAAATGTTGTTCGGACATTTCGCCCCACGCTTCTTGATTGAAGAATTAGAAGTGCTAGCCGCCGAAGTAGAAAGATGTCGCGATGAATCTCAATCTCCTCGTCGACAACGAGATCGAGATCGAGAGCGAGGTTCCCCCGGCTCGCCTACCGATTTGGACTACTTCCGAAAATCCATTTCCATCCGAAAAGAAAAAAGAGGGCTAGGCGTGCGTCCTCCACCGATAAATACCCCTTCCTATGCCATTCATTCGCAAGGACACCGTAGGGCTTCGGGTGATGGTAATGTCTTTCATGAGGAAAATGCACTGGAAGGGGTCAAGATTGTAATCATACATGTGAAGGAGAAAATGGAGGATGGGGAGGAGCCGAGAGAGGTTATTTTGAGGCAGTTGAAGGCGTTTGAGAAGGATTCGAAATTGGGGTGTGAGTTTGTGGTTAGTGAGAAGGGGATGAATGTTTATTTGTAGAGGGAGGGGAGATTGGGGAGTTTAGGGATTGGAAATTGTATGTATCATGAGGAGGACTGGGATAACGGATCGGGTGGTTTGGGAGGTTTGTGCGGGTAGGGCATTTGCTTGCTTTGTTGTATAATATGCCATCTGGGAGGGTTACAGGTTACGTATCATGACTGTTGGCTTGGAGCAATACATAATATACGTGGGTGGCTGGGTGGCTGGGTGGCTATATCCGTTGGGAGTCTCACGACAAGGCGTATAGGTAGGTACAAGGTGTTTTTGAATGGGCTGCTATCGGGATTCAATGCGATTATAATGTACAGTTGCTTTGAGTTTCTATATCTAAAAGACTTTTCGTCTGGTGCTCTATAATTCCCCCATGGTTCCCCGAAAAAGATCTCTATATCTTCTCTCTCAATTGCACAGCGATCTACTGTCCCTCAAGCTTAGCCTTCACCAATTTCTTCGCCTCCTCATCCTTACCAACCGCCGTATCATAATCCACACGAGGAATCTCCACCCCCTCCGTAGTCCTTCCATAGGTAATCCCACCCAGTCTCGAAATCGGCTTCAAGACCGCTGGATCCACAATATTCTTCTCTTTATTTATCGCATTTTCCCTGACCCAAAATCTCGTTCCCTCCACCACAGCCAGCACCCCTGTTTTCTTCCCGGGCGTAGCTCTACTCTCAAATTCCTTTAGACTCTCCAATTTTGCCTCGACACTAAAATGCGCTTCTGCCACCCGACTCGCTTTTACCGTCTTACACCCTGCTGGGGTAAGTCCACTGAATGCCCATTCCGACTCGCCATATGGTGCATTTATCGACGTTGCATTCGCCGCCTCGATGAAATGCTCCGATATGATATTAATGGTGCATTCACCCGTCTCTTTCAAATTCCTGAGCGAATCCTTGGCATTTTCCATTCCCCCCGCATACCCCAATGTGAACAGCGGTGGATCATGATTAATCATGTTGAAATAGCTGAAAGGGGCTAGATTAGTACTCTTGCCATCGGCACTGCGGGTGCTGACGAAACCGACGGGTCGCGGGATGATGGAGGATATGAGTAGCTTGTAGTTGTAGACGGCGGGGCGCCCTTCCTCGTACGGATCGATTTCAATGTGCGGGATCTTGAGTGAGGCGCCTTGGTCGTTGGCGCCAGATCCGAGTTTCCAGGAGGGCAGGACGGTTTGGGTGAGGGACCAGGATTTGTCGGCGTCCCAGGGGGAGCGTGTGGCTTCGACGGATTTGAAGTCGGGGTGTGGGTTGCGGTTTATGAGTTTTTCGGCGTCATGGCGCTGTTGGGTTGTGGAAGACATGGTGCGGTTTCTTGATAGGTGACGGATAGGTATTGAGCTGTTGATAATATGGAGGAGGTTTGGATGGAAGAGAGGGCTTCTGATGTGTTGGGTTAGCAAACTGGCCATTTGATGGGGGTTACCGGTCTGGCAGAGTGAAGCTAATGAGCAGTGGGATATATACCGAATTGAATTTCTAAACAGAGTTCTTACTCTCAAACTTCTAATGACATTGACGAGATATATAGGGACAGGAAACACAACATATATACCTAGTCAAAACGCAAACTTAAAGAATTCCCACTAATCCATTTGGTAATCCCGCAATATTTACCTATTCCGCCATATATTTCGACACAGCGGCTTTCCTTCCGCTCCCCGTATATAAAACTGTGGGGTTAGAATTAGGTGATAAGGCTGACCCCGCACCTGATAAGGGGGGAGCTCGGGAAGCTATGGCATGGGAAGGAACGTGACCAGAATCGGGCGAATAGTTACATTACATTTAAAATGGGATAATATTGTTGCGCAAACACGATATTATGAAGATAGAAGTTATTGTCCTTGAAGCTATTCAGAGGAATGTAATAATCGTCTGATGCTTTGAAATCAATACAATACCTAGTAGATTGATTGGTCATCATATACTATTTTCCTGACAAATACAGATTGGGTTTGAGGATATATCTTTCTATCGACAAGCACATCACACCAGTATAACTCTCCAACAAAAACACTGACAACTTCAGATCACGGGAATTGCAACTACAAAGTAATCATCACACAAGACACAACCCAAGAAGCTTCACAAAAAATGGATTCCCTACCCTCTCAACTCTCCTCCCTCGAGCTCTACCTAGCACCCGGTGTTCAAATCTTCAAACTCGGGGATTGGAAACTTCAATCTGGAAAGGAGATTCCCGATGCACATATTGCTTATAAAACATTTGGAGATCCAAGTTCTCCCGCCATAATCTATCCTTCTTGGTTTTCGGGAGGTGAGTTTTGAGTCTCTTATATCCATTCCATCTGGCACTATCCCTCTCTACTCGAGTACATCGAGCATGTCAATCTAGGGGTCACGATTTAAAGATGAGAAATAGATATCAGACACTAACACCAAACAACACAGCAATCGCGGACAACGAATGGCTCATTGGAGAAGACCAAGTATTAAATCCCCAAAAATACTACATTATCATCACCGCTCTCTTCGGAAACGGAGAATCAACCGTGAGCTCCCTCCCTCACCTTCTCATTCCCCAATCTATCTCTACTCCATCTCCAATACTTACACCCCACCCCTAGTCCCCCTCCAACTCCCCCCTAACCCCCTTCCCCAAAATAACATTCTACGACAACGTCCGCGCCCAACACACCCTCATAACCACGCACCTCAACATTACCCACGCCCGCGCCGTACTTGGCTGGTCCATGGGCGCCGGCCAAACCTATCAATGGGCTACTACATATCCCTCATTCATGGACATATGCATTCCCTTTTGCGGAAGCGCCAAGACTGCACTTCATAATCAAGTTTTTCTGGAAGGTGTTAAATCTGCATTGTTAGCTGCAAAGAGTATTTCGAGCGCGGGGTTGGAGGGAGTAGTGGTTATGAAGGGGGATGAGGAGATCAGGGTTTGGAGTCAGGAGGAGAAGGAGGTGGGGTTGAAGGCTTTTGGGAGGGGGTATGCGGGGTGGGGGTTTAGTCAGGTGAGTTGAGTTTGTGGGGTGTGGATGTGGATGATGATGGTGATGGTAGTGTTTTGATATTTTGATTATGTGCGGATAGATGGTGTAATGAGGATACTGATACTGATAGGATTCTAGGCTTTCTACCGTGAGGAACTCTTCAAGCGTGCCCTTGGATATAAAAATCTAGAGGATTTTATGAAGAATTTCTGGGAGAAATGGGCTCTTTCGAAAGGTATGATTTTCTTTCCTCCTTTTCCCATTCTTCCCATTTTCCCTCTCCTCTCCACCTTTTCATCCCCCCAACTATTTAATTCTCCCAACTCTTTCTTTCCCCAACTATTCCCACCCAAACTAACATCTCCCCCCTCCACCCCAGACCCGGAGAACCTCCTCACAATGCTCTACACCTGGCAATCCGGCGATGTCTCCGCTCAATCCCCATACAACGGAGATTTCCCTGCCGCTATGAAAGCTATTAAAGCCCAGATGCTTGTTTTACCCGGGAAGACAGATTTATATTTTCCGTATGTTTTTTCTCATCATTCTCCATCCCGTTCATCCCCCAACCCCCTCATAAAATCCTCCCCCATTCCCTCTCTCCCGTCCTTCCTCCCCCTTTCCCTCCTCGCCTCTCCCCTTCACCTCCTCCATCTTCCTCGCCTCTCCCCTCCTCTCCCTCTCCTCCCTCTCTTCCCTTCCTCCATTCCTTCCCTCTCTCCCGTCCTTCCTCCCCCTTCCCATCCCCTCTCTTTCTCCCCCAACACCCCCCACCCCCCCTTCCATTTCTCCCCCTAACACACCCCACCCACAGACCCGAAGATTCCCTCATCGAAATATCCCTCATGAACCCCGGAATCGGTACCCTCGACATATTCCCCAGTATATGGGGACATTGGGCTGGAGGACCCGGTGATTCCAAGGATGATGTTTCATGGTTGAATCAGAAATTGGAGGGGGTTGGACTTTGATTTTTCGTGATGTGAATGAGGGGATGTGTGATGTGGTGTGGAGTGGATGGGGAAGAGGAGGGGAGGAGATGTGGATGACTGATGTGGATGGATGATGTGGGTGATGTGGATAGAGTGAAGAAAGTAAGTAGGTAGGAAGGTAATCAGACCCAAGCAGACTAAGCATACCCTAGCAGACCAAGTGAGACGAGCAATACAACACAATGCAATGAATTTTCAAAAGTCCTCGGTATATGTATGTATACAGTATTGCATAAAATCGAGGTACAGTAAGTAGTGACTCAATCTACATCAACATCTACATCCCCATCCCCTTCCCCATCCCCAGAACCGAGGTATTCGAGCCAAAAATCGGAGATTACGAATGATTAATTCATATGCTTCATGATTATCATTTGTATACATGTATGTAAGTATAGATCCTCTCCCTACCTAGTATGCAATCTTACTATTTATTACTCATGCCTAAAATAAATATCTCCCTAGGTATCTCCATATCTCGAAAACCCCATTGTATACGCCGTATCCCTAAGCCATGTGTTTGTTTGTCTTTGGAATGAGAAATGCTGTTTCATTTAAGCATCCTATCCAAGACATCCTATCCAAGCATCCAATCCAATCCAATTCATGTACTCTCCAAAGATCCTACCATCCAACCATTCAACCGGCATGTATTATATCATCCCCTTTGTACTCTCCACTTACACATCCGCATTCCATTTACTCACGGGAATTTCCCCATTTCCATTTCCATTTCCAAGTTCCACCGGTACACTCATCGGCCTCTCGTTCTCCCCACTAATCCCAACCCCCTTCAAACTCGCCTTCCCCTCACTAAACCCACTCCGATGACTACCACTACCCATACTAGCCCCCCTCTTCCTCGCAGTCGCAGTCACAATATTCTTCCCTTCCAACTCCTCCCTCACCTCCCTCAGTATTTCCTCTCCAGGTCCTCCCAACCTCCCCAGTCTCCCCACCAACAGCGTATTTTCCCTCTGTACACTACCCACTAACCCCCTCAGATCCTCCTTCTCTCTCCTCAACCCCTCGATTTCTGCTTTAAGATTTGCATTCACCACTTTCCACTCCTCACCTTTTTCTTTCTCTTCCCTCTTCCTAGTTTTCTCCTCTTGTTTCTGTTCCTCTCTTAACCTCTTTTTCTCCAGCTTCTCCATTTCCTTCCTATATTTCTCTTCTCTCTTCTTCACCTCTTTCTCATGTTTTTCCTCTGCTTTTCGAATTGCTTCTCTTTCTTTCTCCCCATCCTCATTTTTCTTACCCGCTTCTTTTTGTTTTGTTTTCTCGAGCTTCTCTTCGAGTTTTCGTTTCTGGTCTTCTAGTTTTTGTAACTCTTTATCTTGATGAAGAGTTATTTTTTGAACGGCCGCAGAATCTTGTGATGATGCTTTTCTGAAAGAAAGGGCGGATTCAAAACTATCGATGGTGGATTCGCTGGTCATGGATGCTTCGGATATAGATCGCGAGCGAGTTATGGGGGCGGAGAATTGAGCTGAAGAAGGTTCACTAGCAAGAGGTAGATGGTCGACTTTTTGAACCAAGGATGCTTCACAGGCATGAGGCAGATGGTCTGCGATAATTGCTGGTGCATATGGGGCTATTAAAGCTCCGGCTGTGGTTACTGCTCCTGCTACCATATCGTATAATCCACCGTCGTGTGCTGCTGGTGCCGCGGTTGCCGCGATTGCTGTGGTTACTTGCTGATCTATCGGTCCCACAGCCACAGGTGAAGTTCGTTCTGTCTGACTATTTATACCTGCAAGATGTCCATTTGTTTGGAGATTATGCAGATCATTTTCGTGGTTATGGTGATGGTGACGATGATGATGCTCATGATTTTCGGTATCTACACCTTCATTTCTCTCAATAGGTTCTTCGTCATCACTATCCAAATCCTCGATTGTTTTTGAACATGCCCAATCCAAGAATTTGCCTGCATCGGAAACGATTGCTGATGGTGTTCCACGATCAATCATAAATCGCGGTACACTTCCACCAGGATCACTTCTTGTAACCATGATCCATTCAATAGGATTTTGTTCCCATTCATCGTCCTCACTTGGCGCTGCGGCATTTTCCTCTTTTACGGCTCGAGGAAGGTCACTATTTGAACGTGAAGCTTTTTCATAAGTATTATCTCCTTCCTCTGTTGTAGATAAATCATATTTCTGATGGGCATTTCTCAAAACAGCCTCCTTTCCTAAATTGGAACCCGATCTATCTCTTGAACAACCCTTTGTAAAATCTGATGCTGATGCTGATTTCTTTGGAGGTGCTTTCTTAGTTGGTATTTCTCTAATAAATTCAACAGATTCGTAGTATCCTCTAATATATCCTTCCCGTGGTGGCGCATCCGGATGCTGACATGGTTTCGATATGACCATGAAATGGCGGGGTACTTCTGCATTATTTTGTTCTTTCAATGCTTGATCGGAGGAGATGAACATGGTGACAAAATCTCTGGGGGTTGTTGGACCTGGAAACTGTGCAGATAGTAGATATACTAATACTTATTAGCTCTTGACATCTCTTTCCAAAGTGACATAAAGATTATACCTTCCATCTTCCCGGTCCCAGCAACAGTATTGTACGCCACTCTCTTCTCTCCACCAATACCTCTAATGTTACCCTCTCCCGGACCACCTTGAACCTTCATGGTTTCCGGAAACTCCCTCTCTAAACCTCTCTTCCATTTTGTAAATCCCAATCCCTCATGTACACTCCTCCTCGCAAACCAAGTCCCCTTGCCATCTTTTCCCTTGCATGAATATACACTTATACCCAATGGATTATCAGCCGGCTTCAATTTCACTTGTTTCCATTCCTTCTGCAGAACTTCGATATCGTGTGGCGGAGGCGGGGGCCTGGCATCAGATATCGAGATATCGGATGCGGATGAGGCAATAGAGGAGGTGGTATTTGATCGCGAGCGACCACTAGAAGTTTCGACACTGTCGGATATGGGGATCGAGTCAACTATCAATTGACCATTATTGAAGGCATCTGATAGAAATGGCTTCAGATTATCAATAGGGGTTTCGTCGTAGCTCACGATACCAAGCGATTTGAGAGCTTGCTGAAGAGCTGCCATTTCGTTTGCTGTTTGATGTAAAGCAATTAATTTCGGGCGCTGAGATGTGAATTAGGATTCAAATAGGATAGAATAGATGGCATTTAATAAAGGTTATGCATGTATTGGTGAGAAGATATAGCTGGGTATATGTACAGTCGCCGACTAATAGTAGTCAAAGTCAAATATGTATAAAGTAACATGATTGGTCTAGCTTGAATTATTAATTGGGAACTTAGATTTTTGAAACGCTTGACGTCATTTCTCGGAGAGCAGATAATAAATATACATTGTGAACATGTGAAATCACACACGGATATTCAAACGTTTGGATAGGAATCCCGAATACGGACAGCGTATGCATACTAGACGAGAATATTTATGTTATATTATATATTATTCTTGTATTTAAAGGAGGCGCTCTGCCTAACAACCAATGATTAGCCAAACAAAAATTGACTTTGTCCATTTACCAAAATCCAATGATGTTATACCCAACGCCTCGCTCAAAGGGTATGATGCCGGTAATGCTAATTAAGGATGTTAAGACCATCTCAGTATAAACAAATCTTCTCCCATTAACCAAATGCCACATGGCCCTCTCCTCGTGTGAGCAAATCTTGCTCTGCTTTACAGCTACCACAATAGTCTTGATGCCACTTCCTGAGTTCGTTCAGGTTATCATCTGCGTGGAGAATTTCTTGTCGTAAACCTCCCGTGACTTTGCCAGTTGGTAGGGTATTTGTTCGATTCTCTCGCAATATCATTTGAGCTTGTTTGCATCGCATGTTCTCGTCCAGGAGCCAATTCTCCCATTCCGCCTTAAGCACGTTCCTCTCGATATTGTTGACCACTCGCATAGCAATTATTAGGTCGTGTCTGTAAGATCCTAGATGCTGACGAGTTCTTCGAAGTCTTTTAGCAGTTGATTTTGTTGATGTCTTGCCGAAAGGTGTCCCTGCCAATTCATAGGGAGCATTAACATCTGTAACATTCGCAATTTCCTGGAATTGTGTATAACTATTCAAAACTATTAGCTTATGTTAAAAGTTTTGCGGTGAAAGATGCCTACCATTTGCTCTGATACCGACCTAGGACATCTGTCGATAGACTATTCACAGCCTCGTCAAGATCTTTCAAATAAATTGCTTTGCTCATGCTTGGATTTGGTCCAACTCCCATTCTACTCATGAATTTTGCTGCATTCCGCTCAGTCCACCATTCTGATGTATCGCGGCCAGTAAGGAATGCGTTTGCCAAGACACTTAACAACAATGCAATCAAGATAATCGTGTGAGCACTGGATATCTTCCATATAGACCGAAATACTGCAAAAGTCCACATCATCACTGAAGATATAACACTTTCACCAAACGAGCTTAGTGTCTCAAACAACATGTTTGTGAGTGTACGCTGCTTGATCTGTGGTCGTTTGGACTTACTTGCGTCGTTGGCCGAGAAGAGTGAAACTGTTGTCTGGTGACCCACATGTCCGTAAATATGAATGGCCTTTTTCGTCCTGCTATTAGGTCCCAATTTTCGAACTTGATCAGCTATAACATCGGCCAGATCTTCAGCATCCATTGCACAATCATCCAACGCCTGCCTCTCAACAAGACCTTTTCCGATTTTAGGAGACTTGGACCATTCAACCTTTGTATAAATTGCCAGCTTGCACTTGGATTTGGCGACATGGGTAATAACGATCTTCGAGACGAGCATGAAGTCTTGAAAATGTGGTAGATGCCAAGGGGTCTTGGAATCCGTAACAACATAACATACATGATCATTCATGATGTCGATAACTTGATAATCAATAATGTTTGCTTGTCGAGATTTACGCCAGGAATCGACATAGTCAATCTGGAATTCAAAGTCTCGACGCATGTGGTCTCCGTCAAGATGAACCCAGGGACCTTGAGCAATTTTTTGTGCCCTTCGTTCATGGTAGAGTAATTGAAACACGGCGCTCTTGTCGCCAAACATAAGGTGGAAGAGTGCCTTGGGACTAATGTCAAATTCTCGCTCAACTGTCTTCCGTTGCATGTCGGGTGGTTCGTAGATGACAGGCTGAGAAGGAAGTTGGAATTTAGTCACTTCCTTCCCCTTTCTATTGAAATTCAGCCCACGTTCAACATGCAATGAAATTCTGAGGTCACGATCTTTGCGACTGTGGGTGCGGCCTGAGATTGTTCCATCATCGACCGGGGTATTAACATCAACATCCTCCCAACTTTCCATGCTAGGACTTCTAGTAGGGTCTTCGTGCTCCATTTTGATTAATGCTGTCATAATATCTTCCAGGCTCATTGGATTTTCAGCTTGGTTTATATCGACCAAGAAGTTTAACCTCGATTGTAGCAATCGAAGAGGCTCCAGGAAGGTTTTGATGGTGATCCTTGTATATCCTGTCTCGGGTGTAGTATCGAGGAGATGAAGGAACAAGAAGTCACAATCCTTGCCCGGAGCAGCTGTAACTTCGCTGATACTAGATAGCTTAACACCAGTTATCAAAACAAGCCCTAAATGATGGCTGTAGAAGTATATATCTTTCCCGGTAACATAAACTCTTCCAGGAAAATCGTGTTGCTCATTTGGATTCCAAGTTGCACGGAAAACAAGTATGACCTTATCCTCTCGCGGAACATTCGGAAACAGCATTCGGAATTGTGCTTCTTGAGTCTTTAGCTCGATCGGGTAGTTGCTGGGGAAAATCTCTGGCTTAAAAGCAGATTGATTCGCTACACGCGGAACTTCTATGTCGATACTGGCACTGGCACTGGCAGCTTTTCGATGCATCGTGAATGAGGGAACTGGTGTTGCTATAAAATCAGTTGATGGACTAATGGGATTCTTTGCCTGTCCAAGTCCAACATCGGGCTTCAAATTCTCGTCCGTACCTATCTTGGGAGATGGCTCCAATGGCTTTATGCGTGGACTCCCAGGTACAGAGCGAGATCCTAAACTCGGACTTTGAATCTCTCCTTTTTCAAGACGATTAATATATCCCCAATTGCTACTGCCCCACAAATTGGCCATAATGCCACTGGGCATTCCCCCGCTGGCATCACTCTGACCAATACCCATCCCACGCTCTCCACTAACAATTACTGCCGATTTGCTCAAATTCGTAGGAGCAGGCGGATTTATAAGTGTTGCCGGCGCCAAAGTACTTGGAGTATAATCTTGAGTTGGTGACTGTAATATGATTTGTGGATTTGGAAGAGGATTGGTTGCAGTCGTAGAACCTGAAGGCGCAGAAATTGGAAGAATAGTATGACTTGCTGATATCAAGCTGGCGATTCCACCTGCAGCAGATTGCGATGCACTTGGAAATTCATTCAATTGCATGCTTGTCGTTTTCCTATGCAAATCCAATTTTTGCATAATCCTAGCGGCATGCTCTCGACCAGTCTCACCCTCTTCTCTCGAAGTGACAGAACGACGAGGACTAGTGATTATATCAGAACTGTTCCTTCCCGCATACTCTACGCCCGGAATAGGTAACGTGCCGGACCTGTCAAGCGTATCTTCACTGCCATATAAAATTTGACCGTCCGCATTCTTAGCGGCGAATTCTGGAATAGAAGGTGGAGTGATAGCAAATGCGGGATCGATTCCTCCAGCTCGTTGCGTTCTGGGGTTCGCACTAGCTTCGAGGGCTTTGTTCTTTGCAAGTTCAAATGCTTCGAGCCATTCCATAAGGATAGACTGGGTCTCTGCTTGTACCAAAATAGTCTGGTTCTTGGTTTTGACTTCAAAGCAAAATCGACGATCTTCCTGAACAGCCGGTTTCACATTGCAGAGAAGTACGCCAATCTTCTCACTTTCCTCTACTCCTCCAGATTGTATGCCTTGAACCAACCAACCAAAGATACCATCTTTGACATAAAACCAACGGCGAACCCACAAAGTTCTTGCGGGCTTGCCAGATATAGTCCGTAGGAATAACCAGTCTTGTTTTTCGGATCGTTCAGTATGCTTGCTTTGTGGTTGAATATTGACAGTCGAAGGACCTCTCGAGCCAAGATATGCCACCGTGGAAAGGTTATAGTCCTCTAATTCTCTGGATGGTTTTGAAGCCTGAGATGCAGTTTCCGCAATATCTCTTCTAGCCAGCTGCAATTCACGGCGGAAAGTCGATTCACCAGCTTCCATTTCCTTACTCCATCCTCGCACACGATCCATTTCACCACCCCATTTGGCAAAAATATTCGAGGAGACCTCTCTCGACCTCTTCATCTCCCTCCATTGGTCCGTTGATACTCTTACAAGTAATTTATCAATTGTATATCGTAGCTGGGGTGCAAGCAAACAAAAGTCCAAAGATGCTTTTAGGTATGCCTTTCTGGTTTCGTGTACTTGGAAAGCATCTTCTCGCAGCGCTGAAGGCTCTTTAGTTTTCGATTGAGCTACATATCTCGCCAGTGTAGAATCAAATGTCTTCTGCGATTGCTCTAAATATCGTCGAGCGTCTTTGAAATTCCGTAGCTCAGAAGCCATAAAGGCTTTGATGGGCTCGCATATGTTCGTATCGATTTTTTTGGTACCTGCCATAATCTGCGACCACCATTCTTTTGAACCTTCCCCAAATCTCCTCATTGCCAACAAAGTATAATCATGGTCGAGGACGGCTTCGGAAACGTTCGCAGGAGGGGTCGATCGAAGGAGGAAGGTATTGAATGATTCTTCCATTGACCAAACATCGTGAACAAGTTTGGAAATGGATTTGACGTAGGCATCGAGCCATTTCTCAAGTATCTCTACTTGATCAGAAAAATGAACTGCTGTCGCGCGAAAGGTGGGCGAATCGAGGGCTGCTTCCTTTAAGCCTACTGGTATCAAGCTTAATGGCTTATTGAGCTGTAGTATAACGGGTGGTACAACGTCCGACATGTTGATTAAACTCTACGTAAAGTAAGAGATAGAACAAGACCCAACCTCATTATGCTATGAAGCTGTAAAATGATTAAATCATATAAATAAGAGGTTCGTCCTAAAGGCACAGAAGTTGTGGTTGGCGAGTGGACTTCCGGTATTTTGATGATGCCTGGGGTTTAGGGGGCTTTTGGAAGGGTACTCATGAAGAAACAACCAACGACATCATAATTTTGACAAAAAAAGTGGTTTAATTCAATCTCGAAAAATTATACGTGTATGTATACAGATACCTGTAAAATTATATACAAGATATCATGACGAATTCATCAAAGGTTTTCCAATTCCAAACGTTCCAGAAAGAAATTATTTTTATATCGTCAATATTCCTTTTCCGCCTTTGGATGTCTCTCACCGGGGATGTACACCAGGTCACTGCATGCATTAGTGTTGGAAGATATTTTCCTTTCCCGGTGAAGTCAAAATCCAAATTAAGGTCACACATTGATTATTGACTTGCAGAAATCGTAATAGGAGAAATCAAAACTCAAAACATATTTGATTGACTTCAATTAAAGACTAGACATTGCTAGAACTTTGTACGATGTTCCACCTTGGTGAAATCTATTAATACACCATAACTCCTACATTTGTAGTCATATAAAACCCCATTACTCCGCGGCTATAGCTTCTTCGACAGCTACCTTGTTCTTCCTAGATCTCTTCTTCTTCTTCTTTTCTGGAATTTCTACACCTTCAATAACATCTGCTCCCTCCCCGGCGTTAGGACCAAGAACAATTTCCGGTCCATCCTCGTTACCAAATGTCTCCTTTCTCCACTGTCTGAGCCTAGCTTTCTTGCCGAGATTTTTCTTGTCTTTGCGTTTCTTTTCCGCATCTCGGAAGGTAGCCATCTTCTTCAGGCCAGCAAATTCGTTGAGTGATGAATCTGGCGCCATTAAAATATCTCTGGCAGTCAAACCAAATGAGATGGGTGAAGTCTCGCGATATCTGAACATTGATGCCTTTTTGGAAGCCAAGGAGAGATCAACATCGAGTTTGCTGTCCACGAGGTCCTCAATCTTCCTTCTTTCCAGACGTACAGCTTTCTTTTTCATTTGCTTTTCCAATTGTCGTTCTTTATTGCTTTTCGATTTCTTGGATGATTCCCCGTCTTCGTCGGAGTTCTCCTCTGCGTCGTCCTCTGGATCCGATAGAGAGAAAGCGGGTTTCGAAGATTCTTCCTCCTCATCAAAGTCAGGTATAAGATCTTTAATGTCGATATCGTCATCCCACTTTGGCTTCTTGACCTTTCTTTTCTTCTTCTCTTCTGTTTCGTCATCACTGTCAGATCCTCCTTCCGGTTCAGCGTAATAGCTATCCCCAAAGCGTTTGTTCATCTCAGCCTCCCAATTATCGTCATCCCAGGCCGCATCTAAGAATTGACCCCATTCTTCATCTTTCAGAGTCTTACCACTTATGCCTGCAGCCTTCTTGATTTTTTGAAGCCTCTCCTCCATCTCATCAATCTTCAAGCGCTTTAATCGTGACCTATCTTCGTCCCTCTCCTGCTTCTCGGCCTCTTTCTTCTCTCTCACAGTATCTCTTTGCTTTTTCCTCCCACTGACCTCATCACGGCGAACGGATTTTGCAGCAACGACATCTCTGGCATATGATTTCAACATCTCATTGCTGCCTTGAGAATTCTCGAAGCGCAAATTGTAAGCTGTCTCGAATTGATCGGCTCGGTTGTCATCATCCTCGTCATCGGATTCGAATGGCTGGAATCGAGCACCGTCGCTGGGAACCCAAGCGCGAGCTGCCATAAAATTCGATAGAAATGTCTCCGGATCTTTGTCAGCAACGGCGATGTCAACCTCAACCTTTGAAGCTCTCGATGGATGTATGCCTTGACTTGAAATTGCTGATTTCTTTTCCTTCCTCACAAGAAATCCTGCATCCTCATCCGAATCAGATCCATCTTCGGCAGCTGCGTGCATTTCGCCAACAATCTTCTTCTTCAAAGCTTCTTGTTCTTGGGCGAATGTTGGTGGGACATTTTCCTCTTCCTCCTCGCCTGCATGGCCAGCCAATAAATTCTCTCGATGATAATCTTTCAGATACATAGGCTTTTCCTCCTTTTCTGTTGTTGTTCCCTCCCCCGCTTCCTCATCAATCGGAGCATAAAACGTAACTTTTTCATCGTAGACTCGAGGGTCTTTTGAACGAAGAGCCTGCAATGTAGCCGAAATCTCCTTATCTAAATCCTCGGTCGCTAAAAATCCATCATCGTCTTCGTCTTCATCGTCAGAAGACGAAGAATCCTCATCATATTTGTCGCCATATTTCTTCTCGCCATTTTTATCAATTGTTGGTCCAGGTTTCTTCGTATACTTTTCCTCCACTAATCATATAATAAGTTAACCTAATCAACACCTCTCGAAAGAGTTATTGACTCACATCTTTGAAGCTCTTCACGTTTCTTGTTGTGTTCGAATCTTTTTGCATAGTCTTGATTAACTTTTAATACAGGTTCAAGCGGGGCACCTCCATTGGAATCGTCTTCGCTGCTTGAATCGCTATCATCCAGCATCATCTTAGACTTTTCGAGTTTTGCGGTAGATTCCTGCTTGACCTTTTTCGTGCCATTGGTAGTCGCAAGCTGATCTTGCGATTCAGCTTTTCTTTTTGCCATTTTGTAGGATTTCAATGTGATTGCGAAAATAGTACAGTAATGATGAAAAGTGTCGGGAACAATTCTTTCAAGCTGCTTGAAAATCAAAAATAAAATATCGGTTGGTCGGTATATGTGAGCCAGAAGTTCCGACGCTAAACCATCCCAGGCTCTTGATTCGTTCTATCTAACAACCCGCCATTCCTCCATTCATCTTCCTTGGAAAGCAAAGCAAAGCAAAGCTACCTACCTACCTATTTACACCTAGGTATCAACTGAAAAAGATATTCAAAATCATCAAAGATTACAACAGAGCAGTCTAAGTCAATAATCTGCGATTTTGGAGACATATTCCACCGTTCAAGAAACACAATCTACAAACCCCAAGTATCTATTTATCAAACCCGATTTGTGACGTATGGCGGATTCAACTTCATCGGCTCCAAAGCCAAGTTCAAGCGTCAAGCTGGTTCTTCTTGGTGAGGCAGCTGTGGGAAAGGTTTGTAGGGATTTGAATACATTATATTCCATCATGTTGACATGTGTTTTAGTCTTCCCTTGTATTACGGTTTGTGAACAATGACTTTCAGGAAAACAAGGAACCTACTATTGGAGGTACGTATATCTTCATTTGTGTTACTCCACCGTGACGCCTATACGGACTCTACTAATAGTTGTTTTCGCAGCTGCTTTCCTGACACAAAAATGTAATCTACCAACTAGAACCATCAAATTCGAAATATGGGATACCGCTGGGCAAGAACGTTTCGCCTCTCTTGCTCCTATGTACTATCGAAATGCCCAATCTGCTCTCGTCGTTTATGACCTCACAAAACCAACATCACTTATCAAGGCAAAGCACTGGGTCGCAGAACTTCAAAGACAAGCATCGCCGGGTATCGTTATCGCACTCGTAGGCAATAAGCTTGATCTGACAAATGAATCCGACGATTCGAGTAATAACTTGGGAGATGAGGAATCAGCCGAAGGCGAAGATTTAAGCGGGGATGCAAGAAAGATATCAACTGCGGAGGCCAAGTCATATGCGGAGGAAGAGGGATTATTATTCTTTGAGACTTCTGCAAAGCTTGGCACCAATGTGACGGAGGTGTTCACGGCAATTGCAAATGCCATCCCAGAGACATCGTTGAAGGGTGCTAGAGGACCTGGAGGTACACAAGCGAGTTCAGCGAGAGGAGATGATCAGTCTCGAGTTAATTTGACGGGACCAAGGGATAATGCGTCGAAGGAGGGTTGTGCTTGTTAATACATCAGTCATTTTTACGGGATCCATTCCAACTTTCATTTATTCGCAATTGCCTGGGTTTATGGGGTTTTAGGAGGCTAATTTTGATATTATTGGCCGTATGGTATGAATACGAGCAGAGTAGTAGGTAGTCACATGAGGCAATTCGGGACTGACGGGTTTGAGAATACTATTTCTATCATTGAACGTCCTTCATGACAGCATATGACTCATCTTGTAGCAGAAATTTGTCTCCAATAATCAACAATGATGTTCCAGAGCCTTTTCAATTTTCCCATTATGATATGGCTTTAGTTACGAAGAGGTAAAACGAGTGAGTCGGTCTTTTCCCATCCCGTCATGGATTTACGCACAGCTGTTTCAAGCCCTTTCACCTAGACAAGGGACTCGGATGCTTTCTTTGGGTCTCCAGGTCTCGATTGTTTCTATTTGTGTTCACGGTAACAGGTTACTGTAACTATCGTTAAGATTTTTGATGTGGAGTTATCGCAAAGAGTTTAGAGTCTGACAAAAGCTGTTTCCAATGAAGCTGCGTATGTGCGGCTGTTTGCACATTTGTTTCGCCTGATGCTGATGTTGCATTTCTAGGCTGTCTGATCTTTGAAAGTAACGAATTAGACTTCGTATGCGGGTGTTTGACTTTAAATGGAGAATGGGGAAATGATTATATATATATATATATGGCATTTCTCTCGTTTTCATTCCAATCCATTTCCAATCTACAATTTTTTTTTATCGTTCAACAGCTGGCCTGATCTATATTCAACTATACCTTAATCCATTCATTCAATTACTTTCACGATACTTCTTATATATTCAAGATGCGTTCTTCCACAGCAAGTTTGATTTTGGCCTTCTGCGCCATGTTGGCAGTTCAGGCAGCGCCAATGAATGTAGCCACCAATGTCGCTCGTTCAGTTTCTGGTATTGAGACTAGAGGAGAGTTTGGGCTTATTGCCCGTGAAGATGGATATGATGCGAATGGTGATGAGATAGATTCAAACGGGAACTTGGTCGAACGTGGTGAGTAGTCTCCCTCACAGACACATGTGTGACTTACTAATAGGATTATAGATTCCGATTACAATGCGGCTGGCGATGAAATCGACGAGAATGGAAACTTAGTCGAAAAGAGAGCCAAGAAGGCTAAGAAAGGTACGTTCATGTGACTGATTTGTAACATGTTCACGATACTGATATCCTGATAGCCAAGAAAGCTAAGGCACGCTCTGAAAGTTCCTATGATGAGGCCGGCAATGAAATTGATGCAAGTGGTAACTTGGTCGATCGTGGTGAGTTTCAGTAGTCTTTTTCATTTCTTACGCATATTCTGACATCTCTAGATTCTGAGGGATATGATGCTGATGGAAACGAAATTGACGAGAACGGACAATTAGTCGATCGTGACACAGGATACGATGCTGATGGAAATGAGATTGATGAGAACGGACAATTAGTCGATCGTGATACAGGATATGATGCTGATGGAAATGAGATCGATGAGAATGGGCAATTAGTCGACCGAGACACAGGTTATGATGCCGAAGGGAACGAAATCGACGAGAACGGACAATTAGTCGACCGGGACACAGGCTATGATGCCGAAGGGAACGAGATCGATGAGAATGGACAACTAGTCGACCGCGACACAGGCTATGATGCCGAAGGGAACGAGATCGATGAGAATGGACAACTAGTCGACCGCGACACAGGCTATGATGCCGAAGGGAACGAGATCGATGAGAATGGACAACTAGTCGATCGTGACACAGGATATGATGCCGAAGGAAACGAAATCGACGAAAATGGACAACTAGTCGACCGGGACACCGAGTACGATGAAGCGTACGTGCAATATTCCTTCCCCCATACCCATACCCCTACACACAACCACAACCACAACAAACATTCACTAACACTAACAACCACCGCAGTGGAAACGAGCTAGATTCCAACGGAAAACTTGTCGAGCGCAGCACGACTACGATTACTAAGAAGGCTACCAAAGCGCGCAGAGGTAAATTTTCCCTCTTTTTCCTTGTCCTCTTTCTCCCTACATTTCATATCACGTTGTAATTGACCAGCACTAACATTCCAATAATCAGACGATGGCTATGATGCAGAGGGCAACGAAATCGATGAGAATGGTAACTTGATCGATTAGACATATGTTTTATCTTTCATTCCTTTATGCATATGCGTACGAGTACGTGTGCTAGAGTTTTGCTGGTTGTGGTTTGGTTTGGATATGTAGTATAGAGGTATCGACGTTTAGTCTAGTTTAGTTTAGTTTCGTTTGGTTTGGTTTGGTTTAGATATATCAATGTTTTCTTCCATCTACTCGTAGTGTTGTGATGCTATACTATACTATTCAACAATACTCAGTATATTTAAACTTCCATTGAATAGCACTGTATAGGATAGGAGATACTACATTACATTTTATTTATTAGATTTATTCTACGAGTAATAGTGATTCTACATGCGATCTTGCAAGATATACATTACGAGTACAAGCTGGGTGTAATAAAATCCTTCATATTGAAGCCAAGACAAAAACAAGAACAGGCGAACCGAGCATCCATCCCCTGAAAATTGAAACACCAACGGGAACATTTTTGGAAACATTACCTAGTAATGAAACTCTTATTATTCAACTACTCGAGTATTATTGGCAAGGTACAGTATAGGTACGTACTAGGTATCTATGGCCGGATCATTTATTTCCAGAATCTAGATGTACATTCATTTGTGTACTCGAGTGGTTATCGGTTACCAATTACCTTGCTGTATTGAAACAGGATGTTGATGCTATTATTTTAAAAGTAGTTATCGATTTGTTTTGACCAAGTATCTCCTATAATCTTTCTACATCTAAATTGAGCCTGATATGTACAAAGCCTCTATTACTCTACCATGAGTTCTTTTTTATCAATCATCATCATCATCTAGATCCCCGGCATACCCAAGATTAACCTCACAGTTGGATTTAACCTCGGCAACCAAAACACCACAAACACTCCTCCAAAAGCCACTATCAGGCCCGTCAACTTTTCAAACCACGTATGGAAGTATATCGCCGTCATTGTCAACATGAATAAACTTAGTCCCGCCACCCCTAACACAACCTTCACACTTAATCCCAACCATCCATCTTGAACTAATCCCTCCGCTTCGTTCAGGGGGGGTGCCTCTACTTCTGCCGATTTAATCGCCCCATCTTCCATCACTATCGTCCGTTCTTCCTTGATGCCCGAACTGCGAAGAACAACATGTAGAACCTCCTGGAAGAGGAACATACTCCCGAGAACCAGGAGGAATACATGTCCACTAATATCATGACCGCCTTTCCACTTCCCACCCACCGCTTTACAAGCCACGCCCGTGATAAATTGGCGCGTGTTATCCATAACAATCTTTCCCTTCTCCGCCGCATCCACCAACTCGCACTGTCCACCCGTTATGATAAATCCGCGATCGATGATTGGCGGGCCGAAAAACCATTGCGTGACGAAAAACCACCAGGTCGTTACAACCAAATATCGCAGCGTACCGCGTAACCGTCGCGGCGTGAGAGTTAAGACTCCCGGAGGACCAGTCGAAGGATGCGTTAGGAGGAAGAAAAAATAACTAGCGGAAATCCAAGCCCAGCCTTTCTTCACAAACCACTGGTTGAATATATTGCTCTTTTTTGCGAAATATGACGGCGCGGTGCTGGGCGGATGTGATTGTAGAACTGCGTTGTATTCTGATGCTCGTACGTCTGGACTCAGCACTGAGAATATTGAGCCGAGCAGTAGGGTCGCGGGATATATGGAGAGGAGTATGGATTCGAAGGTAGTTGGGATGAAAGGTGATCTTCTTGGTGTCATTTTAATGGTTGTAGAGGAGACTTCCACAATTTGTGGTGAGCGTCTTTTTATTCTGGAGGGCGATTCCATTGTTTGAAATCTATAACATGGAGTATTGAGCAGGAGATGGATGGGCCTTGGTTTTGTGAATTGGAAAAAAGTGATTGAGTCTAGGTAATGGCACAACTTATCTGATAGAGGTAGCTAGATTTGATAAGAGGCAAAGAGATTTTGGAAAGGAAGCAAAATGTAGCCTATGACGTTGTCCCTTTCCTTGTAAATTTCGATGTTGTGTTCATGAACAGGACAGGGATCGGAATTAAGTAGGGCCGAGGAGTTTCCCCAGATGCGATTGATTGACTTGGAATGTTCAACGAGTTTCAGAAAAGATCTGGACAGACAACTTGTTTTTCTATTCAACAAATTTATCCCAAGTAGTACATCTCTCATTCATTAATATATTTAAAACAACCGATCAAAATGGTCTCAACACGCGGGCATCCCAAAGAATTCCCCGAAACTCCCACCCGCACACCTACTACCCCCACCCAAAGCACTCCATTCCGCAAAGGACAATGGGCACATACACCTTCGAATCTAACCATCATCTGGCTCGCCATCTCTCTCCCACTCGTCGCATGGGATGCTGGATATTGTATGCTGCGGCCTCATTCTATGCCCGGCGGATCACTACATTGGCCCATCTGGGTTCCTTATGAATTATATGGGAAAGTCGATTATATATATGGGTGGAAGGCTTTCAATGAACATAATGGATTTACTGCTGCGCAGACTTTCTTGAATATTATTGAGTCTGGCATGTATTATTATTATTTGTATGTCTTGTATGCGTATGGCAAATCATCGTCGGCGCAGGGAAGAGGTGCTCCTAAGAATGCGGGGTTTTTGGGGGAGCAGAGGTTTGTGGATGGGAAGATGGGGGCTTTGGCTGTTTTGGTGGGTTATAGTGCTGCGGTTATGACCGTTAGTAAGACGGTGTTGTATTGTAAGTTTGGTTTAAATATCGAATTGAGTGATGCGTTTACTAATATGTTTTAGGGATGAATGAATATTACTCGGGTTTTGGAAATATCGGCCATAATAGTATTCGTGATCTTATCTTCTTATGGATCATTCCAAAGTAAGTCTAATTTTGGTCGTAGATATAGTGATTGTCTAACCTTCTTTAGTGGTTTATGGATAGTTGTACCTTCATATATTATATATGTGACTGGAAGTGAGATTCTTCAGGGTCTTTCGATTGCTGCTGGAGGAGCTACGGCTTTGAATGATGATATTTCTTTGGTTAAGACGGAATGAAGTTATGAATTAAGATTGATGATATATATAGGAGCCAGTTTATGAAGGAAGGATATCTACAGGGATTTCTTGGTTGCATTTTGGGGTATACAGCGAACACGAGATACCATAAAAGTAAAGCTTGTAATGGTGAGATGTGGGAATATGATTTTACCCTTTACCTAAGACCAAAATTTATAGCGATGTAAGTCGCTGAGCCATATTCTTGCAACAATATTCGATGGATGTGATCAGTGGACGTATGAAATGATGAAGACTTTATGAATGGGGACTGAAATAAATAGGATGGCAGATACACACCGTAATTGTGAAGTAGAGGCAAAATAGTACATTAGACAGAATAGTAGAAAAAGAGCATTTACAAATCACTTGCTCTATCACTATCTCATTCACTCCTACGAGTAAAGCACGAGAACATATCGAACCAACAATCTTAGCATTTCAATCTCTTCATAATGCCTATGGTAAAGCGCTAGCAGGCCCATATCAAGGTCTAACGAGGTTGTCTAAAGATATAAGCGCTTTTGATGCAATCTCTTAATTTACTCGGGTATATATATATAGATAGCAGATATATCAGCATCTCTGATTAGAAAAAGCCTGTTTGGCGCAGTGGTAACGCGTAGCACTTGTATGTAACCGATTCTGGTTGGTTACAGAAATGCTAAGATCATTGGTTCGATTCCAGTAATAGGCAAATATATTATTTTTTGCTTCGATTTCTTTTGGGTGATGGTGAATTGGGGGGGGTGTGGTTGGTGGTGGTGTGTGGGATGGTGGAGAGAGGAAGGGGTTCTTTGTTATGTTGAGATAAGGAAAAACTGGTTGTTATTTTTGGTTGTTTAGATGGAGGGGAATGGTTGGTGGTGAGTTGGTGGGTCATAATAATCCACTAAATAATTTTATCTCTTCTTATTCATTTGCTCATACAGTACTCACATATGGAGCAGCAGTCGAGTAATCTGATACACTATCAATGGATTTGTATATTGAAGTCGAAGTCGACCTCTTCTTTTATAAACATCACATCATTTGGAATTTGGAATTTGGAATTAGAATAAAAGTCCTACAGTTAGGTTTGAAGGATACATCGAGGTTTTGTTTGATTATACTCGAATACATACTCGAGTAGTTCAGCAACCGATTAAATGTGTCTACCTAGTATTTGATTCAATTATCCTGAAAGTTTTCAGTATTCGAAACATTATCAAAACTTGTACTCGGTATGGGATATGATGTTCCTAGACTTCTAATCCAATATCATAATTGAACATCCATCAAATACTAGGTATATCTTGGTTGGGATTTATATATCGATGTTGATGATTCTTATATGGAATTTATTATATTTATTATTACCCTTTCATCGTATCTTAATATTAGTATGAGTACAATACAACCACCAACTACTTATTCACTTCCATAAAAAATCCATTTCCTAACCCTACTTAAAGACTTCTCTGCCTTTGCGAATAAGTTAGAAGTCTGGACTATGAGAAAAAAGCCCGAAGCATCTCACCCCCAAAGTATCTCGCTACTTTTACTCGAGTATACCCTCACTACCAACCTTCCAACAGAAAATCCTCACAAGATACATTTTCGCTAACTTTCACCGTTGAGTCAGCGGGGAGAGGGATTTGATATTGGAGGGGAAATCGATAGAGGGGGGATGGGAAGAGATATTCGGGGAGATTCTGTGTGGCTTGGGCAGTTTCTAAGTCGGATGGTGGTGAGGATTTGCGTTTTTTATATACAGAGATTACTTGAAAATGATTTAGTTGAGCTGAGCTGCGACCGCAAGATGGGGAATGTGAAGTCCAAGGTGTTTGTTTGTATGTGAACTGCCGGCCATGAACTATGCATTGGAGGGGCTCTTTGGGTAGTTTTGCACAACCTGTCTGATCACGTGATGGGAATAAGAGCCTTGTCAAGATGGATGCTGGGATCTGGTTGTGTTATATACTTGAGGTGGGTTAAAGTTTATGCATAAATTTGATGGGTATTTAAAAGGGACCGAGGTAGTTGTAAAGGGAGTCAGGACTCTCAGTAGTAAGCAGTGAGACCTAAGAACTGTATGCGCCCATGATGATAGGTTTATTAGTGTAGATGATGTAATGAAACTCCGGTCTCTGGTTCCTGAACATTATTCTCCTTCGTAAATACCATTTAGGTAGGTAGTTCTAGATTTAATTATTCGTACCTTACTCGAGGAGTACTGAATCTTCATTATTGAATCTACTCGAGTTATAAGAATAAAACCCCTCCTTGACTCTTTTTCCATACAATTATTCAATCAATAATCCTTCCTTTAATAAAGCTTCCAAATAAACCCTTCGTAGCCCTCTCTCCCTCCCTCCTGATGAGATGTTCCATAATAAATTGAAACGATGATTGATTGATATCAATCAAGTGAAACCCATTCATTCTATTCATTCACCCACATGGCTACTAGAGGGCTATGTACCAGACTTTCGGACTTGAAAGAAGAATACTAATTCCAAACCCCTTTATTCCTTCACAAAAATAATTGTATATATTATTCTTATTCGTTTGCTTGTCATTGATATACTGGTATTTAATATACAATATATTTATTATTCACTTGCATACATGCATGTATAAGAAAAGTGATTGAAAACAAGAAATTCAGCCTATCGCCACTAAAATAAATCGTTAGCAAATCGGCAAATCCTTATCCTTACTGCAAACGGTCCACCGAACGAACCATCCTAGACCCTTCCGACCTCTACAAACCAACGAGCATTCAGTTCAGTTCAATTCTCCACCACAATACAACAATCACCAACATAATAAATAACCTTTATTTTTGCTTTCGCAGTCGAAACGATATCCCCCCAAAGCTGCGAGGATTGATATATTTTACTCCGGCTGGCCGAGTTATATCGGGCTGGATTCATATTCGGCATTGCATTGCGTTGGTCATTTAAAAAAAGGAAGCAAACAAGGCAACATTTTGAAGGGTGCGATAAGGGTACCGTATAATGATGGAGGACGTCCTGCGGGGGATGCAGCAGCAATCAACTCTCTCGACCTCGGTTTTATACTCAACGCCAACGCCAATACCTATAATAGCTGGTGCTCAGGAGGCTTTTCGAGATACTTCTTTACATCGAGTAACTAGTGTTCAATATGCGGGGGCCGCTACGATCATTAGAGCTAGCGATAATGCTCAACTCCAGTCCAGTAATGATTCAACAATAAATGGCGTTGTGATAGGACTTTTGAGTTCATTTGGTTCGGCCATATTGATAGCGTTCATCTTTTTGATTGTCTATTTCTTCAGGTACACAAGTAGTGGAAGGATTTTACTGGATCGGATCGGGAGACCGGGAGAGTATGATGATGAACAGGCTTTCGCAAAGGAAGAGGCGGAAGCTTTGGAGGAGATGGATGATTTACAAAGAACTGAATACTTGAGAGCCAAAGGTACGTCCCTTCATCATCTGTCTATGTCTTCATGATGCTAATGATGCTGTCTGTATAGCATTCGTACAATCAAACCCACCCGATTCATTACCAACCGACATTTCTTTATCGCAATACTTGGCAATTCAGGAAAAGGGAGTATCGGCTTGGGAATTTGAACCAGAATTGGAGATTGCGAATTGTTTTGTAGAAGCTAGGACGGAAATCGAGTTCTTCGATAGCGAATGTTGCACTCTTACGAATCTACCAGTACCAAAACAGAATGAGGTTTACTATTGGGAATCTAAGATATACGATAAGCCGGAAAATACACTCATTAGCATTGGAGTAGCTACAAAGCCCTATCCTTTGTTCAGATTACCAGGTATGTTGTTTCGATTATCTGTTGTGAAGAAAGTTACTGATCTTGGGCAGGGTGGCACAAGTATTCCGTTGCTTATACCTCTACTGGACATCGAAGATATAATCAACCTTTCAGCGGACCAGTATACGGACCACAATATGTCCAAGGAGATGTTATCGGAGTAGGATATCGACCTCGAACTGGCACAATTTTCTTTACTCGAAATGGAAAGAAACTCGAAGATGTAGCACATGGTCTCAAATCACAGAATCTTTTCCCGGCAGTTGGCGCGAATGGTCCTTGCACAGTACATGTCAACTTTGGACAATCCGGATTCGTTTTCATCGAAGCAAATGTCAAGAAATGGGGTTTAGCCCCCATGACAGGTAGTCTTGCTCCTCCACCTCCCTATGGTAGCGAACAAGGAAGCATTCTTTTAGAGGCTGGACGAGATGGCGCACAGAGTAGTAATGACCATTACCTACCAGATACACGACATGGTCGAACTCGAAGTGGAAATTTTAGGCATGGTCCACCTACAAGTCCTGGACCAATACGATCACCCACAGATATTTCATTAGCTCAACTTACACATATTCCTTCACATGAAGAACCCGGCGAGGCATCAAATAGTCCTACACCAGCACCAACAGGGGGTGCTAATACACAAACTGGATTGGGAGTTCACGACAACGCACAACCTCCTCCAGAATATACAAGCCCTTTACCTTCAGCAACAGCAAGTCCTCGAGGAAGCACAGATAGTGAAAGAACTCCAATGTTACGAAGGAAACTCACACCACCACCTATACCAAGTTATAATGACGCAGTAGCGCAGCGAAATCGAAGTAATAGTCATCGAGATCAAAGTGCCAATCGTCGAGAAAGAAGTGATAATCATCGAGCTCGGCATGGGGATGGAAGTCCTTGATATGACTGGGCGTAGAGGAAACACCCAGTGTATTTCGACCTGAGCGAAGATTTTGAGAGAAAAGAGAGAGAGGGCAATGAAGTTTGAATAAAGGATTTTGGTACGATATAACCGCTAGTGATGGATCGAAGTTGTATCATTTTGGGAGGTGGGACTTGGAGTTAAATATGAAATAGCGTGGAGAGGTACAGTCCCTATGTTGTTATATTGAATGGTGGTCCGGTGCGAATTTGGAACGGTCTTGGTAAGGCAAAGGTAGGGTTGGAGAAGGGATGGGGTGTTTATCATTGGCGTTTTGGGTGTTATACGATGGGTGGACTCTTGAACATAAGATGAAGAACCTTTTGGAGGTGGATATTGGGATGGATCGATCCTAAGATTGGAGGATGTCTGGTAGCGAAAGAGTGTTTCAGGGGGAAGTGAAATGGATGGATGGGATGAGTTACATAGGAAGAGAGTGGAATGGACGGATATTGATTGATAAATGTGGGTGGTGTGTGCGTAAAATAGCAATCGAGGCAATAAAAAATGCATAATGTTCCTTTGTTAATATCACAATCTGATGAAGCAAGATACCTGGCTCATCGTTTGAAGGTTGGATTATTTTGACGTATTGGTACAGAGATTATTGAAAGTATTGTTCTCATGTTATTAAATCATTTCTACATAGCTTTAAATACAAACATTAATCCCTAAACGCCCTCCGCCCTTCGTCTGTACAGTACACACCCACAAACTTTAAAAATCCTCTCGCCTCTTCAAATCAATATAAACCTCATCCCCACCACCGGACTATTAATCCCCAACGACGGCGTACACAAATCCAATCTCGGAAACTTCTGCTGCGGTATACACGGCGACAGCGTTACCTCAAACTTATTAATGACCGACGCCACAAATACAAACATTTCCTGCTGGGCAAAAAATCGGCCCGGACAATAATTCACGCCGCCTCCGAAGGGTTTGAAGTTTAGAGAAGAAGCGAGGGATTTATCGCGGAGGAATCGTGTGGCGTCGAAGTGCGTGGGGTAAGATCCGAAGGCTCGTGTGTCCATTTGTAGTTGCCGGAAAGCGAGCAGGATGGTGTGGGGGGGAGAGAGGATCTTGCTGCTGATGGGGGTGGGGTGGGTGATTTTGCGGGCGGAGAGGGAGCCGGAGGTTATGCGGAGGGTTTCGAGGTAGGTGGAGTGGAGGAGGGGGGTGAGGGTTTGGGTTAGGAGGTGGGGGATGTTGATTTGGGTTTGGGGTTGTTGGGGGTTGTTGGGGTCGGTTTGGGTGTGGGTGTGGGTGAAGGCGGGGCGGGTTTCCGCGAGGAGTTGGGCGTGTAGGGTGGGGTCGGATAGGATGTAGGTTAGCATCCAGAAACCGAGTTTGTAGGGGTTGATGTTGGCGCTGTAGAGGGTTAGGCTGGGAGTTTGAGGGTGATGCTCAGGGTGTGGGAACAGGGAACAGGGAAGAGGGAAGAGGGATACGTACGCCCAATAAATCATTAGGGCTAGGGCAGCTCGATCTTCATGACCTACTCCGTTTGCCTCGAGCTCGCTCATACAGGTCTTGATCAACCAAGCCTGATCATCGCGTTCGGAAATCGGGAGTCGGGATGTTCGATCAAAGGCTTTCAAGATCTTTCGTCGCGCTTTGCTGATCCTACTATTCTTCCCGTGCGGATATTGGAAGACTAACATCCAGGCATCGGTGTTGAAATCTTGGAGGGCCTCGGTCAAGCCGGGTTCGATGTCGTAGATCTTTTCGCCGAAAAAGGTCCGTGTGACGGCTCCGACTAGTACGTCGGAGCAGAATTGTGAGAGGGATAGGTGTCGGATGCTGTCTCTGGTGGTGCAGAGGCTGGGGTAGCGCGCTTTTAGGTGGCTCCATTTTAGGTGGCGATCGATCGATCTGGTTAGAGATGCGTTGATGGTGTCGAGCTTGGGACCGGGAAGTAATTGCCGTTTGTAGAGGTCGAGGGTGGAGTGGATGATGGACATGGGGGGGGACTTTGGCGGGGTCGACATCTGGGCGACTCTGGCGGGCGATCTCGATGGGCATCTTTTTCCAGAGGGTGTCGATGATGGATGGGTTGATGCCGAATCCAATGAGGAGGTCGTTTAGCATCGCGTCCCATGATAGAGTGGTGTTGTTCTTGTAGACTTCGTTGACGTGTTCGGGCTCGGTGAGGATGTATAGTGTTTTTTCTCCGACAGTGATGGCAAATGGTTCTCCATTATTGTTAAAGTATTGTCTGGAAACTATCGTGTTAGTATTGCTATTGAAGGGGAAATAGAAGTTTTGGCTAGGCGATGTCGTGCGTGAACTGCATGCCAAGGGAAAGTGCGAGACTTACTTTCCACGGTTAATCAAATCCTCGGAATTTCCGATGAATGATCGAGCATGTCCTAGGACTGTTGGGTTACTGTTAGTCACCCTGATGAGCACATTTGTGGATGATGAAGAGCTGTTCACTAACATGGAATCAAGTATGGTAGTTCTTTAGGAGCATCCGGTTGAAATACAGGTAGCACCGTGAAGGTCCACAACCTCCAACATAGCCATGATGCAATGATACCAGACAGAACTTCGCTGTACACAGAGTGTGTGACTATTTTGATAACCACGAGGGCAATATCTTGCAACATGATGGAAGATTGATCAATGAGATCGTAGAGAAGACTAATGAATAATTGTAATGGATCATAAGTCACACAAGGGAACATGATCTTCCTTTTAAACCTCTCACATGCATCACATCGCGGCCAGTCACGGATGTTGCCTATCGGCGAAGAGCAGATTTGGGAATACCATCATACCACTGCTGATCCCCTGCAGAAGTTCATTTACAAGGTGATAAGAAGAGGAGCCACAATTATATTATTAGACGCCGCACAAGCCTTCATCAAAATATAGATAGAGGCAGCGAGGCACCAAGGAAACTTCTCTCATAGAAAGCACAGCACAACACATTTAGGGGAAATCCCCGCGTCGCCATCATCTCCACATCGAAATTGTGAAAGTTCGCGCTCACATTGTGATTCATAGGCACCACAATCCCGTAAGACTTTACGCGAGGCGTTCCCATCCATCTTAAGAGCATCGACTAGATGGCACTTCCTTCTCGTAAAAGCTGGCTAGCTAGATCTCCTACCAATTTCCCTGTATGCAGATTCCTCCACTACAAAAATTTGTATGTCATCCAGTTTTCACGACTGGTGTTTACATGAATTTTCATAATCTTCGGCGCTTAAAGCGTGACGTGACTATGTACATATGTCACCACTATAGCCGATATTGACCACGGAGACCCCGCACTAGCAGATTTGGATGAAAGATGTTTATTTTAGTCTTGGGGATATCTATCTGCAACTGACATGTGCGGTGTGCACAGCGCATCTCGGTATCACTGCTGCGCCGTCGAACGACCCATCTTTGGCGTTCATCAACCTTCATGGTATGATATTTATTAAGCCTAGATCTAAAGGAGGTCGGAGATCGTGCGGCGCAGCTACTGTACAGTGTAATGGGATACAGTAGTACCGGTGGTATGGGTGGATACTACCTCGATGCTTGCATATGCGTGTAAGCCATGGGTCTATCCCCATTCAGTGACCCAGAACATTGCGGCATTGAAAAATGGACTGGTCTTGGTTGTGGGTAGGTGTAAGCACTAAAATAGTTTTGTCTCAGTAACCTTATCTCTCACTGCCACCGTTATGCTGTACTGTATTGTACTGTAATGCTAAACCACGAGTAACAGCAGCCTGTATTGTATTGAAAATTAAAAGTATGTAAAGACTTCATTGAAACAAAGATAATAATTGAGACATCAGTGCCGGGTACTGAAAGCTGGGAACATTCATTGCTAAAATTGTTACAGGGGTAGCCGCCGTTGAGGCACAGACGAATATATGTCACTAGCACGCACGTTTACCTACAAACGAGGCTTTCCAATGTTTCTATCAATAACATTTTCTCCGTACTGTATGTACTATCTATCAACCATCACTCATTTTATTATGGGTTCGCGATTACAATATACACAACACTCCACCCGGATAATTGGATGTCACACTGATTGACCTCGAATCGCGTGTTCATGCGAGATGTGTCTGTAATAGAAGACCCAGAAGAACATCTTCATTGCAACATTGACGATGATAATTTTCCGTATGCGAGATATGCGAGATATGCGGTCCCAAGGGCCAAGGGGATCTATTCGAGTATCACACTCAACCTTGTTGTGACAGAGACAGGCAGAATTGTGATTGCAATTGATGTGACTGCACAAATTACACGCATTGGCCACATGGCACACGTCGATCTCATATCTAATCGGCGGCTGCATTGATGGAGTTGTCGTATCTGCGATGTAGTATCGGCTGTGGCCTTAGTACCCTATCTGCCTACCCCATTGCATGCAACAATCGATTGGGAAGTCCTCCGAGATCCACATGTTCATTTCCCGGTGTTGGTGGTTGCTTGTTGTGAACCACATCAAGAAAAGTAATTTCTTCAATGGCGTGTCTTTATGCTCTCCGAGCCTCTTTTCTCTTTTTGATAGCATCTTCCTTCCATTGATTCATGGGTCTTGTTTGTCATCTACCAATAACGCAGCTATGGAAGTACATCTAGCTGATGATACAGTCAAAGGAAATCTCTTTTTGAAGGGCTGGAAGCTATCTCTTGTTACCTTTTCTCTTTCCGTGGGTACATTTCTCGTCGCTCTTGATGTCAACATTATCGGGGTTGCAATACCGAAAATCACGAGCGTCTTTGATTCCTTAGGAGACGCAGCATGGTACGCTTCGACGTACCTCTTGACTGTAACTGCATTGCAGCCTACTATGGGATATCTTTACAAATCTTTCAATGTCAGACTTGTCTACTTCACTAATGTCATAATATTCGAAGGTTAGTTCACCTTTTATTTCTTCTCGTGCTCCCAAGTGCTATATTTCTTTTAGCAATGTCATTGGCTTAACAACACATGAAAGTTAACTTGATATACAGCGGGTTCCGTTCTATGTGCGGCTGCTCCAAGTTCGACTCTCTTTATCTTGGGGCGTGCTATTGCAGGCGTAGGCGCAGCAGGGTTGTTGCAGGGAGCTTTGGCGATAATCACACATATTGTGGAATTAGAGCGTAGACCTTTGTTCATGGGAATAGTAATTAGTGTATTCGGTCTTTCAATATGCGTTGGTCCTGTAATGGGTGGCGCCTTTGTCGATAGTATTGGCTGGAGATGGTGTTTTTGGATGTAAGTTCCATCATCCCTCTTGGGACGAAACAAAACGTCTAATCGAAGCACAGAAATCTTCCCATTGGCGCAGTCGCTATGATATTACTTGTTCTTTTCCTCAAGGTTCAATCCGTACCCAACCAATATACCTCACTTTCCCTGAGAAGAAAAATTGCAAACATGGATCTCATTGGAACAGTCACGTTTCTTGGTGCTATCTGCTGTTTAACGTTAGCATTGCAATGGGGAGGTCAGACAAAACCATGGCATTCATCTCAGATTATAGGCTTATTTGTAGGCTTTGGTCTTCTAACCATTGCTTTCTGTTGCATCCAAGCGCGACGAGGAGAAAACGCACTGATTCCTCCACGAGTTCTTCGGCAAAGATCGATACTTGTTGGATCTCTGTATCTCTTCTTCGTGGGCATGCTAGTTTATGTTGTAAGTCTCCATCAAGTCAAAGTCTAGTCGATCATCAGATCTAACGAATGCTTTTGAGCAGTATTCCTTCTATCTTCCATTCTATTTCCAAGCTGTACAAGATGTTCTGCCAATCACTAGCGGAGTTCGAATCATTCCGTTTGTTTTAGCCGAGATAATTCTTATTGGCGTTACTGGTGCGATTGCTAGTCACACGGGCCATTATGTTCCTTTCATGGTGGTGGGTATGGTTATTTGTTGTGTGGGGGCTGGTCTAGTCACCAGACTTGATATTGATAACCCTACCGCTGCATGGGCCGCATACCTCGTTATAGCTGGCGCTGGCCTTGGAACTGCGATGCAGCTCCCTTATACAGCCCTACAGGTAGTTCTCTCGGAAGCAGATGTACCTATTGGAAATGGTCAGTAGTTTTTCATTTAGTATTATCTTATCATCTCAGGCTAATCTTAATTTAGCTCTATTCGTATTCTTCAATCAACTAGGAGGGTGAGCTCTCCCCTTCCAATCTTACTACCTTTCAAGCTCTAACGTTGCTCTAGGATGATTGCAATTCCGATCGCTCAATCCTTATTTCTTTCCAAGCTTCGCGCAGAAGTTACCACTCTGCTTCCGAATTTTGATCCGGAAATTGTTATTGCAGCCGGTGCAGCAGAATTGAACGAAATTGCGGCCGGCTCCAAAGACGTTCTCTTACTTCTGCGTACAGCTTACTCTAGTGCATTGAGAAGCCCTTATATATTGGCCTTGAGCGCATCTTGCATAGCTGCCATTTGCGTACCAGCTCTGGAATGGAGAAACATCAAGACCGAAGCGGCGGAAAGGAGAGAACATGACCTGAAAGAGACCTTGAGTGGAGGACAGGATGGGGGCGAAAAGACGGCGGAGATACGTGAAGATGTAAAGGAAGTTGTATGACTTGAGCTGTCGAAGTTGTGGCAGGGTATGGTGCTTTGTGGGGATATACAAGATATATATATTGTAATTATATTGTTACAGAGATTGAGAGTTATTGGTGCTATAGAGAGTAATAACAAATCAATACTCGAGTACATCTTCTATCTGTAAAACTCCGTTCATTGATTAGCTATTAGATGGATAGGAAAGAGCGCTGTAGATCTAATCTTGTATTAAACTCGTAAGTTAGAGAGTGATTTACTTACTAGTTGAAGTGGAGAAGATATACTTCTGATCTGAAGCTATATTCATCCTTTCAATCTTAATATAATATAGAAATCTTTTCGGGATTCTCGAATGAAACTCTGTATATATAAATATTTAAAGGTTACGGTTTTGATATCTGGGGGTGTACAATGAATTGAATTTTCTTAAATGAGTTGAGTTGAACCTTACGCCAAGAATATTAACCTATTATTGGAATTTGAAAAGAGGTTTGTTTAAAGAATACTGAATATTATATCAGTAATTACAAAATGAAAAACATTACAATATCTCAAAGTCTTGTGTAGTGTGATTAATAAAGTATTTGGATATTTCCAAGTTTCTAATATGTTGCACAATATATTTACATTGAAAAATTACAGCTAAAGTAACCTAGCAGACTTATAATCCCGCCCTGACTTACTCATTGCGGCCTCGGTACACTTTCCATCCATCAATGCTTCGCTGGTCTTTCTACCCATCGAACCGAGACACTTTTCGGGTTTGCCATTTGCAAAAGTAATTCCACATTACTATCTTTCACCACATCCAAAGTGCGTTTCCTAGCTACATCAAGTGATTCACCTCCAAGCGTCACCGGTTCCGTAGTGTGATTTCGGAGAAGCGCCATCAACGTGGCCACAAATTCTACTTGTGCGAATCTTTTACCGGGACAATTGCGGATGCCTTCGGACCATGGGAAGTAGGTGCCTTTGGGAGGATTGAAGAGGGTTTCGTGCTCGAGGTGGCCGTCGTTTTCAATCCATCGTGTGGGGCGCTATACTAAGGAGTCGCTACCCCAATGACGAGGATGCGTATGCAGGGCTTGGAGATTGGGAACTACTAGATAGTCGGCGGGAATGTGATACGTGTGGCCGTCGACGGTGAGATCGGTGGACTTGGATCCTGTGTATTTGGGTACGCCCGGAAGAGGATTGTATAGACGCAATGTCTCGAGCTGGGTATCGGGTTAGCTTGTTTGGATCTCAATCAATCTTGCGGTCGCGGATTTGGTGGACTTACTAAAACTGCAAGAGATCGTTTGAGTTTCGGGAATAGTTCATTGTATGACAGGGTTTTGGGATCTTGGTTCCCTACGTAGAACTCGATTTCTTCGTGGACCCATTCCTGGACCTCGGGGTGTGCAGCTAAGAGAAGCATACCATAGGAGGTTTGGAATTCTGTGGATAGCTATGTTGCATTGGAGTTTTGGCGCAAAGACTACTCGAGTATTGAATGTTTTTATAAGTCGGCATTTATTTTTCAAAAATCAAAGATAATTGATTTGACAACTTCATAACTTCTCCCTCAAATCCTCAGTGACATGAACTCGTATAACAACCTACCGTCAAAATGAAGGAATAACCTCCGGTTTAAATCCTCTGCCAATCCACTTGACCTAACTCCTATACCCAATATGTAAGCACATCACCCATCTTTGACCACTATCATCTCTTCATTCCTTCAAATCTCCTTGACAAAGCCCACCTCCACCAATCCCTCAGCTGGTAAATCCAAATCCGCCATCTTCCCCCTACTATTCTCTCTAATCCACAAAAACACCCACAACACCCCTCTCCTCGCCCAGCCCCCTAAACTTTTGTCCCCATTTTTAATTTTCATCTGTTCCTTACCCAACACATACACCATCTGACTATTCGCCGCATTATTAATCTTATCCAATTCCGCCTGGATAGCTGGTGTATGTATCACACTACTAGCGGGGGAAGTCGAGTTCGGAGATTGAGGACTAGTATCCTCTGATACCAATCGACTCTGGAGACCTGTAAACGTAGACGGGTCACGAGTTATGAAGAGTACAAGTTGAGAAACCAATGTGGAACCGATGGATGGTGTGATGATATCATCAGTATAACCATGACGAATGGTGATACGGTAACAAGAAGGGATGGAAGTCCGTTGAATAACATAACGTTCTGTATCTGGAACGTGGGGGACGGAAAGTGGACGCATATGTAAAAAGATGATAATTTCGGGAGTGGCGCAGAATTTCCGAACGAATTGGGTGAAGACGATGGGTAGTTGATCTCCTACTTTATCGAAGAAGATACCAACGCTCGGGACAGTGGTAACGGGATAGGAGCCAAAAGCCGAGGTTAAGAAGCTGGAGTTTGGATATTTGGAATCAAATGTCATGAATTGAGAGGAAGGAATGCGATCCTGAGCTTCAGAAGTCCATTGTTGCTCTTTGCCGTAACGCCATAATACAAATATACAAGAGAGAATGGCAGCAAGAAGTAGGGTGAACCATGCGCCGGTCGGGACTTTGATGAGAGCAGAAGAGAGATAGACACCATCGAGTGCGGCAAAGACTAAGAAGAAGATAAGGACGATGAAGACGTTGACACGCCAGATGATGATGGCGACCAGCGAAATCATGCAGGTTGTTATGAAGGTTACGAAGATTACGCAAACACCATAGGCATTTCCAAGGCGAGTTGTCTAGTTTGATATTAGAAAAATATCTCAATTGTGAGAGGTCATGGCAAATGGGGGAAACTCACATTACTGTACACTGCCGTCACTACAACAGTACCGATCATAAGCAACCAATTTGCCAACGGCATGTACACTTGGCCATGGAATAGTTTCGAAGTATGAACTGTTTTGATATGTGGAAAGTAGGATAATCTCATAACCTGTGATAATAATTGAAAACTAGCTGTAATCATAGCTTGTGAAGCAACAATAGCAGCTAGAATGGCGATAACAAGAGAAAAATCTGTATTATGTTAGCTAATCATTGTTGTGAATTGGAAAAGAAACTTGAGACTTACAAAATGTCCCAGGAGGAACTGTGTTGAAGAAAGGATTTGTATAAGCTGTTTTAGTAGCGTCTTGGGAAATATATGCAGCTTGTCCAATATATGCCAATAACAAACAAGGATAAGTGAAGCCTAGCCAAGAAATTTGCACAGCTCTCTTACTGAAAGCACCTAAATCTGCAAACATTGCTTCTACTCCAGTGAAAGCAAGTAAGAGTCCACCCAATGATTTCCAACCTTCCTCTTTGTTGCGCATGAAGTAATTTCCTGCAAAATAGGGAGAAAATGCTTTCAGGACAGTGTGGTCGTATTGGGCTAGGTTGTAGATACCGGTGCACATGTTGAAGAGTAGCCAAATGATGACTATTGGGGCAAATGTGCTTGCGATCTTTGTAGTTCCAAATGGCTGGATAGCAAATAGAAGAATAAGAATGGCGCAAGTCGTACCAACGATTGTACTGCTGCTGATATCTGGATATGCAACTTCAATGCCTTGAATTGCCCCTAGCACAGACTGCGCGGGCGTCAAAACCCCATCGCTTGTGAATGTTAGCCTGGAACTTATTGCACATTCATATTTTATCACTTACGACATAACCATACTAACACCTAATACCCCCAAAATTTTCAACACCACCCTAGCCACTGCAGATTTTTCGATGAAGGTCCGAACATTCTTATTCGAAGCCTTCAACTCATTCGTCTCATGTCGTGCCATCTTGACAGTCGCAGATATGTTCGGATCCAATCGGACGATGTGTGCATAACGGGCGAGTAAACTGTAGAGCGCAAAAGTTCCTCCTTCTCCATCATCATCTGCCGATAAGACAATGAAGACATATTTTACCGAGACCATAAGAGTAAGGGTCCATATTATTATAGATAGTGCGCCAACGAGATCATCGTATGAAGGGTTGCTTGTGAAGGTGGATGAGTAGACATATAGGGGACTTGTTCCTATAAAAATGATGAGCTATTGTAATATCTCGGAGTGAAATCAAAGACTTACCAATATCACCATATATTACACCAGTACTTTGGTATGCCAACCACATAAGCATCCATCCTGTGTATGTCTAGAAGAATTAGAATGAGTAAAATAATGTAGATAATTGATTGTTTGATAGAGGGTATAGATTCTGGATGGCGCGAAAGAATATAAATTAGGAGGACTAAGGTAAGCACCAAGTCTTCACAAACTACAAACCTGTTTCTTCTTCTTGTTTAAATCCTCATTCGCAATCTCTAATGCCTTCTCCTCAAAGTCATGATCAGTGGCCGTCTGCGATACTTTTGATTCTGCCATCACATCACCAAAAGCCAATCCATTTGACCTATTAGACCTGTTCGACCGGACGGGCTTTATTTCATCTCCGAATTGGATATGCTGTGGGGAATCTGCCATCATAGTACTGATGCTCAATGTATGTCCTCTGCTGGGACAATGAATATGAGGGAAACAAATCAAATTCCAAAAAATGTGAGCACAAAAAGGCAAGCAAATGTAGAAGAAACGATGACACAATTAGGAACCAAGTATCGAAGGAACTTTCCTTTGATAGACATGGGAAATTCACTTGACTTATACCATACCTGAACATACCGATAATATTTTTTCTTCCCAGCTTCATCCCACCCCAGCATCCCCAGATGCTGCAAGTAAAGAAGCCATCGGCCAACTCTCTTCTCACAAAGTTACCTAGTATATTCAAGACAAGGGTTCTCAACGGTAGAAAACTTTGCATTTGACAGCTCCACAGCTGACATGAAACTATCATTGTCAACTCCAATAATATGACATTGGTCACTGGATTTGTGTCCCTTATCTATTGAGATTGCAAACCATAAGCGTGATAAGAAGCTACAAAATAAACGAGGTTTCTTATCCTCGCCCTCAGATTCGAGCAGGCTAAAATCCCTCAGTAGGACAAAAATGCCTCACTTCCAGCTCGACGCCTTGTGCGGCAGCAACTAACATTAGGAGGGTGAATTTCCGGGAATCTTGCAGAAGCGAGAAAGGAGCTTGGATTATTATGCAGGTTGGGTGATAATCGTGGCGGAGTGGGATGTGGGATGCGGGATGCGGGACGTGGGGTATGTGATAAGGTATCTAATCCATTTGCATAATGAAGATTCAAGATTCAGCTGCGATGTATGAGTACGTTTGGTGGTACACTGTACTTCATTGGATCATCTCCCGTGCTGATGAAGCGTCCATAGGTACTTTCAAGCGATACAAAGTTTTTGATCGATATTGTTCTTCTTTGGTAAGATAGTAGAATAGGTAGGTAGGTAGTTCACATCCATTCTGAGGTTTCCTCGTCTCAATCGTATGGGCGACGATTGGAATAAGAATGGTTCACATCTCTTGTTAACAATTCGTGATTGAGTGAGGACCAGCTTGACCGAAGTTGTTCCACAATCAATGTTTCACCGCCTTCCAGTTTCAACACAAATAAGGCATATTCGAGAAAATCCCAAAAAACATCAAATATGGAAATCTGGGAGAGAATCTGTACGTTACGGTACCGGTATTCCTATTTGCAATTGGGTTATGTTAATATTGTGGTCTAGTTTGGTAATGGAAGTTATCGAGATTGTACGTTCAGTGGTAATTGGCGCGGGTCGTGTAGAATATGTGGGCTTGCTACTTGGATTCCATTCTTGCGAGTTAGGGTGACGACAAAGATTGGAGTATATACCTCCTTAGATTCCTGCCTGCCTTGCTGTAACTCAAGGGTCTTTTATAATTCCAGAAAAATTGGAATCGTGACTTCATCTGGATCAATCTTCTTATTCCAATGACCGCAAGGCGGCGACACCATAATTATGCAGTACAACTGCTTCAGCCGCAGTCAAAAGACTCGCCCTATTCAAAGAAGAACTATCTGAGGTCCTTAGGAGTGAGGTTGTTGAATCCTTTTCGAAAGAAAGCCACCCCCTCAAAGCTCATTGGTGAGAACTTTCGCTTGTCTTGTCGAAAAACGTCTCTGAATCATCTTTGGTGAATCAGTTACCACTCCACGGGTAGAATTCCAAAATATTACGTGCCTAGGATCAAGATCGCGTCGCTACTTTCCGCAGCAGACGAGATCACTTGTCTGTTCGCTGACAAACAAGGATCCGAGGTATAGAAAAGAGGAGGTTGTTCGTAACCGGCAAATGATGGCTCTCGGTGCTCGGATACCGTGAATCACACTGGATCGAGTCATTTTTATCTCCAATGTTGAAGTCAAAGGCGGAAGGGCGTGCACACATAGAAGATATGATAAGTGCAACTGGTTCAAATTCTTTCTCTTAAGCCCCAAAAATTTAAAAGGTAGGGAAAATATGCCACCATTCCTGAAGTCATCGAGTATCCTCACCTGACTACTCATAAAATTTCTGCCGAAAGGCGGTGAAAAACCATCCAAAAAGTTTTGTTGCATATCTGAAAAATCATGAAAATTTGTTTCCTCCATCCTTCCCAATTGGGAACCAAAAAATAGAAAATACAACGTCTGGGAATAAGAGCACTTTCTTGGAGTTTATTTCCGGTGTGTCAAACTTTTTCATTTTCAATCTTAAGACATAGAAGCAAAATGATTGGTGGGAGAGTGAAGCGTGACTTGAGTGAATGTTCAGATGAGAAATTGTAGTTGAGAATACCTAGTAGTCAAATAGCCAATATGGTCTGAAGATATCGGGTCGGTATGAAATATCGAGAATGAATGAATAAGAATGACCTGGTATGACTACCAATATTTTCCAACTACCTACCAGCTGACTCCTCAACTACGAGGGTCTTTTGGAGCACACTGAGTTAGTTCGAAGCATGTTCATTGTGGATTGCTACAACTCTTGCAACATGGCCATTCGAAGGAATAGGTATCTGAGTATATGGATTGGAGTTGGAAGCTGCCATCTGGAGTGTGGGAAATCGATTAAAAGTACGAGAGATTCCTGTCTCATCGCCGGCTGTATGACTACTGTAGAAGAGGCGAGAAACGGAGAAATCAACAGGTTTATACCAAATAATTCTCACAATACCCTTCGCAAATGGATATGCCCTACACTGCAGCACCCCTTTGCATGTTCCTGCCACGCCATCATTCTTCTTCTTCTTTTTCTCGAAACTTGATTAAAAAAAGGCTCGGTATCAACGCTGTTCCTCTTACACAAGTGGAAGTTCAACTACACCTGGTCCTGCACACTCATCCATTGATATACCTTTCTCCACCATCGTCTCCAACTCCTTTGCACCCCACAATCAGCTCTCTCGTCTGTGACAACTCCTTGAAAGGTTCCTTCCTTGTCCCCCCCCACATGACTTTGGCATATCCATTGTGCATTATGCTGACTAATGTTACCCCCACATCCACGATAACCTCACTTCTCCTCTATGGAAATATTCTCGTATGATACAAAAGCCAGTATACCTCATACTGCTCAACTGTCGTGATCAGGAACAAACTCGCGGGAATTTGGGATACCTTGATGTGTCTATCGCCTGAAGTCTTTGCTTCGATATTCGTACCTGCGAGCAACAACCCCTTTGATCAATACCATCCTCTATAGCTATGGGGTCTAATGTTACTGTCATAGTGTATCTCTACTTGTAGGATATCGTATGTTTGAACGTTAGAGGCTGTTGATCAGCTTTCTAGTCTCGTTGGCTTTGAGGATTCAAACTGAATCTGAGGAGAGAGAGAAAGCTCATCAATGCCATTCATTAGAGATAATTTGCGATGAATGAAAGACAAAGGCGAGCAAAGGTCTCTCCAATGTCAAAATGTTATCGTATCTCACAATCTATTGATCACTTCACGTCTAAACATATCAAAGTGTTCATGTTGCAGCCACCATGGCATGGCACAAATCAAAGATGACCATCAATCGGTTCATTATTATTTAAACAGAAGTCAGCACAGGCTGCCAACAACTCCCTTCTCTCACCAGTCTTCGCCGTTTATCCCGGCTTCCTCTGCTCCTTAGCCGCCCTCGCCTTTTCCATCATGAAGAGGCGCTGCCCAAGTTCCTTTCGCACGAACCCCTGCCTCTTTATCGCCTCCCTGTCTCTTTCTCTTGCCCTGGACTTTTCCCAGTGCCCTGCCGCCTTTTCCAAGGAATTCTCGCTCGTCCATGTCCTCTCAGGTCTTTTGTGAGCCCATCTGAGTTTCCTTTTGATGCCTCTAGTGACCTCTAAACCGGATGACGCCGTGTTTTTCTTGAGTCTCTTTACGTCCTCGGTCCGGAAGCCCACATAGGGTGAAGACCTCTCGTTGCGGTTCGTCGTTTCCGCAGTCGTCGAGAGGGTGGTCGAGGGAGTGGTCGAAGGGGTCGGGCCGCGAAGGGGAAGTGAAACCATCTCGATGGGTTCCTCCGTTTCTGCGGTCGTCGAGGGGTTCGGGCCGCGACGTGAAAGTGAGACCATCTCGATGGGGTCCTCCATATTCATGGTCGTCGAGGAGGTCGAGAAACAAAGAGCACATAGGATGGACGCGAAGGTGGATGTGATAGCCTTCATGGTGTAATTGGAGGGACGAACGAGATTGTTTGGATTGAACGTTCGAAGTCGATGTGGTGAGTAATTCGACAGTATCTAATAGGCAACACTGAAGAGAAGAGAGGGTTTTAAATGTACAGAAGATGGTACAAATGGTTGACTTATATGGTAAGTCCTTAAAAAGTAGAGGTATCTCTTCAATCAATTGTGATAATATAATAAATTGAGGAGTATATCTTGTTCCGATCTTTTTTATTATTGATGGAAGAGATTGGATCAATTGGCGATAAATTTGTCAATATGAATGTTTGATATCAAATGTTGGAAGACTGCGATGTAAAGTGAAGAAGTTTTCACAGGAAGAATCAAAGGGGTATACAGCTTCGAGCAGACAAATTAGTCTTGTAAAATCACGAAGCTAAAGTTTGTCAAGCGTCAGTTCAATCCTGTTTAACTTTTTCTTGTATCGATGTCATTGGATGTTATCTAGTCCGGATTAGCAGGATAGTTCGCAGCTAGTGCTAGAGCTAGTAGTGGCGATGATGAATTCGGGATGGTATGATTTGATTATTATTAGGAGCACAATGTTCAATTTTCTTGCTTGAAAAGAGATGGAATGAACAAGATTACGATGGAGTATATACAGTGAAATGGGTGCAAATATTTGAGTGTAGAATGCTGTCAGTGGCAGGGTTTACAGTAAAATATTCGAGAGTTGACGAGGTGGTTCCCACTCTCATGAGTCTCAGTACCGAGACGCCATCCGTGGGGCCGGTACTAGTACAAGGCTTGTTTGAAGAAAAAAAGGTCAAGCTGGACAAGTTTCTTGAATGTTTACGCAATCTTCGAGATTGAGATGAATATGAATGTCATTGGATTTAGAGTATCTCTCAAGTGTATTTAGATTTGGAATAGTACAGTTTTATGTCAATCAATCAATCATTCTGGCTGCCCATATGATCTCAAGTCTTCAAATAATATTACATGATGCTATGATATCAAGTTTTTCAATTTTAGAAATTAGTGTGAAGATCAAAACGGGTTTAATCATTCAAATGGATCCAGATCCGGAATATCAATGCCCAAATGATTCTATTTTAACCAATTCTATAATCTCAAGTACCCAAGTATCGCTAAATCTTCTTACGGCTCTGGCTCTGATGCAAACAACCCCGAACAATCACGAACAGCCCTAGATATTCAAGTTTTTACACATCTATGCCAGCCACATCGTACCCAGTGACCAGTACCCAGTGCCCATTACCCACAAAACCTTATAATGCAATATGGCGAGTCAAGCTATCATGAGGAGTAGATTTTAGAGGCTACCTAGCTTACCGTCATCACATCCCAAGATCCTTACTCCAAATCCTCCTCTCCATCTTTCCAAACATACACTTCCTACACTAGCACTAGATTTAAGGCTATAGACTCAGTATAAGTAAGATCAACATCATCCACGCAAAATAGTAACTCTTCCACCCCCAGACATAATTCCACTTTCACCTTGAAATTATCATCCGCTCTATACTCATACTCATATCATAGTAAGTTAATACGAGTAACTACCCTCTCTAGCCTACCCAATCCCAATCCCAATCCCAATCCCGTTTCCAATCCCAACAACTAACAACCAACACCCTAAACCACCAATAAAAAACTTGAAAACTTGAAAACAAGGATTGATTCTACAACTTCTTGACTCCACAACTCCACAATTAAAGAAAGTCCTGATATGGTTGGTTACCATTGAATCTTCGATTAATACAATACCACTTTTCCTTTTACTTTTACTTTTACTTTTACTTCCAAATTCCAATCACATCTTACTCTTCCATCTTCCATCTTCCATCTTCCATTTTACATTTTACATTTTACATCTCACATCTTACCATAAAACTTCAAACTTCAAACTTCAAAACTTCCAAGACCTTTAAACCCTATTCTTTCTTCCCACCAGCAAGCAAAGTTTTAAATGATATATCTTCTGATCATGATAATTGATGATGATTGATGATTGATGATTGATGATGATGATGATGATGATGTGATTTCTTTTTTCTTACCTAACTAAGGTAATAGGTAGGTAGGTATACTTTGCTTCAATCACTAGCTATTTCTCAAGTTCTCTAGTTAGCAAAGCTCAACTCAAGGCTCGATATAGGTTAGTGAGTGGATGGATGGATGGATGGATGGATGGATGTGGATACTTTTTGTATAATGGGATTTTCTTTTGGGTACCGGTATATTAGTATCTGTTTGTAGTGTAGTGTACTATGCTGTATGTACTATATGTAGAGGATTTGAATTTATTTTGTGTTGTTGGTTACCTATGCTATGCTATGCTGTGCTATGATGCTATGGGTAGATATGGAGATTGTATTATAATGCAGGTATTGTAAGATTATAATACTCGAGTATTGATTGTATTAGACACATATCATAAGTACCTACCTACCTTACCTATCTATGTATGTAGACACAAACTCTTCATCTCACCACATTCACCACACTTACCACCCATTCTCTTCACCGTCCCGTATTAATGTTTTTATCTTCCATCTAATTTCATCTCATCTCATCTCATCTCATCCTTTCTAATCCCAAAACTAACTGTGGATTCCAACTTTTCATTTTATACTGTGTAGTAGCCTGCCTTCCTTTCTTAGTATTCTTACCGTTCTAATCATTCAGATGCTAATGTATAATATACAATTCACGCACACACGCACACACGCACACACACTTTATTCTATTTTATTCTATTATATCCACAATAATCCAAATTAAACCTAAATAGAAATAACCCAATGGACTATATCTTCCTACTTCCACATCATCCTCCCCTCCTGTGACCTGTCATATGTCATATCATTAATCATTTCCTCCCTCCCCAAAACCCAAAACCTTAATCCCATCTCCATTCCCATCCCCATCCCCATGCCCATTGCAATATAAAATATAAAGTTTCCCCTACCCTCCCCTACTCTACCACTCCACAACTCACACACTCTCGCACTCCCCTCCCCTACCCTACTCTACCACTCCACAACTCACACACTCTCGCACTCCCCTCCCCTACCCTACCCTACCCTACCACACTCCACTCCACTCACACTCTTCCACCCTACCACTCCAACAACTCCAACACTCTATAACTATCAATCACCACAACAGAATCTAATACCTAAATAACACCTAGATAATTTCCTTCCACAGCCCCAGCCTATCTATCCATCCAGTATCGATCTCATTACCTCTCACCCCTCCCTCATCCACCCGCAACTCAATACCCCAAAAGTATACCCAGCATTATTATTATATTTTCTCCCTCCATCTCTCTATCTCTCTCTTTCTCTCTCTCTCACACACACACATACACACACACACAATCATACACAATCACCACTCACCAACCACGACTCACTAACCTCAAAAAGCCAAAAACCAAAACCAAAATTTGATTTCAAAATAAATTGAAGTCAACTATTTAACTATTTAACTATCTAAAACCATGTAAACATTCCTCGAGAAAGTTCTTTGGTATCCATCATCCATATATGCACGCATATACACTTTGCAAGTATCTACTCGAGTATGTACGTCTATCTCTCTCTTTTTCCTTCAAATTGAAAAAACGCCTGCTACCCTAAAACCCTATGTTACACACCTATAGAAAGGTTGTGTAAAAGAAGAAGTATGTTGATTTCGCCATGTATTGTAACCATGCATCCCATCTCCCCCCAATCCATGCCATCCATTCATCCCTGAATTGAATCCACCAATCTAGCACTTAACACCAGTGCCAGCCTCCTCAAACATGGCAATTGTAGCACAGAAAGTGTTACGATTATCTTTGTCCAACGCCGCACTCTTTCCATCAATCGTAACCATATTCTCAACTCCGATGGTTGACAAGCCAGTGATATGAATACCACCGGAACCCTCGATGGAAAGCATATTAGTTTGACAGGTTTGAGTGGCCAAACAATCTTGACTATAGTTATCAAAGAAAGAATAAAGACCAGCGCCGGCGATGAAGATATCCTCAGAATTAACAATGCGAAGACCCCAGGCTTTGTTGACGAGCGATACACCGCTGAAGGAAGGATCAGCATATGCTGCATTGACAGTGAAAGGTGTCTTGGCATCGGGATTGGATTGAAAGTAAGGAGTTTCGGTTTGGATAGCTCCCATGAAGACGTTGGAAGCATTGGTCAATTGATAGTTGTAAAGAACGGAATGTTCACTGGCGGTACCGTACATCCAGGTCGGTCCTTCTTCGGAAGAAACCAAAACTCCTCTACCGTTGTAGATGTCGATTTGATTATGATCAGCGAGATCAAGTTCATGATCAGCAACCCAGAACCAATTGTTCTCGAGGTAGATTGAAGCCTTCTCGGTGACATGCAAAAGCATGAAAGCTCCAACACAAGCTGTATTGGCGGCAGCGGAAACGGTTGGGTTTTTGGCACAGGTGTTGGATTGAAGTTGAGTACCAGAACTGCCACCAATTCTTGTGTGAACATCCCACATTCCTGCTGAACCTTGTGAAGCCTCTTTGATATTCCACTCGATGAGTATAGCACCTGCAGCTGGACCCATTGTTTGAAAGACCATATCGGAGATCTCAACAGAACCAGTATCTCCTACTTGACCAACTTGGAAGACTGCCTTTGGGTTGTTTTGATCGTTGAATCCTTTGGCCATGATCATAGGCCAGATCTCTCCAGTGATCTTGATGTTCTTTGGAACTTTGATGGTATCAGTGACAACATAAGCTCCATGATCAAAGTAAACAATCTGATCAGTCGTAGCCTTGTCAAAAATTGCTTGAATCGCAGCAGTATCGTCAGTAGTTCCATCACCTTTAGCTCCATTAGACTTGACACTCAAGAAAGATGAGGCTGGTAAAGTCTCATATTGTGGCTTGGTGCGTCCAAATACTTTGCCAGTAGAATCCAAGAGAGTCGCGGGCTTGGTGACAGCAGTTTGACTACCTTGGATAGCCTTGCCAGTGTTAGCACCAGTATAAATCTTTCCTTGTGCCCAGGATGCGATCTTGGTGTTTCCTGCGAGGACTGTTGCTTTGGAAGTGGCATCATACACGGCAATTGGAACATTTGAAGAGAAGTCGACATTCTCAATAACAAGAGTGCCATTGGTTCCAGCTTCGGCGACATCGTAAATAGTAGAAATGCCAATTGGAGTATTTGTAATCGTGCTATCCATCAGTGTGGCCGATCCAACTGAGCGAGATGATGCACCACCAGCTGTCATGTCGAGACCTACACCACAGTTGTTGATCTTGATGTTTTGGAAGGTCCAGAGCCAGGCCCAATTGAGGTAGATGGCTGTTTGACAGTTGTTGAAGACCAAATTTCGTGATGTAAACTGTTGGCTACCAAGGAAGGCTCCATATTTTCCACCGTTGAACGTCAAATCGGCCATGAAACCACCGCTGCCATTGTCCATGAAAATTCCTTGTTGTGCGTTGGAGGTTCCACCGTCAGTTCTCATGTTGAAAACGATGTTTTGTAACGATGTAGCCTGAGCAACTTGCCAATGAATCCCACTACCAGTTGAAAAAGGCATAGCGGTCAAGTCAATGACAAAGTTCCTAATCTGACGATAAAAGTTATTCCTAAAATTCCAATAAGTATTTGTGATAAGACAATCATTCAACATGTGAACTCACTGATTGGTGAACCAGTTGTAGGGATCATATGGGTCCGAGTCGAGCAAAGCCATACCAGCAAAGCTAGGAAGGCCTTTGATTGTTGGAGGAGTAACGGCATCACCAACAAGTTGAGTAAAATATTGTTGTACAATGGGAGCTGAGATCGCATAAATTCCCGGTCTATAGATGAAGTTAGCATTGTATAGTAAGCTCAGTCATCAGAAAGAATAGAACTTCCAAGATGAGGTGAGGTAGTTGTGAAACCCAAGGTATATTGACTTACGGAAAGTAAACAATGGCGGGAGTGACTGTAGTTGAGTCGCAGCCTTTGCCACAACGATTTCCAGCAGAGATGGCAGCATTGATGGCTGCGGTATCATCAGTCACACCTTAATTGTTAGTATAATCCTATAATATTTGAACTGAGGAAGATTAAATTACCATCACCAACAGCACCGTATTTCTTGACATCACGGAATATTTGATATGAAGCATCACCATATGCGACAACACCTTGTCGTTGAATCTGATGTTGAAGTTAGAGAGTATATTCATTCCATGGCAGAGATGTATGTACTTACAGTTGAGAGCCAATAATCCCCGGTATAAGAAGTAGCCGATGTAGCTGCATCAGATGGGAGTGGTGAAGGAGCAGGAGCACCAGAAACAATGAAAAAGAAGCGTAGAGCCAATAAAATGGTGATAATCGAAAAGGAAGCCATCGTAAAGTAGGACCAGCTGCTGTAAGATGTTGTATTTGTAAAAGAATGTGATTCCTGTAAGAGGAAAAGGGTCAATCAGTATTTGTATTTTGATATTCTTGTTGTGCGTTTGTTAAGGAAAATGTTTTCCTCGTTTGCTCGGTTGCTTCTTGTAACTTTTGTAGGAAGGAACGACGACGGTTCGACTTGATACCAGTACCAACTAGTAAGATTATCCACTTTGTTGGAAGATTAAAAGTCGAAAATTCTATCAAAAGGATAAGATTTGATTCATTTGAAGGAGAATAGGTTAATGAGAGTAGGGGAAAGTAGGAAAAGTAGGAAAGTAGGGAGATTGGGAGGAGGCTAGCTGGTTGAATGTATATGTTATTGTGTTCGTCGTCTAAAAAGGAACAATAGGGATAAGCGGGATAATTGTGATTGCCATGAGGGGGTGAATCGAATTTCTGAAGCTATTCAAGTCATCCGACCTCATTTAATGACATACACAATAAGATAAACAATCAAACAATCAAACGATCAAACGATCAAACGATCAAACGATCAAACGACCAAACCACCAGACAATTGAAATTAAATTAAAAGCATTCGATTATAAATTCGATGCCGAGATGAGTACTCACAACTTTTGAATTATGTCGTCGAAAAGAAGAGAAAGTGTTAAAGAAAAGAATGCGTGACCGTCCAGTAGCTGTAGATTGAAGACTATTTTTATGGTGATGGCCCTTGGTTTTTATATCTTTTGAATCACATTCCTTCATTTCATCTGGTCTATCATCCCATATCTCAAACAAACCATTTTGAGCACAAGGTGAGACTTCCTTGGTATGTTCTCCATATTGTCCAAGCGGACTGCTAATAGGATAACCCATGACTTGGGGAGGAGGCTCTCGAAACCAATTAGAGCTATATCAGTGCATCACTCTCCCGAGAGCTTAATATGGCTATTTAAGTGATGAGTGCCTCAAAACTCATATACTTTCGCTTGTTTGGCAAAGGGACCATCCGAAATTCTTTACTTATTGCGATTTGATTCGACGTTGTCGTTTGTATTCCAGGTTGTTCTACCCAATTTGTTTGTCGGTGCTGCAGGGGTGCATTAATGCTCCCGCCGATGTGTCGACAGTAGAATGTGGATATAAATCAAGATGCTTGGTAGTCCCTTGTCAATCACATCCAGCAGCAGTGCCGAGAATATAGAGGGTCAAAGACTAAGTTGAGAATATAGAAGAGTTGAAACTTGGTGTTTCTGTACAAGATGTTGTTGTTGAGATATGATTGGCACTTCGGAGATTTGTTGTGGCGGCTCATGGTGTCTAAGCTACTCTTTACCTTCCCCTTCCAATATATTCAAGAGGATCTCTGAGATGGGATCAAGCTTTCAAGCGCGGAACATCCAAAGAATTATGGGGAAAGAATAACGGACGGATCTTATCGCATAACGCGTTGTCGATCTTTCTCCTCCTTTTTAATATAAAAAAATCTATTCTCCTAACCAAGGCCTCTTTTCTCCTTCCGTAGTTGTACAAGCACAACCTACAATGGATATTCAATATAATTTCATCTTGTCATTGGTGATTTAATGAGATACCGCCGCACGGTAGACTGTTGTGCCCATATTCAGGTTGATTAACTCTTGAATTTATTTTCCATACCACCTACAACCAGGAGGAATGACTTCCTCATCATCACGATCCTGCCGTGAAGCATTAGGCCGACACCCTAATTTATGCGCACAATCAACAAATGTTTCTTGGATTCGTTTCAGCTGAAGATTCTACTCAAAGCGTTGTTGGCTAATAATTGTTGAGGCTTCATTTGTGAAACACGGACTGTAGCAGGTTCGTTGTTTGGATGAATCGGGTTGGCACTTCTGTCCCGTTTCTATATATTTCCCGTAAGTGGTGATTTCCTCCCTTCCATACATTCTTCTAGATATAGTTTAAATGTAGGTGGCGCTGCATCTGTGCCGGTCCCTTGCACCCAGAGAAGAGACTTTCGCAATGTATGTTGATTTGATTGATACCACGTGACTATCTGGTTCTCCAAGTTCGTCTTTACTTATCAGGTGACTATGCCTATCCTCTCAACCCATTCTCGAAGACTTTGTTCTATTCTCAGGTACGGTCAAAGTGTATGCAGTTCTCCTATGCTGAACTCATCTCATATATGCCATTCATAGTCTAATCGTCGCTCAAAAAACGACGGAGCGTACGAGACGAGGAAACCTCAGAATGCATATATGCCCCCTCATAAGCTCATATTGGAACGCCATGTTGAAAGGGGTAACCGGTAGTTTTGTATTGGTTAATTGGCGGCTCATCGGGTCCCAGCTACTTTGGGATGGAATATATATTAGCAGCAGAGCCCTTCTGTAGCTCTAAACTGGCAAGTCGTTATGTTCTATTGTCACCAAATTTGCTGCGGTTTATCATCAAATCATTCACAATACAATTGGGAATTATTTCTTTATTCACTGCTATATGCCAATCTTATGTCTTTCAACCTTGAGAATGCATGCATCTTTAATAAGTGAGCCAAGTTCATTTAGCCAAGAATCAATCTCTCCTTGACAGGCGTGAATTATATTTTGGGTATTTCAATGGTAATGTAATTATCAACCGTGACATATCATATCGCGAAAGGGATGGGCAGCAGGGCTAGATCCATGATATTTTCCTAGGATAAAGATCTCTGGAAAGCCTCGGGAAGATAGGTAGGGAGTTGGAACAGGTCAAAGACTTAACACATATCGGAACGATTATCTCGGTGTTTGTCAAGTAATATATAACACCTTTTGGCAATTGCCCTTTTCCATGATATTATCCCCGCCAAGCCTTACAGTCAACTTCATGGCCTAGAAGTTTTAGAAAATAAAAGAAAATAAAATCTGCCACCAGTTCCCAGGCGGCCGCTCCTTGTAGAGCCGACTTATTATCACCGCCACCCACTCCACTGCATTGACCATGTGAGGCTGAAAAGAACCATCTCGAATCGAAACGCCATGAAGCTTCTCGATTGATACTTGAAAGAAAGAAAGGTAAAGAAAGGTACAGTAAATAAAAACTTCAAGAAAAACTTCAAGAAATCCCTCCAACTTACTAGAAGGTTCCGAGACACGTGATATTATTGTATTCAGGTACAAGCCTAGCCTCACCTAAGCGCCTCAATTTTAGAGCACAGCTATTACCTACCTAGTAGGTATGATTCAAAGTTTCTCCCCCGCTGATAAGGATGAGCCACCACAGCGATAAACAGAATATGGAGGGGAAAGGGGAAAGGGCAAAAAAAAAAGGTATGAGAAAATGTGATGGATTAATTGAAAGAAACTCTACATCTATCAAAGAGAAGAGCGATGCATTGATAGAGAGAGAATGAGGCCATCATATTGATTCAAATGCGTATTGATTGTTTTGTTTGCATTCAGCTAAAAAAGAATAATCCTTAAAAATATTCCTATACACCATTTGTCTGGCCTTGTAGAGTTTACTCTTCATCGATTGGTTACTTTAGATGTGGCGCCGTTGCTAGGTGGTCTAAAAAAGGTTAAGCGACGAAGAAGTTCCTTAGAATTCTACCATTTTCTAAAGCGACCCTTCCATAAAACCCCAATAACCTCCAACGAAAAGTCAGACTTCTTCTCTTCTTCAAACCACTCAAAGATACCCTTCCTTTCTACTTTGTCTATTAGACTTCTACAGTTCCCGATACCTTTAACGACTTCACGAATAACTTCAAATGTAAGTTCTATTCAATAATCTCTTTTCTGTGTTCTATACAACCTTTTGATCTAGTATCAGAAACCGTTTCGGGAGTTCAGCCTCGAGATAGAGAAAGAGCTTCAAGATTCTTCACAATCTGCCTGTACTCTACAAACGTTGTATACAAGATCAATAAGCTTGTACAGAATCAACAATTATCAAGAATTCTATACTAACATACCATCTCGCTATAGTTTCCCCGATTTCACATTTACAATCACAAACATGGCTGGCGAAACTTTCGAGTTCCAGGCTGAGATCTCTCAGTTGCTCTCCCTCATCATTAACACAGTCTACTCAAACAAGGAGATCTTCTTGAGAGAACTTGTTTCTAACTGTTCCGATGCTCTCGACAAGATCCGTTATGAGGCTCTCTCAGATTCCACCAAGCTCGACACTGGCAAGGATCTCCGCGTCGACATCATCCCAGACAAGGAGAACAAGACTCTTACCATCCGCGATACCGGTATTGGTATGACCAAAGCTGTAAGTACATTCGCAGATGGTCACTCTAGATAGTGTGCTAACAAATGATTAGGATCTCGTCAACAACCTCGGTACGATTGCACGATCTGGTACCAAGCAATTTATGGAGGCTCTCACCGCAGGTGCTGATATCTCTATGATTGGTCAATTCGGTGTTGGTTTCTACTCCGCATACCTCGTGGCAGACAGAGTCACTGTCGTCTCGAAAAACAACGATGATGAGCAATACATTTGGGAATCCAGCGCTGGAGGAACTTTCACCCTTACTCAAGACACTGAGGGAGAGCAAATCGGCCGTGGTACCAAGATCATTCTTCACTTGAAGGATGAGCAAATGGATTACTTGAACGAGTCAAAGATCAAGGAGGTTGTCAAGAAGCACTCCGAGTTCATCTCCTACCCAATCTACCTCCACGTCTCCAAGGAGACTGAGACCGAAGTCCCAGATGAGGAGGCTGAGGAGACCAAGGATGAGGATGATGAGAAGAAGGCCAAGATTGAGGAGGTTGATGATGATGAGGAAGAGAAGAAGCCAAAGACCAAGAAGGTCAAGGAGACCAAGATTGAGGAGGAAGAGCTCAACAAGCAAAAGCCAATCTGGACCAGAAACCCTTCAGACATCACCTCAGAAGAGTACGGTTCATTCTACAAGTCCCTCTCCAACGACTGGGAAGATCACTTGGCTGTCAAGCATTTCTCCGTTGAAGGTCAACTCGAATTCCGTGCCATCCTCTACGTCCCCAAGCGTGCTCCATTCGATCTTTTCGAGACCAAGAAGACCAAGAACAACATCAAGCTTTATGTTCGTCGTGTTTTCATCACTGATGATGCCACTGATCTCATCCCTGAATGGTTGAGCTTCGTCAAGGGTGTTGTTGACTCTGAGGATCTCCCACTCAACTTGTCTCGTGAGACTCTTCAACAAAACAAGATCATGAAGGTCATCAAGAAGAACATCGTCAAGAAGGTTCTTGAGCTCTTCCAAGAGATCTCTGAGGATAAGGAGCAATTCGACAAGTTCTACGCTGCTTTCGCCAAGAACATCAAGCTCGGTATCCACGAGGATTCTCAAAACAGACAAGCTCTTGCCAAGCTTCTCCGATTCAGCTCCACCAAATCTGGTGATGACATCACCTCCCTCTCCGACTACGTTACCCGTATGCCAGAGCACCAAAAGAACCTTTACTACATCACTGGCGAGTCCCTCAAAGCTGTTACCAAATCACCTTTCCTTGACTCTCTCAAGGCAAAGGACTTTGAGGTTCTCTTCTTGGTTGACCCCATTGATGAGTACGCCATGACTCAACTCAAGGAATTCGAGGGTAAGAAGCTTGTTGATATCACCAAGGACTTCGACCTTGAGGAGACCGATGATGAGAAGAAGGTTCGTGAGGAAGAGGAGAAGGATTTCGAGGGTCTTGCCAAGTCTCTCAAGAACGTTCTCGGCGATAACGTTGAGAAGGTTGTTGTCAGTCACAAGCTCGTCAACGCCCCTTGTGCTATCCGTACCGGTCAATTCGGTTGGTCTGCTAACATGGAGCGTATCATGAAGGCTCAAGCCCTCCGTGATACCTCTATGTCATCATACATGTCTTCCAAGAAGACATTCGAAATCTCTCCAAGATCTCCAATCATTAAGGAGTTGAAGAGAAAGGTTGAGACTGATGGCGAGAATGACCCAGCTGTCAAGTCTATCACTACTCTCCTGTTTGAGACTTCTCTTCTCGTTTCTGGTTTCACCATCGAGGAGCCAGCTGGATTTGCCGAGCGTATTCACAAGCTTATCTCAATGGGTTTGAATGTTGAGGAGCCCGAAACAACCGAGGAGGACGCCACCGCCACCGAGGTAACTTCGGACGTACCAGTTGAGAGTGCTATGGAGGAGGTTGATTAGATTCCAAAAAATGGCTTGTTTTGCGGGATAGTGGAGTTTTAATGGTTGGTTTTTCGGTCATGCATTGAGCCTGCTTCCTATTTCTCTCTTGATGCCCTCATTTTTCCTTTCCACATGGTTTTAATACATGAGGCATAATCTTAAAGAATGTACTTTGTGATAAACATTGCGCGTTAAGACAAAGAGGAAAGAGATAGCAGAATACAAAATATTTACTGTACCTTTGTGTATTCAATTGATTTGCTTTTGAGTGACAATGTTTCGAGTGACGATGCACCTTTTCTCCATTCTTTTATATGTGTGACAATGCATTCTTCACCTTTCTTTCCATTTCATGTACAAGTGATAATGAAACTTTTATCGTTTATATCATGTACAAGTGTACCCAGAAACCCTTTTTATGAAGGAGGCGCGGATCCACTTGAACCGGATACGGCATCTTGAGCTTCGACCCCCTTCGAGGCCTTGGGATGGCAAAGCCACACATGCACAACATGACATCTGGGAAAATGACTGGACTGGGCTGGGCTTGGGACTTTTATCGATTTTCGGTACTACGTTCCACGTTCCATGCACAACATCAACATGCTCATGCTTATGCTTATGCTCGTCATCTGCTATCTGCTGCTCTGCTATCTGCTAATTCCAATAGACTGGTTTTGGGGTTGGGTTTGAGTTGGGTTACTGGTTTGGGTTACTGAGACTAATGCAGGTTTAATTTGCTTGGGTCAGTTACGAGTTACGAAGGAGGGGTTGGTTGGTTGGGAAGGGGGAGTATGGGAAGGTGGAGGGTAGAGGGATGAGCATGGTTCTTTCCTTGATGGGGCTTGTGTTTTGTATGGCTTTTGTCGTATATGGAATGAATCGATAGATCGATTTAAGTTTATCGATTGCGGGGATACGGTTGTGATTAGTGATCATGGGAGGGTGTTGTCCCGAGTGGCTGAAGTATAGAGATGGAGATAGAGATGGAGATGAGATTGGGAGGGAAATTGGGAGGGGAATTGAGCTTGGGTTTGAGATGATTGTTCTTTCTTGGGTGGGATTGGATTTCTCGGGGTTGGCATGGTATGGTATGTACGCTATATTGGATTGAATTTGATTGGGTTGAATTGAATTGGATCGGATTGGACTGGACTGGATTGGTTTAGGGTATGCGTGGTGTTTGTGGTGAGGTACGACTATACTATACTATACTGTACTATACGAGTACGAGTTCTTGGATGGGAACTCAATAAACTCGGTGAACATGATGAACTTGATGGGGAAGGTACGATAGATGTGATGGATGGGTGTTCGTAGTACGCTCGCTTTTGGGATACTACGATACACACCTTCCTTCCTTGATGAATACGGAAAGTATCAATTGATTGATTGATGCACTAAGTTGTGGGTATAAAGTGTTGATGTTTCTTTTGCATTTTCGGTTTGTATTTCTGAATTCTGTTCTTCATACACACACACACACTTCGCTTTTACTTGGCCTTGCTGCTGCTGCACTCTTTTTTGAGACGCTTTTGTTGAGATACTATTCGGTTCGATATTATACGATACGATACGGTACACTCGCTGTTTACAATTTGTTTGAATTCTCGATTTATTCTCCTCTCACAATTTGATCTCCTGAATCAATTGCAATCAATCAATCACTTCACCTCATCTCATCTCATCTCACCTCACCTTCCTCACCTCAATCACCAACAACTCCACAAACCATGCATCAAAAACTCCTCCTCACAACGCTCCTCCTCCTCCCAACTCTCTACGCAGCGCCCGCCCCTGCTCCTGTCCCAGCACCTGCACCCAATCCAGACACCGAACACTATTCCTACTCCCCACCCTCCCCCAGTCTCTCCATTCCATCTCTCCCCCTCCCACCTCTCCCCACCACCCCTTCCCTCTCATCCTCTTCGGGTTCCGGTTCAAGCGGGGGTCTGGGTGGTCTTGGTGGTCTTTTGGGCGGTTTACTCGGAGGTTTGGGAGGTTTGGGTGGAGGTGCTGGTGCTGGTGCTGGTGCTGGTGCTGGTGCTGGTGCTGGTAATGGTGTGGTTCCGTTGCCTGCTGTTTCGATCATTCCTGCTGGTTCAATCATTCCTGGTGTGTCGGTGCCGTCGTTGCCTACTAGTAGGTATATTCCTACGCCTGTTCCTGTTGTTTCGGCGACGATTCCTGTTGGTGGTGGTGGGGGTGGGGTTTCTATTTCGGCTACGCTTCCTGTTGGTGGTGGTGGTGGTGGCTTGTCAATTGCTGCTGGTGCATCGGCTTCTGCTACGCTTCCTATTGTATCTGCCTCGCTTCCAACTGTTGGTGGTGGCTCAGGATCGGGATCAGGATCGGGATATAATGGTGGTGGTGGCAGTGGCGGTGGAAGCAGTGGCAGTGGAAGTGGACCAAGCATATCTGTTTCCGTCCCACTTCCAGGCATATCTGCCTCCGTCACGATACCAAGCGTAAGTATTTCCGTCGGTGGTGTTGGAACTTCCGATCCCGTTTCTACTTCGCTACCTGGTGCTACAATCTCAGTGACTCAACCCGGTGGACCAATCATTCCAACTTCTGTCACTGGTGGATCTGATGGTTCTGGTGATGGTAGTTGTGCGGCTAAGGATTTATCGACATATACACTTGTGATTGCAACCGCGATTCCCGAGACCAGTACTAGTATTTCGCTTTACACAGTTCCAGTTGTTCAAACCATTTCTACAAATATTGTGCAGGTTATTTATCAGACGATTACTGTTCCTACTACTGTGTTTAAGACGAGTCAGAGTACGGTCACTACTACGATTGTTGCAATTTCTACTTCTACTAGTGAGCTTTTCCTTTTCTTCCTTTCTTTTTCATGATTTGTTGTTGGCATGTCATAGACATCATGACTAATAATGATAATAGGTCTTCAAACTTCTCTTACTGCCATCTGCCAAGGCGGTGGTATAGCTCCTACACAATCTGTTTCTATTCCAGGTGGATCCAGTGCCAATGGAGCTGCAAGCTCAAGTGCACCAGGTGCTACTATTAGCGTTGGACTTCCAGGTGGTGGATCTAGCGGTAGTGGTATCACGACCCCAGGTGTACCAGGGGCTACCATCAGCGTTGGACTCCCAAGTGGAGGAAGTGGAGGTGGAGGCGGTGGAAGCCCAAGTGGAAGTGGAGGAAGCGGAGGTGGATATTACTCAAGCGCTGGATATTACTCCAGAATCTAATTGATGGATGTCCATGGATGATTGAAGAATCCGAGGTATATGAGATGGAATATGATGGGCTCAGATTGTTTTCAATTTTGCGGTCGATGTTGCACACACAACTTGCTATTTTTCATATTT
>KI628570.1:88496-229750 GCA_000503235.1 Sclerotinia borealis F-4128
GGGGGGGTGGAGAGAAGTAAATGAGCTTGATTGGTTGATTGATTGATTGATAATAGTTGGGGATTTTTGTTTTCTTTCTTTCTTTCCGGTAAATAGTATACATTCATTGAGATTGAGATTGATTACCTTGAACCTTGAATGATTTGTGAGAGTGAGTTTTTGTGAGATGCCTGAGATTATATGCTTAGTTGAGGGGTTTGCAAACGGTTTGCAGGAAGAAAGCTATGAATGTGTGTGTATGTGTACTCAGTAGGTTGGTCACTTATTACTCGACTCTACTCGAGGATATAAAAATACGCCTGACCATATATACATCTATATTTAAAACCTCCCTCCCTCTTCTCTCTCTCTTTTCCCCTCTCTACATACTCATATATACCGGTCTTTATCCTTCTCTTCTTCTTCTTCTTCTCTTCTGTTCTTTTCTTTATATATATATACTCATTCCTTTTTTTTTATGACATTATATGATATGACATGACACGCATGACATGACATGACATGACATAATATACATGATATGCGGGTACGAGTAGGGGGATACAACTCTTGAGAATTCTATTTCTATAAGATTTTTGGAACATGATATTTATGGGAAATGTGGAAATGAGGAAATATGGTATAGTAGTTGGGTGGTTTTGGTAAGTTGGTGGAGACTGGAGAGGATCTTCAGACGTCGTTTATCATGTTCATGTTCATGTTCATTATTCATATTCACATCCACATCGAAAACAAAAATATCAACATAAAACCTTTGGGGAAAACATTTCACTATTTAATACCTAAATTAGTGACTAGTTACCATCAACCCTGGCATCGTGACCTCACGAATTATGCCGTCAACCCTTAACCAACTTTCAATCCATTCCGCCCGAAGATATCCTTGAAAAATCTCAATTACAATCTTGATGTAAGTATCGTAGAATATGCGCCTCGCAGTGAAAAATGACCCAATCCTTCCGAGAAACCTCCATCTATCCAGTAATTCAAGGCAAATAACATCCTCCAGCCATGACCAAGTTCATTCTTGTAAACATGACTTTGTAAACTGGTGATCTCTTGGTTGGGAATGCAACAATTTGATCGGGTGTAATCATTGTTTCCTTGCCTTTCTTCTTAGAAGTACCGGTAGCGGGATTGGCTTGCGCACTAGCTGTGGTACCACTGACTCGAGTTGCATCTGCTTGTCCACCAGTGCCGATAACCTCTCCATCATTATTCTTGTATGGGTCGGCAGGAACCTCGATATCCCACAAACGAACAGTGCCATCAGCGCCACCTGAACACAAGACCGTGGATTCGACACTGAATGACAAGGACCAGATCCCACCCTTTCCATGACCTCTGCAACGCTTAATTTGTGTTCCCTTGGCAAGATCCCAAAGGATGATACTTCCACCTGCATCGGCAGAAGCCAAAATCTTTCCATTAGGAGCGCACTCGAGAGAACTGATGAATTCAGTATGGCCAGTAAAGACGCGAACGCATTCACCAGTTGTGAAAGACCACATACGAATAGTCTTATCAGCTTGATCACTAGCTGAAAAAACATATGCTCCATTTGGATGCCAAGCAACCTGATTGACGTTGGAATCATGACCGACCAACATTCGAAGATATGAGATATGATCTTGGCCCCAAATACGAACAGTCCTATCCAAACCACAAGTTGCAAAGTAATGACCAAATGGTCCCCACTTTACATTCCACACTGGACCTTCATGACCTTTGTATACGACAACGCAGGCCCATGCTTCGAGAGACCAAAGACGAATTGTTCTATCCGAGGAGCAAGAGAGAAGTAACTTGGGCGCAGTAGATGTATCAGCATCATCTGCACCTCGAATTGAAGGAGAGAATGATACAGCATAGACTGATGCGGAGTGACCGATTAGGCGGCGAGAGTTTGTTGGAGGTGGATCATTTGGACCTGATTTAACTTCCGATGATAATGGATCGCCATGTAAATGCCAAACACGAATGTAGGATTCCTCAGTGCCAACAGCAACCAAATTATTGTCATCAGAAAATTCCATGCAGGTGATTCTGACCAAAACTTAGCAATCATTCAAGGAAACTAGGGTACAACCACTTACGTATCAAGAGTGTTGTGAAAAGTAAACATGCAGATCGATACTCCAGGGCCAACACCACCACTACGACTCTCAATCTTGAATCTATCCCGATACTCCTTGATCTTTTGGATTTCCATGATTACGTCTCGAGCGCGAGAAGGAGGGTAAGGAATATCATTGCGACTGGGTCCTTCACTGCTTTCCTCGTGCTTGATCTTCTGTTCGAATAGTTCTACCAAAGATGGTTTGCCGAGCTCAGGTGGGTTCTTAGCATCTTCATCTTCAAGATCTGTGCGAACATCCGCAGATAGTTCGGTATCCATTGCCATTGGGCCTAACTTCAACTTAGCATTGTTATCCGAAATGTCCTTGTTTGTAACTCCAGTAAAAGCTCCAGGAATTCCTTCTTGTAGATCAGATTCTTCTGGCTCAACACCATGTGCTTGATTGATTATAGCCTCGAAGCTGAATTGGTCAATGGGTCCTCTTTGTGTCTCGCGGATTTCACAGTATGTTTGTAGCAAGTATATGATGACAGATCCTCCTTGCTTGCTATTTGACTCGAGATGGGTGATGAGGCTGAAGTAAACATGAGTATTGAGAGGAAGTCGGTATTTCGAGGATTGATAAAGTTTTGTGATTGAGTTATCGGTAATTTGTTGTGGTAAGCTGATTGTCGCGAGAGTGGTGAGTTCATCCGCATGAACTTGTTGGAATTGATCTTTGAATTCATTCAGAAAAGCTTGCCCATCAGCTGCATAGCCACTTGTGATGAGCTCAATGAATGAATAGATAAATATAGGCCAAAGGAGTCGGCGTAATTCAAACTGTGATACAGGGTGTTAGAAGAAAAAAGATTGTAATGTCGAAATCGTTTTTACTCACCTTGTAAATGTCTAAGTTTGACTCAATCCAACTACTTAATAATCGGAAACCTCTTGCATATTTTGCTGTACCAAGATCCTCGGCGCGATCTTGAATAGGTTTACCATCTCTATCAAGGTTCGCGGATTCTGATCGTAACATTTGCTCAGTTCGATTGTATCCTTTCTTAACGAGATACTCGATGACCTTTTGATGTAAAAACGCATTAGTAGAGCTTTGAGAAGGGTAGCCAACAGGGTTAGGGCCGAATGTACGAGGAATAGGAGGATATGGAGAGCCATAAGCAGGCCTAAATTGTGAATGATATGAAATAGGTACAGGAGGTTGAGCACCAAGAGTCATTGAGATTGAAGCGGTGCCAGAACTTGGAGTACTAGGAGGTACAGGAGGTACTGAACGTGAGGTGCCATGAGGTACAGCAGGTACAGCAGGTACAGGAGGTACTGAACGTGAGGTGCCAGGAGGTACAGCAGGTACAGCAGGTACTGAACGTGAGGTGCCAGGAAGTGGGATATGTATAAAGTACTCAAATGGTGGTTCAGACATGATGACAAGAGATTGTAAGGAGAGTTTGTGATAAAAGTTCTGCAACAAGACTTTGTAGGAAGAGCTACAAGCACTGCAAGAGTCTGTACAATTGTTTTTATGAAGTGGGATTTTAAGTGAATTGACAAGATTGTGATTTGGAAACTTGTAAATTGTAAGGCAAACAGATGAGGATATGGCAAGATAAGGCAGCTAGAATAAAACTGATATCGGCCTTTCGACAAGCAAACACCGTGTACGACAGATAGAACTTCAAATGTGATCTAGTTCATCTAACCTTCCTCTCAAACAAAAATTCTTTTCAACAACAAACTCGGTCATGAACAACATCTTTCAGAAATTATGTACCATACACATTGCATCATGACAATGTATATGGTGCAGAAGATCAACGAGAATCTGTTTTAACTTCAATTCTCCATCATCGCAATGATATACAGTCAAGTAAATTGCTCTTGGTTGAAGAGATGGGTTGGTGTTGATAGTATTCAACCACACCACGTGATCGACATGTTCTTCATACTTTGTTTCCCTTGACGGCATTGTGTTATGGCTGCTTGTTTCTGCACTGGCAGTATATGAAGAGAGCACAGTTGTTCTCTGGATAAAGATACCGATGGATATTGATGGTAATAATGCCAAAGGGTGTTGGAATAAGTAAAAGAGGGGAATACTTACAATCTGATTCAAATTTTGTTGAGACATGAGTGAACCTGGTTGTGGAGGACCTTGGGAATTTTGTTGTGTATTAATTCCAGCACTTGGGGGTCCATTTGGTTGTCCTGAGGTAGACATGGTCTTTGAGTGGTTTGATGAGTTGTTTGATGAGTTGTTTGATGAGTCTTTGGATCTTCCTTTTTCAATCCCTTCTACTCGAGTACTCAAATAGATCTAGATGCCCTCAATCACCACCACACATAAATTACTTAGCATCCCAGAAATTCTCCAAATAATTTACCCAAAACTTTCAACTTTGTGCTTGTGTCTATGAACAATTGATTATGATAACGAAAAGTTTGAATGGTATGACATGTAAGAATTAAAGAAAGCTTTTGTGTATTGCTCAAGTTGATGCAATTTCATGAGATTGATCAGCTTTCATTGATATTTGGTAGATGGGAGTAAAAGTTTGGCACTAATGCAGCCGACCCGCAGAGCCGCATTACTAAGGTTGTAACCCACCTTACCACCCACCCTACCAGCCACCCTACCACCTACCAAACATTCCTCGAAATCAGAATAGAGCATATCAATAAGAGAATTATTCCAGATTCTTAATACGATACTTGCTAAGATCAACATCATATCATGTCTTCTTCACCCGAGGAAGATCAAACCTCAACCTTTCGAATATTCACGAAAGCTGAGCGTATTCAACAACTAAATGACATAGACAAGGTAAGAGTTACTGATATATACTCAATTTTCAAGCTCATTCTAAATATCCTTAGAGTATATTACAACTTGTTCAAACGGCCGGTCAAACACTTAAAATTCTTACTACTTCACAAGAATCAGAAGAAACACCATCACCACCAGAAAAACGCCATGCTTTCGAGAATGCCTCAAACTCTTATCTAAAAACTCTACAGTCTGTCGATGTGCGATTACGCCGACAAATATTGGGATTGGAGGAAGCAGATATTATACCTGCAGAAAAGATCAAGTCTAAAAATAAGGGCAAAGGTGCGGCAGAAGCTACGGAAGCAAGACGGCCAGCAGTCCCGGGAAATATGACGGGAATTAAAGTAGATGATGTCGCCCAAGAAGGAGGGATGGGGAATCTTGATATTGGTTTCTTGAATAGTCGAAGTGGAAGAGTTGGCAGAGATATGGAAGCCGAATTGTGGGCAAAGAGTAGAAAATTCCTCGAGGATCTGGATAAGGGTAATTACGATGGACAACCAATATCTCAAAGAAAGGGGATCAAGAAAGAAGAACTGTAGATGAGGGGTCGGGATAATGTTTCATAGGTTCGGACAACTTGCGGAACATTTTCATGCATATTGATATCCAATTCTATTCTCTTTTCCATTTATAGATCAAAGTCTTGAAGCTATTCATATCTTACCTCCTTTACAATGTACTTGTGCTCCTGCCTGCAGTATGGTGACAACAGTAAGCTGTTGAAAGGCCAATGAGCTAACCGATAATTGCCCGACAACCCAAATTCCTACACTTTACCTCAATCGCATGATAGTAGGGAATATCAAAATTCTTGGTGCATGTACATATCCATAGCAACGCTATAACGCTATAACCCGCCGAAGAACGATTGCAAATATCATACATCAATTGTATTTGTTCTTGTCCCGAGTGACTTTGACCCCTGTAACTTACAACGGCACATTCCGACTCTTGTCTGTGCCGCGCCGATTAGCTATCCATCTCGGATTCCTACAAGCATCAACTCAACATCTTCAGTTTCCCTTTATACTTTCGCAATGGATTTAGAAGATGGGGTAGATTCGCCTTGGGGAGGTATGTTTCTTCACACTATTGCTCTCCAAGAAGTCGGTATTGACAACTAAACCAGATGTCCCTTCTCAAGCCCAATCGACACCAAGCTTGCCAAATCCCGGAGAATCTGCTCTAGAAGGAGGTCAGTTATCATCAATCTGAGTATGCGCTTAAACCTAACGTTTCTTGATAAGACTCCTCGGAATCCGCATTGCAAACTCTCTCCCCACCAGCCGCCCAGGGCAAAACACATGGAGGACGTACGATACGAACACCTCGACGCGCCGGAGCACAACCAGTTCGACTTCAGGCTTTAGATGACTCGTTGGGTCCATTGGGACCTTTAGGTGATAATGCGCCAACGTCAAAGGCCGATGAGCCTCCTGCGCCGCCCCAAAAAGAACAAACTGTTACACACAATCTGCGACAACCATTACCTTCATCGCAAAGCTCTACTATTAGCCGAAGTATATTGGATCCGGTGGATTTGAACGAGGACGTTGAATCTAGTACTGGACCTCGCATACCACCTCCTGTTCAACCATCTCATGGATCGTCCATTCGAAGAGACACAACACCTAGCGTGAGCATCGAACAAGCTGCCAAGCCTACTTTTAATATTACCGTCGGTGATCCACACAAAGTTGGGGATTTGACAAGTTCTCATATCGTATATTCAGTTGAAACAAAGGTAGGATATGTTACTTCTAATGGTGTGTTCATGTGAACTAATTACGAATTAGACATCTTCCAAAGCATATCGTCAACCAGAATTTACTGTCACTCGAAGATATAGGGACTTTTTATGGCTCTACAATTCTTTGCACGCAAATAATCCCGGTGTCGTTGTACCTCCACCTCCTGAGAAGCAGGCTGTAGGAAGATTTGATACCAATTTTGTCGAATCTAGACGTGCTGCATTGGAAAGAATGCTCAATAAGACAGCTGCTCATCCAACACTTCAACATGATGGGGATTTGAAATTGTTCTTGGAGAGTGAAGCTTTCAATGTTGATGTCAAACATAAAGAACGAAAAGAACCTGGCCTTGGTGAAAGCAAAGGAATGTTTAGTGGACTCGGCATTTCTGTTGGTGGAGGGGGAAAGTTTGTTGAACAAGACGACGTAAGTACAGTATATGAGTAACTCGAATGTTGGATTGGCTGACATCATTAGTGGTTCCATGAACGACGAGTTTACTTGGATGCCTTGGAGAATCAACTTAAAGCTTTGTTAAAAGCTATGGATGTTGTGGTTGGCCAACGTAAAGGTCTTGCTGAAGCGGCAGGTGATTTCTCTGGTTCTCTCAGAGCACTTTCAGCAGTCGAGCTCTCTGCATCACTATCCGGGCCCCTTGAAAGTCTTGCGGATTTGCAAGTCAGAATCAGGGAACTTTATGATCGACAGGCACAACAAGATGTATTGACTTTGGGTATTACGATTGATGAGTATGTTCGTCTAATTGGAAGTATCAAGCAAGCATTCGGTTCACGTCAAAAGGCATGGCACTCATGGCATGCCGCAGAGGGTGATTTACAAAAGCGTAAGACTACCCAAGAGAAATTATTACGTCAAGGAAAATCACAACAAGATCGTTTGAATCAAATGCAAGCAGAAGTGGCCGATTCTGAACGTAAAGTTCATCAAGCGAGATTATTGTTCGAGGATATGGGTCGTCTTATGAAATCGGAACTCGACAGATTCGAACGCGAAAAGGTTGAGGATTTCAAAAGTGCCGTTGAAACGTTCTTAGAGAGTGCTGTTGAAGCTCAAAAGGAGGTAAGTCATTCATATTTCAAGATTGGAGATGCCATGCTAATACCTCTTAGCTTATCGAACTCTGGGAGACTTTTCTTATGCAACTCGATGCCGGAGAGGATGATCAATTATTTTACAAACCTCCTGTGGAACCAGCAGCACTTCCTTCAGAAGCAGGACTTTCTGGCGAAACTGCTACAGAATCACACGCTGCAGCTGTAGCAACTGCGGATGAAGAAGATTAATGAATGACACAATGATATCACGTTTTTTGAAAAGCAATTAGGTGGAGCGAACAGAAATGATGAGATGAATCAATTCCCAAATCATGAGCTGGTAGTAGTATGGTATACTGGTTGTAGTATTTTTGTACATAGAATAATAATTCAAGTCTGAACGCCCAATCCTTGTTCGCATGCAATTTTTGTGCCTCTATGACAATACATGTATGTGCATCCCAAATTTGGATCATGTTTCCTGATTCATCGTACATTCCGACATGATGTGTTCCTGGTATCTTCCTCTGATATGGAAAAGTCCTTTAAGAAGATGATCATGAATGTCATCCTTTCTCGGCTTCATACCAAGCAAGCCCCTCCATCCTAATCATTATCATACCCCTCTCATCTACCCCTCTCTACCCTCTTCATCTATTTACCAGTCTTCCCACTCTTCGTCCTAACAGCCCCCTTCATACTCGTACCATCCCTTTGACTTCCTCCACTAATCAGATCCATCAAACTGTCCATAGGAGCCGGCTTCTCTACAATATCCTCCTTCACATCTCCCTTCCCTGCCAGGATCTTCTTCTCTCCTTCGGCCTTCTCCATATCCCCATCCCATCCTCCTCCAAACCTCTCCCTAAAAGCACTCAATCGCCCCGCCTCATCATTCTCAACATTCCTCAGTGAATCCAATGAAGGTTGCCATAAAGGATGATTCCGTGTATCTTTTGTACTGCGATAAATTGGTGCTGGGGAGGTCGAACGGGTAAGGTAGGCCGATCCATCCGAGAGAGTAATGAGTTGCGTAAAGGTGTAGGGACGGATGGGACGTTTTAGGAGCGTGGCGTGGCGGATTTGTTGGGTTATGCTGGAGGTTATGGGGAGGGTGGAGGTGCTGGGGAGGGAGCTCGTGGTGCGGCGGAGGGTGAGGGTTGGGAGAGACATATTTTTGTGGGTCCTTGAGGGGATTGTGGTGTGATGGTATTGGTGAGGTGAAGGAAGAACCACACGAGATATCTAGAATGGCCTTGAAGAACCGGTTGAAAGTCGCGGGGAGGTTCAATCGGTTTTGCTTGGTTGCGAAAATCGAGGTCTTAGTCGCAATTGACGAGGCTTTTCAAAACTTTACGGTGACCGCGTCAGACCAATGATGAGTCGAATATAATCTTCAGCCTTGTGAAACCTTGTCCGTCTTGCAGGATAAATATCGACGAACTCTTAATTTTGTGTCAATTGATTCACAAAGGACCTAAGATCTTGTAGTATTGGGAAAGATGATATCTGCTCGATATACTCGTAGTTCGCTCTACACAAACCAATCTTTGGTTGCAGGCGACTTTCACAAGTTTTTCTCGAGCTGGAGCTCACAGCAGAAGACTTTCAAGACATGTATGGTATTCTTTTTATTTACTTTCAATCTCTCATACATTTATCTTACTAACTCTCCTTTTTTGAATCACTTAGTCCACACTCATTCTCTCCGATCAAATCCATTCTCAAAATGCATTGATCGATACTCAAGGAGGAGCAGTAGCATGCCCAATCCTTCTCCTTCAATTTCCACCAGCACCATCGAACCAACCACCACACCCAAAGACGCTCCAGCAGAAACCCTTCAAGAATCACCCGCATTAGAAGGACTATCACTCGAAGTCCGCGATGTAATGCGTCATATTCCACACTCTGCTGTAGTCCTCACTACACCGAATCTACGTCCTGAAGCCGGAGAACCAGTAGGAACAGCAGGCATGACATTATCTTCCTTTGCTACCCTTACACTCTCACCAGAACCAATTATTACTTTCAACATCAAACGACCATCCCGAACACTCGATGCTTTAAAAGCATTACAACATCCCGATACAATTGCATCCGTACCCAAAGAAATGCATAGACGCTTTCACATTCACATTTTACAGGCCAACTCTTTGGGCGCCGGAATCGCCGATCGTTTCTCCCGCGGCGGTCCCATCTCCTCTGAAGATCTTACTATGATATCGAAAAGGGGAGGTACTCTTAATAGGCCCGAAAAACACCCTCACCCATTCTCCAAAGGGATCAGAAGGTCATTCGAATGTCAGATTTTGCAAGATGGGAAGGGGGGTTTCATAGATGTGGGTGATCATACGTTGGTATTTGGTAAGGTGATCAAGATTGCTTCGAAATATAAGCCATTGCAGCTGAAGAAGGAAAAGTCTTGGAATGGTTTATGTTATCTGGGGGGACGATATCATACATCAACTGTTATGTCCTCGAAAAAGGAGGGTCTATCTTTACAAAAAGATGGACTTGGAGATGAAGTTCCGACGTTAGAGGTAGTAGAAGGAAATGGAGAGCTTACAAAGGATTCGATGTTGGAGGGTAAAGAAAATGAAGTACTTGAGGAGGATTCAATGTTGGAGGTAAAAGAAAATGAAGAAGTTGAGGAGGATTCAATGTTGGAGGTAAAAGAAAATGAAGAAGTTGAGGAGGGCTCGATGTTGGAGGTAAAAGAAAACGGAGAGCTTGAGGTGGATTCGATATCCGAGGGTGAAGAAAATGAAAAGCTTGAGGAAGATTCGATGTTGGAGGTAAAAGAAAAGAACGCAGATGTATGAGCACTGGCTTATGTATAGTACGTAAAAATAATCTCACATCTCCATCTTTGCAGCTTGTTTTGCCTTGCGACGAATTGTATTTTGTATTCCAGACGCCAAAACGCCCAAAACAGCAACACAAAAAGGTACCTAAGTGGACCGCCTTACCCAGAAACTATCTATCCATCCATCTACCCATCAATCACTCAATCATAACCTTGTAATCGCCAATTTGGCCGCAATTGTCTTATTTAAAATTCTATCTGCTTATTAGATCTCTCTCGTCCCACAGTATTTACGCACAAACAAACATACATACCAAGAGCAGCTTGGCAGCGAAAGTGCCTCTTAATTGCCATTGGCAAGGTTCTAATTGCCGATTAGCCCATGCTCTTTTCGTCTAGTATATACAAGCCAATAAACACACCAACAATAACTGGGCAGCAAGTTGATTGTTCCTGTCCTCCAGCATAGTCAAATCTCTGCGATGGTGGGAGAGGCGGTCGCGAATCGAGCCGTCGTTGGTGTAGGTTCTATCGACCAAGGGGAACTGGGAGGCGTAGTCGCGGAGGACTTGTGGCCAGGTTCTGGTGGCTTTGAATGGTTGCATTGCTACAACCCCTTTGTGTGGAGAGGGTGGTGGGTTAGTGGGTGCTTCTTTATATGAAGGGAGATGTATAAAGAAGTAGTAAGAACATAAGGAAACGTAAGGAAATAAGTGACTTACAGTCGTACATCTTGGTGTACCATTCGAGATCAGCGGCACTCAAGAGGTGCATGGATTGTGGAGGAAGGAAAATGGTTCTAGGTGGCATCTTTGCGGTGGGATGGTGCGGTTGGATTTCTTTTGGATGGTGGGACAAGGGAATGAAGATAACAAAAGTGCTTGAAATGTGAAGTTGGAAGTCTCTTGTTGTCAATCGATGGTTGCTGGTGTTTTACAAGTTGGGAATAGGTTCAGGTGGGAAATTAGTTTGTTGGTTTTTGATTACGCGAGGGGGTGCATCGGATATGTAATTTGCTGTGGTGAATTTTGGAAGGTGGTGGTCTGGTGTATGGGGTAGGGTAGTGAATAGATGTGCATGTCGGATCTGGATTATGGGATGGTATCATCTCATGTTGGTATTGTTGGGTTGGGTATAGTGATGTTGGAATCTTGATTTGATGATACACTTGAAAATACTTTAAGAACGGGAATTAGCTATGGCTCAAGGAGCTGTAGAATTTCAAGATATCTCGTCGGATGCTGTAAGAGTACGAACTACTTGGATCAAGCTACAAGTTGTGGATTTGAAATGCATTCATAGATGTTGTAAGAAGGACAAGTGTTTACTATTCAATGCATTGTCATGATTTGGTTATATCCCGTCGAATACTGTGAGGATATTAATTTATATGATGAAAGTAAGGATATGAAGTCTCATGGTGTGTTCACCATTGTTACAGGAACAAAAAAGCTTAGAGTTTAAGTGAGTGTAGATACTTGAGGATATGATGTCTAATATTGTGAAACTATGAGTTGTTATAGTCAAACTGGAATCCTAAAACTTTACAATTTCTTCGAGGATATTAAAGGAACAAATCATGTTTGTTTCCCCCCCTAGATGTGTTATTTGAAGAAGTTATCATTGAATATCTTGGATTTTTTCTGTAGCTCAAGTGATTATAGGGACTTGAGGATATCTTGTCGAATACTGTGTAGCTATGAGTTGATATAGTCAAGTTTGAACCCTAGAGTTCTACTGCCTTTTTAGGAATATTAAAGGGATGGGTCATATTTGTTTCCTTCCGATTCCTAGATATAACTTTTGAGGATATTACCATCGAACGTTTTGGTTTTTTGTTCCTATAGTATATAATCACTGGGACTTGAAGTTATCTCGTCGAATAATGTGCAGCTATGAGTTGCTATGGTCAAACTAGAACCTTGATGTTTTATAGTCTATCTGGGAATATATCAAAGGGACGAATCATGTTCATTTATTTCCTAAATGTGATATCTAAAGCTATACTATCAAATGTCTCAAGTCAAACCATGAATACTTTTTCAAAATGAGTCTTGAATTTCAACAAGTACTCGCTAGTATCTACAGGGAGACTGTCAGTATCAGAAACCTAGCATCTGAAATTCAAGAAACCTCTTCGCTGATGTTTGAGGCTGGAGAGTATTTCCTTTTAGAAGCATTTTAAAGGGTTTGAGATTGTCTAATCTGACAACTTAAGGTTAATAGCTAATTATGTCATGAAAAGAAAGGGAGATGCATAGTGTTTTCTCTAATTTTGTGAAAATAGGGGATGAGGAATGCAGGATGCAAGTTTATTGCACTAACTATGATAAAAAAAACTTAGACCAACTCATCATAAAGTCTAAAATGTAGAAATGTTGATCTGACCAGAAGAGTAGGAGGTACAATATTTACTCGCATATTACTTGCATATATACACAAAGTTTGAGGTCAAGCTTTCGTATATTTTGAAGTGAAGACGTAGAATTAAATATGCAGAAATAGAAAATACATAGCATGTTCACGGGTATTGTCAGGACAAGAGGTGTATACTATTTATTCTATGTAAGGGCATTTGGGCTATAAGTAGGGAATAATCTAATGTGAAGAACCCCAACTGTCAAAAAAGAACTGGTCAGTACCAGCCCTGTTTGCTGATGTTGAAAGAGTGACAAGTGTATCATAAGTTGAAGAAACTGAGTATGGAGTTTAAAAATATCTGGTTGTGAGTGCAAAGTAAAAAACGTCTAAAAGAAATAAAGAGGCACAGATTTTTATCAAGTAGATCAACAAATAAGGGGTTGGAAGATATAGAGTAGTATATGGCAAACTCAAAGAGAAGTTGAATAATGCAAAGGGAGGGGCCACAGAGAGACAATCTGGAAACACAAGTTTAGCTTTATAAAAGACAGCCGAGAATGTGATACTCTTGAGGCTCGTGCCAGTGATACTTCATTATTGCTACCAAAGTTATTTACTCGCTCGAAAAGATAAAATTCGAGAATTCGAGAATCTCCACAGGCTCAGGGGGGACTCGAGAAATTAGCGAGATCAAGGAGAATTTTAAAATGTGGAAAGATAATAGCCTCGGACATTGAATAATCAGAATACCCGAGTAATCAGGAAGGATGTATACAAATATCGGAAGCTACTTGTATAGTCACGGTCACAATAGGCTAAGGCTAAGGCTAAGGCTGCGCAAAAATTACCCGCAACCCCCAGGGTACCCATTAGGATTTCAAATAACCAGCCCCGTGTTGATTTTCCGTGGATTATCTCCGGATAACCCACCAACACGTGGGTTGATGGATTATCCGTGGGTTAGTGGGTTATTTTAAGATTTGTCAACAGCGAATCAATTCCTTCTGAAAATAAATCCTACGATTCTGTAGCAGATTCTGTGATATGGGGGATCCTTGGGACAGCTAGTATATATATGTTTGATGATAGCTAGGTTTTAGATAGAATTGATACAGAATAAGTGGCTATACTGGAGTCTGTAGATGACACAAACTTGAATTAAACTACGACCACATTAACATTAAAGTGGAAAATGGCATTGCAATGACTGCATCAGGGTGGATGTTCGGATTCGGCTGGACGACACAGTCAGTACATCCATTTCTTAGCGATACAGGAAATACATTGTGTTTTATGAGCCTTATACATGAGAATCTCTCTAAATCTAATTCGTTAGGTGACTCAGTGCCACAACACAGTAGTCGCTTATCTAGATAGTCTCCTTTAATCGAATAATACGGATAGAAATCTAGTAGATACCATTGATGGACTTATCACTCATCTCCGATTCATCATAACTATTGATAAAAGATGATTTATACAAGCCAGTGCAGCAGTGCGCATAGTGCACAACAGTATGTCCAATAGTCTGGATTCCGGACTGCAGAACGTACTAGGTTTTTTACATGGCTGGTCTAGCTTAGCTTGCAGTCCAATGAAAAGGCAGACTAGCTAGACTAGTTAATTCATCGATATTTATTGGCTAGATTAATTAATTAGACTGCACTGCAGTCTAGACGACTCGGAGCTAGACTAGTTCTAATTATATAAATAATATCTTTTCATTGTATGATTAAACATAGAATAGTATTATAATTATGTGAATATTATATTACTAGATGATCAAGTTTTGATCACATATAGACTTAACTAGTCCAAAAGTCCAGACTTCTGGATTTTAGACTCAGGCTCGCTGAATTCTTTCTTTTATTTCATATTCACCCCAATAGTTCATCTAGTCCAATTGAATCACAGACTAGCCATCTAGACTGCCGTCCGGGCGGAAGACTGCAAGACTATTGAACACACTGGTGCATCATGCATAAAGCTAGTCCCACACTTACCTCTCCATTCGAAAAATCTTGCATGGTGCGTTGGTGCTAAGTTCTAACTAATATCTTAAGATAACGATTCCCACAACATAACATCACTGTCTCAATAAGACCCAAAATTATATAACCAATTTATCGTGCCATTTCCTAAAATGTCTAATAGTATAAATACAATTGTGTATCCTATGTATGTATTCAAGAAACATCAATTTCTTCTCCTCCTTCTACGGAAAAGAATCCTTTAATTTCATCCCTGCCAGTCACTGTGCAACTTGAATATGTCAATATCTGAGGAATATAAGCGAGACTACATACAGTAGACTAGGCTTGAGTATATATATATACTCTTCTTTGTTACGCAGACTACTTCTATCTATCCTGTATATATACCTCATCTACTCATCTACTCATCTATAGTAACATCTCAACTATCTGTCTACCGCGACATAACATTAGCTTGCTTATAAATGATATTTTTAGTATAATATAACTGCCAAGCCACGGTATACCGTATACAATATGTCAGCAGTAAAATACTAAAATTACATTTCGATAATACTCCATCGAGATTCTAGATCTTCTGACCCATAGGCAACGAACCGGTAACAGATTCTTCAGATATATTAGGGGCAGAGTCTGGGGCCATCGGTATTTTCATCAATCAACCCACCAACCAACCCATTAACTAGTACATTAATCATAATGAACTCTTAGTCTCCTACCCACTTCCTAAAAGCCGTAGATTACTACTCGAGTAATACACGCAAACATCAATATAACTAACTACCTAGGCAACCATACCATCTATCTATCTATCTATCTATCTATCTATCTATCTATTCTATCTGTACTCAGTATATTTCTCAATCCCATCCCGGATCGGATTCTAGATTCTTGGGTTCACAGTCTAATCTCTAAGTAAGAGCTCTCAATATATTACTTAATATTACTCGAGTATAACCCACATAACATCACATAACATCACAATTCAATCCTTCACAATTTTGATTCACACAAGCATTAGTTTAAATTTTTTTTTAAAAAGTATCATTTATTAGCGCAAGAAAATGAAGAAACCCGGAAAACAGTACTCGAGTAGTACTCGTAGAGTAGAATCCATTGAAAATCCGACCCATCCCATACCATACCATTCCATATCATACCAGTGAAAACAAAAAAAGCAAAGGAAAAACAATCAATAGGGAGATCAACTCAACTACTCTTTTTACTTTTTATCCCCCTTCGATTTTTTTTTCTTTTTTTTTCTTGTTCTTTCCCTTTCCCTCATCAGCAAATCCAGATCTCCTGACTTTCGGATCCGTTCAGTTCAGTTCATACAAGACCAATCATTCATGACTACGAGATGCATTTGCATTTGCATTCTCATCCCCATCAACAATCCTCTGAATGAGCTGAAACAATTCATTACTCATAACCTGCAACTGACCCTTGCCAGTCCAGCGATCCGGATGCCACCTCAATCTCTCCTTCTTAACCGATTTCTCATCAAAGCACCCACTACCTCTCAAAGTAGCCTCCACCTCATGATGACACACCCCAAGCACATTCCCATTCACACAATTGTTGCGTTCACAACCGTGTTTCTTGAGTTTAGGAAATGGCTTGGTGTTGTCTTTGATGAAATCCGCTGCGGATGTGGAAAAATCATCGAAGGCTGACCCGTAGGCCTCGCGATCGCGACGTTGCCACATCTTGGCGTAATCCCATTGGTTCATGTCTGCAAGGCGTTTGCTTTCCTTTGCGGCGGCCTTTTCAGCTTCGCGGCGAGATTCACGGCGTCGTTCCCTGATTTTGGCTTTTTGTTCCTGCTTCATCTTCTTGGCACTTTTCTGTTCGGGTGCGCCTCCGAAGAAAGCAGGATTGCCACAGGTGGCTGAGGGCTCTGGTGTTGCTGCTTGACGGCGGCGGAATTCGGAATCCTTGGGCTCTTTGCGTGGTTGGTACCAAGACTCCTCGTTGCTCTGGGCTCTGTCGTAGGCTTCTCGGGCGGCTTTGGCTTCGGCTTGACGTTCCTCATTGGAGAGGTTTCTTCGTCGAGCTCTCTCTTCTGCGGACAACGGCGTGTTGGTCCAAAATCTTGATGACATGTTGGGTATGTCTGGTTGAGATCTGAACTTCGTTGTTTCTGGGTTTTCTGAAAAGATTGGCTGATGTTGTTGATGTTGTGATCGTTGCAGATCGTTGCAGATCGTTGCAAATGAACGATAGTATGTCCAGAGAAGAAATCATGTCAGTATTATAGTTAACACGGTGTAATTGTTTCGAAATTTAAACATAATGTGAACAATCTGAGTACAATTTAATGTAAAAGCTGAATAGGATTGTTCAAATATTTTCTTTCATCTATGAACAGTGTTGTACAATAGTCTCTGTTAGTACAGTAAGTTTCTTTGCTGACTTGATGCCCCCAGACTAGAACAATGTCTAGACCAAGACTATGGCTCCCTGATTCGTAGGCGCCTTTTCTAGTAGTCGATTATTATAGTTAAGCGATTACTGTCAAACTTAATGTAGAATCGAGATATAACAGTCTCTAGCTAGCCGTACTTAAGATACGTAGTATCATTGCTCACTCGAGCAGAATGGTTGTCCTGTCAAGTAGAAGCATAAAAAATATATTAATCCAAACAACAACTAAACTCGTCTTGAAAATGTGGTCCGCGCCGGCGCCAAAAGTTCACTACAATTGCTAGTAGAATTACTACAGTAACAACAACCTACAAATAACGTTGAATGAACGTCAGCGAAGCATCTCATCTTCCACAAAACAAAATGAATGATGGCTATTAGTATATCTCGAGATATTAGCCAAAATTTCTGGGGCTTGTAGATGGAGCAGGGACGTGGTACTAGTACGATCCCAGTGCAATTCAGATCGTTCATCATTACGAAAATTCCACAGAAAATTGTTAGCCACTGGCTGACTTTCCATCGCACCTTACCTTAGCCACCAACAAAGAGAATTTCCAGGAGAGACATCTCATTTTGATATGTGGCTGGAGAGAACTACTGTACCAGCTAGCACGGCAGTACAAGCGCACGAGATCGGTAAAGTCAGACATTGTATGGGACGATCTCCAGACAGCTCGGAAAGTTGACCTCATCGTATAAGAGAGACTGGTGTCGTACTTGCGCTACCTGGGGTTTCTTGTTGTATAAGAGTGAGTCATTAATATATTTCCCATGGCTGGAGTGAAGTATAAAGATATGAAACTGCCTCCTACAGCATCAAAGGATAACGTCCGAGTTATCGTTTCCTAATTGTACTTTTTGTTCCACTTAGAAACTCCTTTCATCGCCATGAAATTGTTTACCTTTCTCTTTCAAGTACCTTTACTCCTCGGTGATAGCCAAGGAGCAAATAATTCCATCAAAACCATCTATCAATTCCCGCAACCAGTCTTCATCGAGAATATCCACACTCGAGATAATGGTCACCTATTACTTAGTACTCTCGCAAATGGTACTTTGGTAACGATTGATCCTGTAGCCGCGACGCCATCACCAGTTCCAGTTGTTACTATCAGCGATAGCCCTAGCTATGCTCTCACAGGCATAGCAACAATTGACAGAAACCTCTACGCCGTAAGTGGTGGTATACATTTACCGTACGCCTTTGTAAATGACAGTATGAGCATTTATGCCGTATCTATACCAGAGAACCCACATGACGGCAGCGCAGGAGTCATTGATACCATCCCCATCACCAATCCCAACAGACAACTACTGAACGGAATGGCCGCATTGCCAGCCACACCATGGGTAGTACTGAGTGCCGAGTCCCTCTGTGGCTGTATCTATCGCACCAATACCCGTACCCGAGCCTTCGATATTGCATTTTCGGATCCAGCATTTGCTTCAACCAACTCTGAACTGCCAGTTGGGATAAACGGTATCCAGATACGTCACAACTATGTATACTTCACCAACTCGGATCAAGGAACCTTTGGCCGCGTAAAGATCAATCGTGATGGTAGCAAAGCGGGGAAAGTTGAGGTGATTGCGAAATACCAGGGTACATTAAGTCTTACTGCTGCGTATGATGACTTTACGTTTGATGATGAAGGAAATGCATATGTGGCATCACACCCTAACTCCGTGGTGAAGATCACCCCGCATGGAGTACAGACGACAATTGCAGGTGGTGGTAACAGTACGCTTCTTTTGGGTCCGACTGCACTGACAATATCGCGAGATGGGAAGTTTATTTATGTTGTTACTGGAGGTACAAGTACGGTACCTAGTGGTGGCCAGATCGTTCGAATATCGATTTGATGAAATTTTGTGGGTATCTGGGTTTGGGTGGGTTGTTCCAGACTTGTTCTTTTGTCAATTAGAATAAAGAGAGTGTAAAATCTAACAAAGGAGAATCAAAATAGATCTACCTTGGTATGCTTGAGATGATTCTGCTTTGTCTGGGTATCCAAGATGTGAGCTAAAACTCCACCTTGAATTGGAACAGTTTAGTCCAGATGTTCCACGCTTCGAAGATGATTCACTTTAAAAAGGCTTACCACAGTACCATGTCAATGAGAGTTTTCCATTTCATGAATACCATAACATTCCCTATGTGATATCACAACTCTACCTCTTTCCAAACTGGTAACTCAATATCAACCACAATTGGTTTGTTAAACTTCTTCCCTCCTCTTCCTTTCCCATGTGGCCAACTAGAAGCCATCATCGCTGCATTGACCACACAAGTTTCCTGGCGACCCATTCGTCCGGAAAGAGCCTCTATATCACAACGTAACGATGGTGGCATTCCACCTTGTCCCCGAGCTGGCAAAAAGAGTGTTTCCTCAGGTATGGCAAGTAAACTCTTTGTCACGTTCGAAATTGCCATTTTGGCCATTGGGTTCTTCCGCCGCCATTTATTTTGAGTTGGTGTCATGTTTTCGGGTGATAGAGGTAGGCCACTTCCAGTTGATGTTGTAAGGTTACTAGAATTAGCAGTAGATGAACTTGTCATATTTTCCCAATCACCCATGGATCCATCATTTTTGAAAGAATTTTCTCCCACTCTTCCCTTCAAAGTCAAATCGATATGGGACATCTTCTTGTTATCTTTACCTGGATCTTCCCAACGAATAACACCATTTTCCTTGAACTTAATATTCGAAGCTCCAAGATCCCATTGTATTATTTCGGCACCTCGTCCTTCATGTACATGGCCGCAAATCGCTAACCTTGGACGAATTCTCCATAATGCTTGACGTAAATATTCGCAGCCCGCTGCGACACGATCATTCCTTTCATCGCAGTGATATTTGGGTGGTGTATGAGTGAGTACTATATCGACATCTAGTGGAATATCGTCCCATCTTTTTGAAGCTTCAGGTTGAGGGTAACCGAATGCCCACATTCCTTTTGCAGGGGAAAAAGGAGAGCCAAAAATACGAAACGTGGTATGTGGACCGTTAGGTGATGCTAAAGAAACTTCAGCCGCTTCATGGTTAAGGTATAGGATTGAAGGCGAACGATCCAGTAATCCTTGACATTTGGTGGTATCTTGTGGATTTTGATTATGGAAGTAAAGTCCATATTGGGAGTAGAAGGAAGGGTCGAGAGTTATGTCATGGTTACCTTGCATAATGATTAGTTTAGTTGTTCGGAATAAATGAGATGGAAATAGAAAATTAATGGGGTCTAATCCATTCATGAAGGGAGTTCCCTAGTAACTTTGATGTTATGCATACCGGCAATGATGATTTTGGCCTCGAATTCGGCTTCTTTAATCCATTTTATAGTTTTTTCCAATTCAATATAATTTCCTTGATTTGTAAAATCTCCTGCATGAATGAGAACATCGCCTTTTGGAAGTTTAAATGATCCATGAGGGGTACCATTATGAGTATCGGAAATACAAACGAAACGGGTTTTGCGAGTAACAGTAGTGCGAGTGTGAGGGTGAGTGATAAATGGTAATTGAGGTTCCTGCGATGATGAAGTAGTTTGAAAGTGTTGAGAGTCTTGAAAGTTTTGAAAGCCTTGAGAGTCTTGAGAGTCTTGAGAGTCTTCTATACCATATCCCAAACGGTCGAGTTCATAGTAGGAATCTGCCATGGTGAAGTACAGTACAGTTAATACAAGTAAGTACCTTTCAGTAATATACCGGTACTCTGTATGGTTTGATAATGGTGCAATAACGGCGACGAATCATGGGAAATATATAGTTTGAGTATTGTATTATTGGAAGAGAAAGGACGAAGGTACATAGGTAAGTAGGTAGGTAGGTAGCCAGCCTCGTTCGTACCTAGGAAGGCTGAGATATCAAAATTTGGAGCGAAGGGAGATAGATGAATGAATAGATTTGATTCGACCATTCGACCATACATACTTCTTCACAACACAACATTTTAGAATGACATTCATCCTGACATACCTACCATATTACCATCACATTATCACCATCACTCATCCCTCTTGCATTGAAATTCGGAGAAAAAGATGAAAAGAAGTTTTATTTACTTTTTTTATTGAACACACAGATCAAATTACCGGTCGGATATCTTCTTCGGATATTCATCCCGACCACCTGCCAAAATGTTAACCAATACAAATCCTAGTGAAATCCGCTTTTCGGTTAAGCTACTCTCCTTTCGCAAGGCTTAAGATTATTTACTTGGTTTTCCCTGATCAAAAGAAAAGGTTATGTGCTAGGTACTCATCAGTATTCCGGTGTACTGTACAATCATTAAGTCGTCTGGTCTGGTCTGTACTCTACATCTAACATCTACATCTGCAGTCTGTACTGTGGTGTTAGTCAATAGCTTCTTTTTATTCTTTCATTATATTTATATTTCAACTCACCTCACCCACGATCATCTCTCCATCTCTCACCTCTCACTACCAATTTCACACTTCCGACTTCTAAACCTCGCTCGCAGAAAGAAAGAAAGAAAGAAAGAACTTTGTGTTTTGTCCTTCGATGTTCATAAGTCTTTAGTTCGGTCATTCATTAGCAACTTCTATTATCTTCGTTTGGTTTTACTTTCCTTTTCTTCAATAATAAATTAATTTTCGGTACATTCACTGTTGTGTCTCTTGTTTGGCACTGCCGCACTGCAGACGCACGTTCACCAGTCCAACTACATTCACATTCACTACATCTATCTACATACAGAAAGTCTCTCCTATTTTCCTATCGACCACCAAAAAAAGTTCCTTGAGGTATTCATTCTGCAATTAATAATTCATTCGAAAATCGTTGTAATTTGGATTTGTCGTACTGAGAAAGGTTACGAAAAGAGCTCCTATTCGCCAATCCGCCAATTGGAGAGATTGAGGGAACGACTTAAGAGAACTTCAATATACAATTCATAAACCGATCCCGATAAAAGAAGATTGTGATAGAAAGTGAATTATTGTTAGGTGGGAGGTTGTTTTCATCAAAATGGCAACAATCTCTACATCTCAAGCTCATACCAGCTTGACACCACCAAGTAGTTCTCATGGTCAAGATTCTTGGAATTATTCTGTACCAGCTCAAGTAGAGGTAATCGATCTTCAGGAATATACTTCTGGTTCTTACCATTTCTCATGCTAATTAAAGTTTATTCAGCCTACCTCACCTTCTGCGGACGACTTTCCAAATCATAATCGACAACTCTCTCAACCGAACGGTTACGCATTACGTCCAAGTACAGAAACCTTCGGTCCTCGAACTGCTCACGACTCCAATCATTTGGCTCCAGTTGGTGCAAATGAATTAAATCGCCAGCATAGTGATATCAGCGACACCCCTAGCGCTCCCGATAGCTTACTGGACCTATATGAAAATAATAAAGGTGGTCAAGGTATGGATTTTGGGGAGAGGAGAGGTATGAATGGTAAAAAACATGAGATGGATAATTTAGAACATTCAAGATGGATTCACAGAGATAAATTGGCTCGAATTGAGAATGAGGAATTACAAGCAGCTGGAATAACAATACCACGACCAAGGACAGGAAGCAAATCTAGTCGCCGAGATCGTAGTCAAGACCATGGAAATGGGCTCAGAAGTGACGGACAAAAACGGCAGAAGATGGGCACAAACTCGATGGGGGACGGAGATGGATCTAATGCTTGGGATTTACGATTACCTGAAGAGGCTGCGGGAGACCTTGGTACGAAAGGTATATCTAAGATACCCATTTCGAAATCGAGTCCTTTACCAATACCGATCGATTACCTTGAACGAGATACACCTATACCTCGGAAACCCAGTGCCAACTGGTATGATGAGGATGATCCATTATCATTCAAGCAAGCAAGAAGCCGGAGTCATAGTATGAAAAGCTCTTTTGGACTTGATGATTCTGCACCAACCACTGCGAATATACCCATGCCTACTCCTGCCAGAATATCACCTCCTCCTGCTAGAATTTCACCTACTCCTGCTAGAGCATCACCATCGGAACGATCTCCTACCAAAAAGACATCAGGACGGAAAGGATCTATTGGTGCAAATGCTGCACTTCCTGGAAGTCGGCAGGCGTCAGCGCAAAGACAAAAACAAAAGCCGGGAACAAATGCGCCAGATCTACGACCAAAAACTCGTTCCGGCGATATAATCAATACCTCGAAACGTCCCGAAGGTGATCCACCTTGGTTGGCTACTATGTACAAACCGGATCCTCGACTACCCCCCGATCAACAAGTGATTCCAACTCATGCAAAACGTATGCAACAAGAACAATGGGAGAAGGAGGGAAAATATGGAAATGTTTATGATACATCATTTAGGCCATTAAATCAACAGGAACACATACCACGCCCAGATTCCTTCTCTCCACCACCAGATGGACCAGAAGAACCAGAATCAGAAGAATCAGCTCCAGAATGGCCATTGGCCGCACCGCAATCACCTACAGCGCCCATCTCCCCCGTTTCTCCACTTTCACCTGTTTTTGCTTTGAGTTCCACACCAACATTAAGTACAGGTGCACGATCGCAAGTGGAGAGGGCTGGAAGTTATAGTACAATGCCTAAAATCGCAACGGGAAAACCTCAAGGAGTCAATATTCCAGATCCTAAACCACCAATTCGTGTTCAAGATTCTCCTGAATCGAATAAGGGTTGCGGTTGTTGCGTTATTATGTAATTTTTGAGGACGGATTAAGGAATACGTTCTCTCCACCAATACGGAGTTCTTCTTTTTTCATTTGTGTTTAAATTGAACTAAGCATGCAGGCAAGCAAGAATTATGGCGTCATGGAGCGGAAGGGTTCATACTTGACAAGAAGACTAGGTCTGAGCGATCACCAATTGTTTTCGTTTTATTCATGGATTGACAAATACCAAAGAAATTCATACTTGTTGAAACTTTTCATCTGCATTAATTGTTTATTGAAATCCTCAGTGTGTGCTGGACACGCGATACAAATTACATTTCCTTGGTTGATTTTCGATAGTGATGGAGAAGGGGGTTTGGAGAGAGAAGGGGGAAGGGGGGAAAGGGGGATAGAGGAGAGGTGGTAAAGAAAAGAGGATGGATGACGAATTTTATGATTTTCCTACATGCTCTCACCGAGTAAATTTTCCTAATACTTTTTTGTGCTGTCGTTTGGGGCAGGATGGGGTGGTTCTTCTCGATTTTTGTGTTTTGTTTTTTGATTCCCCAAAGCGATTGGAGAGCAGAGCGGAGATGTGATGTGATATTGGGTGGTTTGATGTCGTTGGATGAGGGTTGGTGAGGGAGAGTGAGAGGGGGTGAGGGAGGGGTGTATATGGGTGAGGTATTAGGAGGGACTAGGAGGGACTGGGATGGACTGGGAGAGAAGATATTGGATGGTAGAGGGGGGAGTGGTGGGGGAGGTGGGAGAGAGGGGGTGAGTGGGTGGGGAATGTAGGGTGAGGGTGTGTAAGGGTGTGGGTATAGGGTTGTTGGGTTGTTAGGGGGTGATACAGGTAGTGAGAGAGAGAATGGATAATTCCGAATTGGTTGATACCTTGAGCTACGCAATGCTAGCTAGTATAGCAAATGCAAACAGAGCATTTTTGTATCTTATCTTCTGCCGTGGTGTAATTGGAAGCGAGCTTGGCTGTGGCTGTAGTGGCGGTATGAGTTGTGGTTCAGAGGAGATTGAAGAATAGAATAGTGTTTGGTGACGGAAGATATGCAGATAGACAGATAGACAGTATTCAAGAAATCAAGAAATCAAATGAAGAAGATGATTGATTACCTGACCTGGGTGTGGAGATGAGAAATTAAGGCTAGATTGGTTACTGGTTGGATTGGCTGGACTGGTTGGTTGGTTGGTTGGTTGGTTGGGTGAAATGGGAGTGGGAATGGGATGAATAGATGGATGTGGGGGGATGGGATGGGATTGGTGGAGATGGAGATGGAGATGGAGATGGGGGGAATAAGGGGAAGTGAATAGGGGGAATGAGATGTATGCAGATGGTTCCTGAGCTGAATCTGTATCCTACCTAGTACATTTGGATTCTTGTAGACGGGAGCTGCTACAAATGTTTCTCAATCAAAGTAATGCCAGTGGGTGCTTGATATTGGTATGAAACTTGTTTATTTTCTTCATGCCTATATATGTGCACGGCATTGTTTGCAGTGTTTGCAGTGTTCACTCCTTCCTTTCCATAGATGGTGAGGAGGTTCGAGGAGGTACAGATATACTCGAGTATCTTGTAGAGATGAATTCGTATTCCGATATTGCATTTGAGATGTCATCTTTCATATTCCACAAGACGCCTGGAAATTCTCTCGATAAGCTAGCTAGCTGTTCGTTCTCTTCATTGTTCCAGCTTTGAATAAACAAGCAAGCAGTCAGTTTTGTAAATGTTAATTGCAGCGTAGCCTCGATCGCGAGAGCGGGTGAATCGATAACTTTGAGTCACGTGTAGAATGTTATTTGGGTTACCTTCTTGTTCGCTAACAGATCATCAAGCCTCTAGTCTCGAGCCTGAAGTTTTTGTCATAAACATCATATTGATTAAAAATTGAGATACTGGTAATCAAAATGGCATCAGAGCGACAGAGGCCTCATACTAATTATCATTCATATTATTTCGGCAGTGATTACAATGACGTCAAATATTGGTTCAATCAGTTATTATAAAGTAATTGTATTATATGAGTTAAGGCTATTCCTACTTGAAGGCGGGAAGCCTATATGGACGCAATATGCCTAGTGCATGACCACGTTGCTATATTCACCTATATTACAACAATCTCCAAGTCTTATTCATTCTTCAGGTAGGTCCGCAAACTTGACACGAGACGTATTCTTTCTTTTGGGTTCCGATTCCAAGCTTGCCCCCCTGTTGGATTGCCCCCCTCTGTTTGGTTGCCTCCCTCTGTTGGGTTGCCCCCATCTGTTGGGTTGCGAGCCTAGTCTCTCTCCGTTGGGATTCATATTCGAGCCACGTCCCCTTGAATTGGAGGTTTGACCTCGGTCATTCTGACCAGAAGAGGAACCTACACCGCGAGATGAGAAATCTTGGAGTGTAAGAACTACAGGAGTTGTTGAAAGGAATGCTGGTGTCACAACCGCAAAGATTCCTGGTCTGGGCCCCGTAAGCATTGTTAATGGTGCCTTCAAAATGCCTCGAATTGGTAGATTGACTTTGGCACCATCACCAGTAATAACGTCATGATCAATTGATCCTTCGATATATGAATCATCGGGAGGAACATAGGGAGGAACATCGGTCATGGAATGGTCGAGTGAGGCATTTTCCGTTGAAGAAGCTTCAATTATCGAATTATCAGGTGGAACCCAAGATCGTCTCGGTTTAAACTCAGGAGCATCATAGTCAATGAATGTCTCAGGATCTGGTTCTCCTTCTGGTGGTATAGATCGCGCATAAAAGAGCATATATCGACCTCCGTCTTGAATGGACCATCGTTTTCCCGATTCCATAAATTCAGATCTCCCCACTAACTCTTTAGGTCTTCCTAGAGAAGGCATGGGGACGATCTCTCGGCCGTTGGCTGCATATATGCGAATGTCGTCCTTGACATCACTTCCATTTCCCAACCTAATAATGGCGCATAGAACGTACGTATGCTTCGTTTCATCATGGTAATAGCATGTATCGCCTTCTTCGAATTCTTTCGTTACTGTTCCAGCCATCCTGAAACTCCAGAGTTCAGATATGGACCTGATTATCTTGGGTTCAAATAAGACTCTACAAAACAATGGCTTTGCGCCGTAATGTAATCGCAGATACCCCTTGTATTTGACAGAGTCGAAATGTCTGTTGATAAAAGGACCTAATTCTTTGGTTCCGTCCCATTCCAAATCGTTGAATCGGGAGAGGATGAGAGGATCTGATGTACCTCTTATCCATACCGATTCCGGTTCATCGATCTTCCTTTCTCTGAATAGGTGACTCGTGATGTTGAACCGGGTGCTCTCCTTGAAAAGATTTTGCAATTTGGTGTGTGCAAGGATACCTTCAAAACACAACTTTGATTCGTTGATATCTTTTGGAGATAATACTCGAACACCGAGGAGTGACTTGAAGAGTTGTTTTTTAACTTCCCAATCGTCAGTCTCATGCCAACCAATATTCATCCAAGCAGCCTTGTAGAAGGCGACCTCCTCTGCCGTAATTTTGTCTTGAGGGATACACAAATCCATGTGATAAGCCAGAAGAGTGCGTAACATTATCAATGCAACATCTATTCCATTCGTATCGACTTTAGGACATTGAGGCAGAGGTCTACCAGCATCTTTCATGGACTGGATGCGCTCTAATGATTTCTGGCTTGCTTGGTCGGCGGGGATGTCTGAGTCAAGATCAGATCCAGCATATGGTCGCATACCTATAAGAGTCACTGCGATGTTCTTGATGGCTCCAGGATAGACTGCTCTCAAATCTTTGATTGGCGTAGCACCATCTGATGGTGCGCGAATCTCCATGATTGATGAGGTAAGTTCGGTCTAGATATTTTGAAGTTCAAGAAGTGAGGAGTTACAGACAAGAAGAATTGTCGTTTGTTTATGGTGTATGTAAAAGTGAAATTTTAGCGTGGCCAAAAAAGATCTGTAGGTATTCTCGGTATTTTCCCCCACCTCAAAACACAACACAACAAACACAACAACCCACTACAAAGGGTTTGCAGATATCAAGATACTATAAAAAAAATAGCATCATCAGCAGTGTGAAGACCGAGAGGATCTGCCTCTACGGACGGATTGTATATCCGACTCTCAATTTGAGATGGACATAACTCCACCTCCAAAGCGTCGCGGTAAAACATCGCGTGCGCAATCACCCATTTTCAATGATGATAAATCGTCGATTGAAGATGAAGATAGTGACGGTAACGATCACAAAGCTTTGAAATCATCAAAGATTACAAAGCCGAGAAGAAGTGAGGCTACAAAAGCCTCACTATCTCAAAGTTCCTCTCATCTGTTCCAAATCAGACTAGTAAGAACAAATGGGGTGGTAATCTATCTGATACAGATTCAGATGAATTCCCCGAGAATCCAATCTCCAGCAAGCCCAAACGTAAGTCATCTCAAAGATTTGCAGATGTCAAAGGAAAGGGTAAGATGGTGAATGAGGATTCAAATGATAGCGATGAAGTTGTTTTTGAATCTGCTACACACAGCGTCAATTCAATGATATCTTCTCCTGCAGCCCCATATTCAACAAAAAACAAGCGCAAACCTCCCACATATAAAGGGAAAGAAAAAGCTTCTCTCTCCGATGAATACATGCCTGATTTTGACCGGCCAGCAGATGCCGAGTCAATTCCAGACTCGTCAAATTGGACGGATGACCATCAAATATTGGTGGATGAGTATCCAGATGATAGCGATGAGTTGGTTGAATCTGAAACACACAGTGTCAATTCAATGATCTCCTCTCCTACAGCCCCACCTTCAACGAAGAACAAGCGCAAACCTCCTACATACAAGGGGAAAGAAAAAGCTTCTCTCTCTGATGAAAATATGCCAGATTTCGACCGGCTAGCAGATGCCGAGTCAATTTCGGAATCGCCAGAATGGACGGATGACGATCAAATACTGTTGGAGGGCACATCCCCTTCAGAACTAGCACTTTGGTGGAGATGCAAAGAGATGTTTGATTGCGCACCTCATGATCTGTTTCCAAGAGGTCTCAGAGCAGCCAATGGCCATGTGGACGGCTTTTACTACAAAGCGGAAGATCGGTATATCGAAAATGATACATACTTGGGCAATCAATTCTGCCAAACGTTGTCGGAGCTTATTTGTCTCCCATACTTCCGAGAAGACAAAGAGTTCTTGAAGTATGCCTTGTCCAACGTCATTCGAGCAAGGTGTGGTGATGAAGTTCCACCTAACTTGCTGTTTGGATACGACTGTGGGGCGATGTGGGAAGAGAAAGCCGAAACTTTTATGAAGAAATTGGAAGAAAAGGAAATATATTTCACCAAGGATCAAAGGGAAGTTGTTGAACTAGAACTTTCTCATAGTTTTAACACTGGAAAGCTCCCTAAATACAGCGAGTTCATCGATTTGGACCGTCTTGAGAAAATTGTAAAGAGTTCTAGGGCTGTGAAAAAGACTCATGATTCAAACAATTTGATGAATGTCGATCTTCAGAATATCATCAAAGCCTGGGACGAATACAACGAAGAAGGAGGGTTTAACCTTATGTCCGTGAGACAATGTCGAGACCTGTATGATAAAAAGCATGGTCACGCCAAACGTGGAGTCAAAGATAAGATTCTGTGTTGGAAGAAAGCCTGAATTCTTAAGAAAAGACAGGGTGATCGAGAAATGTAAGCGCGTTTGAGAGAATCTCGCAACAAATTGTTGATAATTGTTCTGGCCATACGCCAACATCTTGCCGGTGGCCAATGGGTGCTTCAAATGCAGAAATGGGGGATAGGAGATGGGAGATGGGTTGGGTAATCAAACATAAGCTTCCAAGCCCCGTTTTCTGTTTTAATACGTGACTTTGAGCCAACCAAGTATGTGCTGACTCCCCTTCTTCAAGTACCGAGCCCAACGCAGTGAACTCGAACTCGAACTCTGCTTCCCAATTCAGATTTTGCATTGTGGCTTTATCGTCCAATCCCTTTCTCATACAATATCTAAACAGCACTTGCAAGTCTCTGATACATTTCCAATGAGAAAGGTATATCTTACCATTTTAGGTCCTGACTCCAGGGCGAAAGTGTCTTAGGAACCGGAGGGTAGTCATCTCAGGTTCGGGAATCTTTTGCCTACAAGGGAAAAGTCCGTGAAGAATGATGAGAGAAGGACACGTAGTTATCACCGATCTTCGATAAACAACTGACAGCGCAATCCACGACGAAGTATCTCAAAGGTGGAAAACCTTCAGCATCGCATACTTCTCCGCCCACAACTGTCAAATTCCAACCATCCCTCTCCCCGTCAAATATCCCCATGCTACTCGTCGCCTCACTTTCTTTCCATCTGCATCTGCATCTGCATCCTCGTCCCAGAACCCTATCGTACCTTCCCCATTTGCCCAATCCTCTTGCGTTCAACTATCGCGAGGAATTTCACATCTATATGGAGGCATACTCACCCCCTACCACCTACCCTCTCTTTTGACTATCTTCGCCCTTTCATTTCCTTTGGATCGTTTTTGGCCAATGGAAAAGTACCACGACTTCCAATATCCACTCCCGTTTCCCAGCATCAGTTATCCACCGGTGTTCTCCCATTCCTTTCATCTATCTCTCTTTTAAACCCGCTTAACATTGTACCTACATTTGTGCAGCGATGCAGTTAACGGTTTCCATCACTCCCCCAAAATTGACACATAAAAATCTTTCGCCAAGTGTGGTGGAAAGAGATTTTCCTCACACGTCCGTCTCCGTGTCTCAAGCCTCTCCACACCTCTTATCACAGACCACAGCTCATAAGACTCTCTCGCTCCTAGGTACATACCGGTACTGTATCCAAACCCATTCCTCCTTACCTCCTCAGTCTAGAACTTTAACTTCACACACACCCTCCCCCAGCCATGCTCAACTTCACCAACAGTCCTCAAATCTCTCTCTAGTGTCTTGTCTCCAAATGCCTAGAACGACGCAATTCCACCAGTGACCAGTCACCAAGTGGCATGACTACGCACTACTCCGTATGTACTCCGTGGAACCCCAAAGAAAAACACGGCCAGATCATTCTTATTCTAATCGTCGCTTTTTCGACGAAGCGTAATGCGGCCAGATCCCCATACCCCACTCTCCAGAGTCTCCACATACGTGTCAGCTCATCGGTTTATCACGTGAATTCGTATCATTTCCTTTTAACCTTACCAAACAATTGTTATCTTCATCGTTATGCAATCCAAGGGGTACCGACACCGGTGGCTCATGCACAGAATTAGTCTCTTTGTCAATCACGTGCTAGATTCGGAGCTAGGATTGCACTCCTTGCGTTGCTAGCTAGTAGTATGTATATATGTATTGTATGATGATTGATTATGTCTGTTTCTGTTTCGCATTTTCTAATATTACATCCAGTCCCGTCCAGCTAAATATTTACAAAGTAAATAAAACAAGTGAGTTATCCCTGAAGATACCGCTCGAGATGCTATCACATGAAGGCACACGAAGTGCACTGACATCATTGCCTGTTCTTCTCATGCACCTACATGTCCCTATCACTGTAACTCCCGTCTATATATCCTCGGACTTTATCCTGAGGTCTAAAAATACCCTCTTCAAGCTATTAATGTGCACCTCCATTCAGAAAATCTAACGACCCTCCAAACTGTCGAATTACCAAGGTTTAAAAGACCTCGCAATATGCAGTGACATCACCTGAGCACACTCAACTCCATAAACCTCTCAAGCCATAAAAGCATTTTTTCTCCTACAGAAATTTTTCGGCCCCGTCCAAATACCAGCCCAATCATAAAGCTCCACACTCTATGGGGAGGTAATAGAGCAAACAGAATGAATGCAAGGATGATGGATTGCCAGTTATTACCGGTTTTTGTCTTTCCTCTTGGCGTGAACGATTGGTAAGCTGAATTAAAGAGGCTGTGTACATGCATGCTTCTTTTGAGGATACCTTGTTTTTTGATGCTCGTATTTTTTTCGGACTTTTCTTGACTTGGAAGACATTTCTGCATCGTTGGCTTGTGAGGGCCCGAGTCGTTGGCAATTGCAAGAAAGCGAGATAGTGTTGTAGAGTTGAAAGGTTGTATTGAATTTGGCTGTGCTCGCTGTGATGCAGTATTTTGGCGGGGTAGGAGTACCGGTAGCGACACGATGCGATGTGGTACAACCACACATCTAAAACGCTTCCGCGTTGTGCAGTGTGAAAATTGTAATAGTGTAACACATCTGTACAATGGTCTTTCACCGGGAGGTAATGGTGGTATTGCAAACAGCATTACTGTATTGTAACAATTCGGTATCGGTATTAGGCATCAATCGTGCCATCAAATCGTAACTCCATACTCCAAATCCCATTTCATTGTCCATCCCTTCTTTACAGAAAGTATTCTTTTCACACCAATTCATCCCATAGCTTCTGTCTCTCCATCAATTCAGTTCCTATCTCTTTCCTTCGTTGTTGTTAAGTTGTGATTGTCGCACTGTGTGCTCTCTTTTGAAACCCCTTCATCAACTTTCGCTTCACTTGTAACCGACCATTTTGGCACAACGATCACAATAATATAAATTGTGACCAAATCGTACCATCCCACTGGCACTGGCATCATCCGTATTGACTCTTCGTAATTCGTTGCCTTGATATTGTAAGGTGCTGATAGTTTCGACAGTTTTGGCGCATCGTGAGCAGCGCATCACTTCTACTCTTGGTTCCATCGAGTGTGATGATGATGACGAGGAAGAGGAGGAAGAGGTTGAAGAAGCAGAAGAGGCTCTGGAGAATGCGCAAGATGACATTTTGTAAATTTGGAATGTATTATGGTGAGGTGTGGTGATGATGATGTGCGAGGGAAGAGATGGTTTTCGCAGCAGTGAGGTATTGTCTCTCTTGAATATGTTTGTTGATAACGGTGGTTGTTCAAAAGTATAATAAAAAAGGTTGGAGTTATTAAGTATATGATATATATATATCTCAATGGACACGGATTTATTGTGCCGGTATGTAGTAGTCTAAATCACTAAAATAGAGAAAGAGGCAGATCCTTGGCTTGAAGTGAAGGCAGATGCAACAGTAGTAATGTACCGGTATGTAAGCGCCGCGCAATGTTGTACGTAGATATGTTTCGTTGGATTAGACACTGAGAAAAGAAGAAAAAAAAGAAGTTTTAAATATTCAAGAGGCTTTTGGGACTTTTACAATAATTATCCAAATTGTCAGTAGTAGGAGGTAACTCCGGTAAATGAAATTGTAATGCCCAATAAGGAGCCCAATTCAAGTAATCGAAATCAAGGTGGAGAGGACTTCTTCGAACAGGGGTGAATATATGTGGACTTTTTGGCCAACAGGGATTGAAGTCTTTTTCAAAAAGACCGATCGAAATGTTGGTTTCGATCTCGAAGCTACCTCTGACTTCCAAGACTTAGGTGTGGTCCGAGTGGAGATAGATCAACAACGGGAATGAAGGAGTCAGGATGGTTGTGTTTATTTGACATAAAGAAATCAGTGCGGACAGAAAGGATCTTATGTTCCATGAGGTAAGGCGGGGAACGAAAGTAGATTGATTAGACAGAACACGCGTAAGCTTTGCTATGGCTTTTGAAACGAATGATACCCAATGCCAAATGGTACGAGTTCTTTTTCTTTGGACTTGTGATAACCGTAAAACAGGTGATTGTATGGTCTGATATGAAGATATAGTTATCGTCTTGTAAAAATTGTGCTGGAATGGGATGAGCTGGGAAGAATGCCTCGTAAGTATTTTCGTAGTTAGTGCAGTCGTGTGGTACTGTAAATCGGTATCGCCGGCTCGCACCTCCAGAGTCCATACGGACGTACACCACTGTATATCAAAATGCTGGGGTGCGTATTCGGTTACAATGTTGACCAAGGGGGCTGAGAGAATTGCTTGTAGATACATACCGGTACTGGTAGTAGTTCCCTGCGGCTATGAATAACCAAAGTCACCCACCCGTGACTTGTGGGGAACAATTGGCAAAGCAGATCTTCTACTTTTTTTGAGTGCGGTAAGGTGTCGGATATATATCGTAAGTTCAGATAGCGCCGATCAAACCAATGCCATGGAAAATCATTCCCATGTCTCCTTCAGGCTATCCCCAATATCGATGAATAACATGCCATTTGAATTTAGGAATTCAGTTCTTCGCCAGAGCCCCTTTGCTACTCGGGGCAAGTCGCCTAAGGGCACAAGTACAGGCTACTTTCGGTTGTGTAAAGTCTCACGCTTGAAACTTTGAAACTTGACGCTGCTCAAATATATCTGAAATTGGGACAAGGCATCAACAGAAATCAAATCTGTTGGATTTGATAAAGAGCAATGATACAATTGAGGTTGCAATAAAATATCAAGCCCGTGACTCAACAATATAGAGTTTTGATACTACGAGGCAATTACGGATCTCAAAGTTTCACTCAAATTATCTCCTTTTCCCCTTTTATCAATCTCAAGGATTCTTATTATAATCTACTTGTCCTTAATATTGTTGGCACAAGAGAGAGAGAGGATGCATTCGAAGTACGGTCATTGATTGAGATTCCATTTCATACCCCCTCTTGTCTAAACCATAGATATCCTCTAATTCTCGTACGAAATCAAAATAGGCTAATCAAACAACCCGGAAAACCAGCTAACTGAGTTCAAAACGAACCGCATTCGGACGAAGCCAAGCTGTATACAGCCTAGTTTCAGTCGCTTATGATAAATATGGAATCAAAATAAACTTTATTTCTTGATTCTTTCAATCATATAATCTATTCAGTTTTTTTTATATGATCTGCAGCTAGACCAATGCGGTTCGTTCCCAACTCGGTTAGCTGAGTTAAAAAAGTATATATATATCCACCTCACACCAAGAAATCAGTGTTTTCAATAGAGTTTGTCGATGAATCTTTGGTGCTTATTATATTGTACCTGTGCGTTACAATCAGAATATATAATTCTATTTCCGGAATTACCGTAATAGTGATGCAGAGCCACTGAAGCTAGGCCATATATACTCGAGTAGTCTGGGTTTAAAGATCAATTAACCGAGATAAGACAATACCGGTAGGAGGGGGAGGAGGATGAACTACTCAATGAATACCCGGCCTCAGCTGGTCAGGAACAATTGCTTACCATGTCTGTTGTCAAATCCGAACACAACACTCCGCATCTGTATCTTACTGCAGGGTTGGTCTGGTAATACAGTAGGCGTTACTGCAGTTTTGAAGATATGAAGATTCGTTTACTGGGAACATGTAGCGGAGAAGAGTCTCCTTCGCCATGAAGATTTCGATGCAGCATGCCTAATGCTTGTTTGGTATGGCATTTGATCAATTCTGCATCGATATCCACTTTTGGCCTTACCAGCAATCGTATGATCCATCTACATGGACTTACGAATTCAGAACATACCCGCTCTCCCCTCACAATCTCGATTTGTATACTGAGTCAACAAGGCTATCAAATTCAATTTTATTGGTGAGATTGTGCGATAAGACCAGCGATCAGCACCTTGCCGACCAACATTCATGGTTCATGCACCCCGCGGGACCCCGCATTGGCCGCAATATCCATTTGGATTTGGCCTTTCATACCAAACGTTGGTCGCCAAGAGGATAATCTCTAAAGCCCTTCTTATCGGAATCCAGGTCGCCAAAAAGTCATTCTTGGAAAGTCTAATGGGTTATCCGAAAGTCAAATTGTTATGTACCAATGATACAAGTGCAATGGTACTTAGATAATCGCTCATACATGAATATGAACGCGAATACGGTCAGGAGTGACAAGTGAGCACGCTCCTCTAGCTTTTGCTTACGAAGGTGTATCGTTTTAGTAGATTGCAACAACGATATGCTTTGCATGTGACAAGCATGTGACAATTCCATAGATTCAGTACATTGCCTCAAAAGTGGCTGAAGATGGCTAGTTACGTATCAGTCTAGCACTGATGATTCCTTTCGTGTATCTCCCCCGGTATTCTAGACTGTATTGCGAATGAAGACAGCTTATCACCGGGTATCCATTGCCTTTGATTTTATCATTAGGGTGGTTGAGATCTCGAGAACCGTGACAACTTCAATTTCCCCATTATTCTTCGCCCAAAAAGATTGACAATACAATGGGACTTGCCAATAAGTTATTGCTATGCTATGTTCATAAGGACAAAGCAACAATCTATCATATTTCGGAACTGAAGCTTGTGGTCCGTCCATGTCTCCAAGACCGTTTGGATTTCTTTATGACTTAAGGCCATAAATTTACACGATCTTTTTCTCAATTGACGGCACTTTCTTCATTTCTAATCTTCTCTTCCCTAGAACTATCTCTGCCTTGAGTCTTCTTCGATGGCCTTATTCTACTAGGTTAGTGGGTTAGCTCTTTGAGCTTCCTCTCGGGAAGTCCCTTTCAACGCTCTCTCGATCATACTCGAGTACGATCATACGATTTCGTCTATATTCAAGTCTAAGCTTCGACATAGCTCTTTGAATCGGGGTTCGGTATCCTTAATTCCATATGCCAACCAATATCTTGGTATCTATCACCATGCCGTCTGGTAGGCATAGCGTGTTTAATTGCTTGGCCCGCGGCTAAAATCTCCAATTTTCTCAATTGCTTATTGATTGGGATTAGTGGCATAATATCTGAGAATTCAGAAGCCGTTGCGGCCCTGGCTGAGTTTTCCTCGGTCACCATTCTTCTACTCATGTCGCCAGAAAGTCCGCAGCTCGGGAACTAAAGAAACTAGGCTACTCCCTTGTAGTTTACCATCATAGGGTACGTGCTGGTTTACCCGAGTTGCGGACTATCTGGTGGCATGAGTAGCCGGGCCTTCTTTGCTCTTCAAGTGCTGCCGGAGAGCGATTGGTTGGCTTTGTCGCAAAGACTTACCTTTAGAAACTCAAATACATTTTCGCGCTAAGTGTGCCATGTTATATTTTTGCGCCACAGAGAGATTCAGTCTCTGCAGCGGTGCCTGTTCTATATTCTATGGGTTTCAGTTTCTGCTCTACAATGTTTATACCGGAGCTCTCTTCAGATATGAGAAGGACCTTCAATTCACAATGTTCATGCGCAATGATGAATGACGAATGATGAATAATGAATAATGAATGCTCAAGCCTAAGGCTAAGCTAGAAGCCGAGTGACTTGTATCTTTTTCTTCGAAAATTATGGGGGTGCCTACGAGCGAGCTTTGCGAATACGAACAAAAAAGTTTCCAGTTTTCCTCCCTATGTACATTTTCATCGCTACACAACGAAAAAGGAGAAATTCGGCAGGAAAACGAGGAATTAAGAAAACAATCATCGGTTTCGGGGTCATTTTGAAACAGTTTAAGAAGTCTAAATTTTGGTTAATTACCCATACTGCTTTTGCTGAAAAAAGGGACAATACACAAGTGAGCGAGCGGGTTATGGCAACGAACGGGAAATTGTAGAAAACGTATATTTGCTCTTCTGGGGGAGTCCTCTATCAAGGATCCAAGACACAACTGCGTTGCTTGGGAGTCCAATAGTCTGGAAATTTTCATATCTCCTTAGAAGATGCAATTTTGACAGACGTGGGCGCCACTGCAAATGTTCGAGGGTTTGCCATGCTAGTGTGATGAAATAGGCTCCAACGGGGCTTGGAATCAGCGGGATCTAGGGCTTGTACTTATTGACCATACAAGAATTGTAGAAAATTCCACCTTTATTATGAATCACGAATCATGATCGCCAAGTAAAACGGAGGTCAATTTTGAGGATAAACTCCGCAACTAAATGGAGGGAGGAGACATAAGTCGTAGGACATTGCATTGGCGAACTGTTTGCGTGTTAGGAGGTGCCACGTTTTCTTTTTCAGGTGGTCTAGATCCTTGGAGAACCTGCAGTTGGGTAAAGATATGAGGACCTATCAATGTCTCTGTTGCCCGTTTATGTTACTGCAATTGCGGTCAATTTGTGCTGTAGTCCGGCTGTCGTTGATATGCAACAGATTGAGGGCATCTGAATCTCCATACTAAATTTTCGGACTGCAAACATAGAACTTGGAGCTACTCCTCGGCAGCTCGCCTACCATCACAGGGGCAGCCCCGACGTCTGTGAGGATCGTTGTATTGGTATGCGATGTACCAGAGCTATCTGGTCTTTCATTGAATACTGCATATTGAAAGCTTTGAGGCAAATATCGTCTTTGGTTCTTGTGTTTCAACGCATAAAAAAGTTATCGCCAATGATTTCACATTCGTGAAGGTAAGGTTGGCATACATTTGATGCGATTGGGTCACAGCGACTAGTTCTTTGTTATCAATCGAAGTTGATTGAGGGGCAAAACCACTCAGAATACAGGAATATGGGAGCTGTTTGTCTAGGTAGCTACGACCAAAGCAGAGGCTGCCTTACACAACTTGATATTGCATTACTTAATTCGAGCGAAGGCTTTGCTGATTATTTTGATAATCGTTGGGTGACACAAGTGACTTCCTTCAGTTTGAGATCAGGCCACACAACAGTATTACCCGCAATTTCGTTATGTTAGTTCATCAAAATAGTGAAACTAATCACTAAATGGATGCAGAAATCAGACATTTATTGCCTATTCTGATGTCACGGGGAGTCAGTAGCCTCAATGGAGTAGCAAAGACTTGTCTTCAACTTAGGCTCATTGACTATATGCTCCCCAATAGTCAATGTCAAGTGTTGGTGCTGTTCACCGAAGCGAAGTCGCCGAGGCTACCAACCGTGAACTACTACACCTCGCTAAATATCCCCTCTGCAGGACCTCTTAATCCCCATGCGACGTATTTCAAAAGCCAACCCTACATGATCAAAAGACTTCAGTGATAAGGATCCTCTTATTTAATTCCCACAACCTCCTCATCCTCCAAACCCTAAAATGAAATAGGCGCACGGAATATAGGATCCTCGAAGTATAAAGGCAAGATACAATTGGTGTTCACACAAGAAGGCTGAGGCGAGATACGGATGTTGAGTTCAGATAACATGAATCAAGCAAAGTGAATAAGTGGTATGTATAAGTACGTACTTTGTTCTCTAGTATATTAGACAAAGCTTCGGAAATCCAGTGAGATGGATAACCGATGATACAGAGATGGACGATAATACGGAATACAATACTAAGGGGAAGAGGCGAGTAAATTATCATCTTGACATTATACAATTCCAAATTGTATGGCATGGCGAGACGAAAGAATAAAGCATAGAACCACTTCATGAAAGGTTTCCGAGGAAGCAAATCTCCAAAATTTCGTAGGAGAGATTCTGATATTCCATAGTGAGTATAATTAGCCATGGGCCATGGGTATGTACCGCGAGATAAGACTGTCACAGAGGTAAGTTGCTAGAGCATCTTGGTGTCGGTGATATTCGGCAAGGAAGCTCTCGAGATTATTCCAGGATCCCGAATTTCGTAGACAGTTTGACTCAACGGAGCTGGAGGGAATTGGCTTCAAAAGTGGAGAAGCATAGAAAAACGTTGAGAGATGCCCACCCATGTAGTCACTAGAAAGCTGTTAGTCTTGAAGGGACTGCAACGATATCGGAGATGATTTGCAAAGCTAGAGAAAAGCGTGTAATACGAGTAGAGAAGTCCGAATCGCCCAAGAATGTGGGCAATGAAGAACCTTCAGCTGCAGTGAAGTGAAAGCATATTAAAAAAGTACAGTACTTACGGAACATTGCTCAAATGTACTCGATCATACAAGACTGGAAAGTCTTTACGGCGAATTATATTCGAAACCGTGGCTCTTGGTGAACCTGAACTAGCTTCATCGCGGTACAACTTAAATCTTAATTTCTCTGCAACATCTACATAGTCCCCATGAATTGCTTCGACTTGAAGACGGCCTTTCAAATATTTGATCGATTGGGCAGCGTCTATGAAGAACGGAGCAAATTGATCGATCATATAAGCGGGTAGGAATCTTCGCCTTCGTAGGTAAAGTTTTAAATCCCTCGGCGAGTATTTCTAGTGCACTAAAAGCGTCTGTACCAATGTCAAAATCACGCTTGTCAATTAAAGAATCATACCATTCAACATCGACGAGGGTTGTGTTAAATTTCCAGTACTCTTGAAGGTGGTTTTGAATTTTGCAGCATTCGATTTCGGCTGGTCGATATGATCTTTGAGTAATACCAGCATCTGGGGGTCGTGTTTCTGGAGAACTCTCTCGGGGGGTAAGAGGATAGCTGTAACCTTGTAGAGTTTGTTTTCCTTCTTACATGCAGCGGGTAGCTATCTATTCCTAAAGAAAGGAGGCAATTCCATCACTCTTAGATGCAGTTGCAGAGTAACTTCATCTACTGCGGCCGCAATGGTGAATATGGTCAAAGCTTTACCTTTCCAGCTCTTCAAGGATTGAATGTACAAGTGAAAGTCCTCTTCATGGAGATACATCCAAATCAGTGGCTGCAATCCGGACTGCAGTGCGGAGAGGGCTCGTTCGATGGTGCGATGCAAGTGGTCGAAAGCGACGCGAGGAATAATGACGGCGATGAAGACAAAGAATAAAGTAGTCAAGACTTCCTCGGCCTCTTCAGAGTTCGTTTCTAGGCCAGACAATTCCTCCAGCAACATGAACATAATCAAATCTCTTGTGAGAGCGTATTTGTTCACATCAATCATACTGAGGTGATATTGCTTTTGCTTCAATCGGTGCTTCTTTTCCAGCTCAGCAAAACCACTGATAGTCCGAATCAAGTGACGTGCGTCACCAATAACACCAAATAGAAAAGAGACAACTTTAGCCATGGGGTCATGTTCATTAATGGTGAGATCGAACAAGGAGGCCGGCTGATCGTGTCCAATTGTGTAATATTCTTCGTTGATCATCCTATGGGAGAGTCTGATTAGGGAATTGCAAAGTATGTAGGAAGAGTCTTAAGTCTTACAATGATGGGCGATAACGGGGCAAGGAATCGAGAATTTGGAATCGCATTTGCAGCTGCTCCAATTCAGATGATCTGTATGAATGTGCCCTTGCCCTGTTGATCCGCTGTTGTAACTTCTCAATCAAAGCCGTATCTTCATCGCCATTACTCTTCCTTAAGAGTTCAAGAGCTCTTTCGGCCCAGGTAATGCATTGGGTGTAGTTCCCACCTCGAAGTAAAAAGGGGATAGATTACCGAGTGGAGCGTAACTTTCAGGTACAAGTTTGGCAGATTCTTGATATTTTTCGATGGCTGTAACTTGTCAAATGCAATACGGACTGAGAAGCAAGGGAATATTTCTGTTACCTTTGAGAAGCTTGCCTGATTTATAGAATTCATTACCCTCTTGTCTCAAGATACCGGCCCGTTCTACTTCTCGTGATGCAATAGATGCCATTTTTGGGCGCTCTCATGGAATCAAAAGAATTCAGAAGAGTTTTGAAGGTAAATGGGAATCGTTATCCTTCTGAGGCAACGATAGGAGTTTTTGTAAACTTAAGAAACTGAACATCCAATAAAATTGTTTGTTTCTTTTGGATAGCCAGGGTTCTAGGGTCTGCAAACGCGCAATCAATGCAAAACCCACAATCAGACACGGGTAATCACAAGACCACGCGCTTTCCCGAAAATTTGGCGATGAGGGAAATGATTAGTACTCTTTTTTGATATTTTGTAGAAATTCACTCATTATGAGGCAAATGACTAAATCATAACTGACTCTAAGAGCCATCCTACATGATCTGCCTTGTCATGGATACCTCATAGAAATTCACCAGGAAGGCATCAGTAACTCTAATGTGTAATTCTTGTGTTGAAAGATGGCACAGGAAGCTGGTGATAAGTTTGCTACCAATGGGTTGATTAACTTTTAACCTTTGTTTGTATTGCAATCTCTAGCTGGGTAGACAAGCAAAACAATTGCAAGGAGGTAAATTTGGCTCTCAAACAAGCGGTAAAACAAAATGCAAACCGCTGCACTAACCCGTTTATCTCTTCCTTATTGTATGTCTGCAATCCCAGAAAACACTATCTTACATGTATTGAGGAGTGCCAAATAGATATAGGCCATAGTCAATCGTACAATGACTAGGAATACATGGGTGATGTAGCGAACCGTATTAGTAAGCATTTACTAAGCATTCTCGTCTCCCAGTCTTTTCTGCCGCGTTATCGTCTAAAAGTTAAAGAAGGAAGGCGAGCTTTAACATTGCAGTTTCTATCATTCGTTAACATGTTCTTTTCCTTATCTGGTCGAGTTGAGTGGAGTACCTTATATATGCCTTCATATCATGAGGTGGCGCTGCTCCATCCCTAATCGGAATATTCATAAATCTGAAAGTGTATCCTACCCGACTATGTCCGGTCCTGCCAGGAAATGCCTGCTTCTCTCCGTAAGATCTTTTGGGTTTCTTGGCTTCTAAATTCACGACTGTAAGCGTCATGATTCATGATAGCAACTTCTGTACCTTCACATATAGCAGATGATGAATAGTTTCATCGAAGCGCTGTTATTCGGGAGGATTTGATATTGAAATAATGTAAGTCCTGACCCACGCACTTGACTAATTGTAACCGCAATGTTTGAATTTTGCTAGGACATCGGAGAGTAACCCTCCTCGGATACCGGGCTATATATCTCTATGTTTGCGTCTAGCTAGAGTATCAGATGGTTCAGACCACGCTTCTCATTTTTTATATATCTTATATCCACTATTTGCATTTGATTTGAAGACTCGAATGACGCTTTTCAATATGCCCACAGCACGTTTAATGGAAAATTCACCATCACTGGCCAGTGGCTAAAATGAGTACGTACGTCCCTGGATCATCTAAATGCCTTGAACAACCAGATGAATGTGAACTTGATTGTTTACGATAGCTTTGCATAATCATATGGGTATGGCTCTATTTCATCGAAAAGAAATTGAACTTTGAACCGCAATCACCACAGGAGGTACGGCTTGGGACTTTCTATTGCCGAAATTTACACCACACTGTGCCAGAAGATCGATTATTCTAACATCACCTTGCTGCACTAGCATATTGCAGTGGTATAAACAGCGATCGGTTGATATTGACTTTCGCAAGCAAATTGTGGTAAGCACCATGATGAAATAGAAGCTGAACTACTGCATGCATATCCATGATTTCCGAACGCTTACAGATATGTACACATATAGAAATATCCCGAAAAGAGCGGCCCGTTGCTACTGCCACTAAAAGCAGTCTTCGAGTTCCGATCGCTTGTCCGGAATTTCCCCTTCCCTTTCATAAGATACGATACAGATTAATTTGCCGCGGCGCTCCCTCAAATTCCACAACCTCTTCTTCCTCTTCAGCGTTTAGACCTCTGCACTCCTCTTCCCTTCTCGTTCTCCTTCTCCTTCTTCTACTTTCTACTTCTTCTTCTTCTTTTCTTCTTATTCTTCTTCTTCTCCAGAGAGAACACAATCAACTATTCTGTACGAAAAGACACCCGCGTAGCGATGTATCAAAAAGAGTCCACTGGCTTCGAGTCTGAAATCATACTCTTCTTGAAGAAATCCCTTTAATAAAAAAAGAAGCAAATCACAATGGTTCGATTCCTGTGTCCAGAGATACCAAATCGGAACACATAACAAGTGTTTGCTTCGTCGATATTCTCGAGACCTTTTCCGTATAAGGCTATACCGCAGCGAGAGTAAGCCTTTTTTTGAGACTCAAGAGAACCGGTGTGCTCGTGAGTACTTACACAATCCCGCTTACCATCCATCGACATTGAGGCCTATTTCTCATGAAATCTTTGTAAATAACGCCGTAAGTACCTCGATCCGTTTTCAGAATGGTGTGAACCATATGGTTGTCACTCACTACAACTGCTATGGTCGGGCTAAAAGAGTATTGAATTTGTAAGAACTCGCCGCGAAACCTGCCCAAGTTAGCTATAGAAACACAGGTAGGAGAAAGGTTGATCGACATTCCTTGGCCTTTGCGATAAAAGTATCGATGATGTTACTAAACGGCATTATACGGAGCCAATACAATATACTCTTCCGCTCACCCGCTACCTAAAACTCCTATCATCTAGTAATATATTCACACAGCTCACATGATTCCCCCCCCCCCTCAACTAATCCCACACATCCTGCAACAAAATACTGCGGTCCAACTGAACAACTATTCAAAGTATCGAAAAGTGACACAATAGCTTCAATCCCCACGTTTGCACCTAGACTGTTATAGATGTAGATTAAAGAAACATTATTTTGGAAGCTCACCTCCCTAACAAATTTTCGGAATATATCGACGCTGGACGGGAAACATTTAACACATTTCTTCGCTACGACCAAGGCTTTTAAGTTTGAACGGAGTCTAGAAATCTCAAAATAGAATCACATACACAATAAGGCACATAGTGGGCGACTCAAAACAATATTGAGAAGGCCAGCCTTTCGGGAGTGAAGTCGAGATCACAGACACTACTATGTTTCTGTTAGGGAGTAGTCGTCGGCCATGATAACCCTAGAGCAACGTGAGACAAGGCTGGCTTTACTTGCCGTCTTGATGCCTGTGCAGTCCTTTCGTATGTTCTGATTGAATGAACAATAAATCATTGATGTCCACCACTTCGACTTGAGTAAATTCGAAACTCATATGAAAAAAAAAAAACATCTATGTGAATCTATGATTTGGATATGCCAGTTTTGATCACCTTTCCCGTACTGTAGAGATCAATCATTGGTTTGCTTTTATCTTTTTTGGAATCAAAGTTCACCAGACGGGCCAAGCATAGTCACAACAGGCTGCAAGACACGAACGAAGAAACTGGAGACTACCAACAACATGACTTCATGCAGTATATCGAGTAAGATTTTGTAGAATTTCTAAATATAATTCGGTGACCTAAAAACTACTAATTTGGTTCCGACCAATCTACCTGATCCGTCACTTGTCCCGCAGTTGGGTGTGCATAAGAAATCTTTAATCTCAATCGTAATGGCGGCTATGATAGTCAGTAAACAATTTATAAAGTTCTTATACCGAGGGAACTTACTCCGCTACTTCCTGTAATTCTCATTGATTGTGTCGCTTCTGCTCCAGGCCCTAAATTCGTGTTTGACATGGCGTTCAGTTGAAGTTTTTGTGTTCTAGGTACTGCAGCTTGCAATGCCACTGAAGAGAAAGATTGATGCATGGAGGAGTTTTTGAATCGAGATAAGACTTGTACGACACCTTCTGCATTTCGTTGAAGTTGTAACACAATACTAAGATCATTTTTGTCGTAACATGGGTATGTGGGAATTGAAGGTGCTTGAGGTGGAGGTGAAGATACACCAGAGAAGAGATCATTTGAAGGAGTTGCCGTGGCAGAAGGGGGCTGTTGAGATGGCGTGTTGTCAAATAAATCCATAATTGAACTCATATTTGACTGCTGGGTTGGGGAAGATGAAGGTTGAGATGAATCAGTGCCTCCAAGTATGTCTGCGAGAAGGTCTGCATTATTTTGAGATCCACCATTAGCACCACCGACATTTGCATCAGGCATTCCTCCATCTCCCATTAGGTCAAATAGTAAATCTTGTTCTGCTGGTTTGATGATCTTCGACTTTCTGTTTGATGCTTTGCTTGGTTTCTTACTAGCCTCACCAAGGACTCGTGATTCTTCCTTGATTTGTGGTGGAGGCATCTTTTCCAATACACCTTTTCTAATGGAGTCATAGCTAAATAAGTTGCCGTATTCCACCGCTCGCTGTTGAACCTCGATGTCAAGATTCGTGGCATTATTTGATAAAATTCGTCGAATTCGATCAATTTGCGCAGGTTCTGATAGACGAGTACTGAGCTTCATCAAGGATGTGATGATGTATTCGGTTGCAATTTGAGTGGCGTAACTGCTGTTGAGGATGGTCGAGAACAAATCAACGACTTCACTCTCCTTGACTTCTTGAACAAGTTCTTCTTCCTCATATTGACCACCACGGAGTAAAGTCTCTCCATACTCACCAATGCACCATGCGCCAGCTAAAGTCAGACATTCTTGGGTGATGTCTTTTTTCAGGCTAGTATATAGCTTCTGTACCGCATAAGTTTGCAATTCAGGGGTTGTCGCAATTAATCTGATAAATGAGGACAAAATCTGCTCTTTGACGTAATTTCCTGCCAAGGTCAAAACTCTCAGCATGGTATCCACATGCCATCGTTTATTTGGTGAGAATCTGTCTGCTGCAATACCAATCTGACTGGTCATGATTGGCTTGAACTCATTATCGGCAACTTCCAAGAAAGCAAGGAGCTCTCTAATCAGTACTCTGACATTGCTCTCATTGATAAGAGTAAAACTTAAATCCAATGCACGCCGCCTGATACTGATATCAGGATCTCGCAAACATTCCAATATAGTGTTTCTATGTCGTTGGACTGCATTTGGCTCAATGGCGACCACCTTTATGAGTGTATTCAAAGCGACATATCGAATATTATTGTCCCGATTTGAAAGGAACTTTCCAAGGATATTGACGCCGAGTACTCTCAAACCAGAATCGGCTTCGATATCAAGAATAGTGAGAACAGCCTCGTATAAAATGGAGTTTCCAACGTTCTTCGAAGAGTCGGTGTTCGTAGCAACTTGGGCTAAAATATCGTTGATCTGCTCACTGGTTTCTGGATCTCCCCGGCCAAGAACTCTCAACAGTTGTAAAATCTTAACTTGTAAGAATGGATCCGTAACTCCAGTAACATCATGCTCAGGGGCGTAACCGGAACTAGCCAAGCCCTTCAGCGTTCGGACTAAGCCTCCGCTGAATGGTCTAAATTTCTCCACGATTCCTTCCTCTCCACCTTCTGCCTCATCCATCTCACAAAGGTTCGTTACCAATGTAAGACCGCACAACAAAACACCATGATTTCGATCCGACAGAAGGTTTCCTGCCTTTTCGATGAAATGTTCTTGTAAATCCGGGACTTTCTTGCATATTCTCATGGCACACAATGCAGCTTTCCGACGGATATAGGGGTTCGCGGTAGAGAGAAGGGTTTCAATTTCGGGGAATAAGTCTCGGGACATTTCGACTGATGCAATGTTTCCGAGGGTACATAGAGCTAGGCCAACGATATATTGATTAGAGTGATTGAGATCGCTATGCTCAAGTCAGCTTCATAGGTTTCTGAGAATAGAAAGTTGCGCATACTTCTTCAAAGAATTGGTTACCAAAGTTAATACCTCCTGATTCTCGTCCAGCAGAAGCATTGTCCCCAGATATCCCAATCTCTTGTCTGCAAATCTTGGAGATGCAAGCAGCTTGAGACATTCTATCTGACCAAAATGAGTTCTCTCACCCAATGTGAATAGGTATAACAGCTTCGCTACATTATTTCGTCTGCCAATCCAATATGTCAGATATAGTCAAATCAACAAGCGGTGACCTTTCCTACCTGACATTATGATCACCACTCTCTTCACGAAAACTTGCTCTTATAGCAGCACTTTCCTTTTGTACAACTGCGCGCTCATCTGCGATTGTTTTCGACGCTCGCACATTTCGAATGAATTGCTTCACTATATTATAATGAGCTTAGAAATCGAGGGGCATAGGGATCTTTGTTTACTACTTACATGAACTCATTCTGACACTATTCAAGGCCCACAATGGGCCAAACTTCTTAAATTTCCCAGCTTAAGAAGTCACAAAATTTGCTTCAGAAGATGAGCTGAAATGATGTGAATTTAATTGTTGTTCTATTCCTAGAGTTTCTGGAGTTACTTAACTGGTGATGCAGAGGCCACCATATTCGCTTGATGCCTTCCCGTCTTTCAGGATACAACTCCAGATTTGGTCTAGTTCTTATCCATGCTAGCTAATGTGGCGCGCAAGGCTACGATTGGACCGATTGTGGCTAGGTGAAGATTGATTGTTCTGCGGGTAAAGCCGTTAGGTGCAACAAGAACATATAAACCATAGCCTCGAATACTGAGTTATCCATCATAAGCAAGAAAGCAAGAACCAGTCAATTGGTCCAGAGTTATTCTAAATGTTTGTATATGGAGGGAATGGCAAATATATTTGATTTGATTCCTTTTGTTATACAGTATATTCAACCATATATAAATGTTTGACAACTTTTCCAAAAACTAATTCACTTCAAAAGGGGTGCTCTGGAGGAGCCTCGTTATCCCAAATCCAGTTGTTGGGACAAGCTTCACTTAGATTTCAAAACGATTTCGATGCGTACAAAATGTCTACTTCTGCAGATATCTATACAAATGGAGATAGTCATGATCATATCCTACGTCCCAGACCCGGAAATACCCTTAATCCAGCAATTATTCGAACAATAAGTGAAGAGGGGTTATTACCTGTCAATGGTACCAAAGACATCTCCGAGGATGGTATTTTCATTGGTCCCGCCAGGTGAGTCTCTCAAATATTTTTTATTACCATATTAACATTTCGTAGTGGACGTACAACACCTATTCCTGAAGATGCACCTCCCTCCGTTCAATCGATGTTCTCTGCGAAGAGACAAATCAAAGCAGAGCAAAAACGTCGTATTTTCCCCATAATCGAATATACCTCACGAGTCTCGCACTTGGATCCTCACAGCGATCATCATGACTTTCAAGGATTTTATGTTTTATTCTGGATTGGTCTTGCCATTATGGCTATCACAACAATGTTGCGAAATATCAAAGATACAGGATATCCTATGAGGGTGGAAATTTGGCAGCTATTCACAGTTAAGGTTTGGGAACTCGGGGTTGCAGATGGGCTAATGGTTGTATCTACATCGATCAGTCTTCCTCTACATAAGTTCTTCAGAAGTAAAACAGGGAAAATATTGGGATTTCAATGGACCAAAGGCGGTATGGCTATACAAAGTTTATACCAAATTGTTTGGATGGCATTCTGGGTTTCGTAAGAGTACTTCCTACAATAATGGAGCACAATGCTGACAGGTGAGATAGTATACCATTCTATCGAGACTGGACATGGACAGCTCAGGTTTTTCTTTTACTTCATACCATGGTCCTACTCATGAAGATGCATTCATATGCATTTTACAATGGTCACCTCAGCGAAACTGAACGACGATTACGAGAGCTCGACTCCCCAGCAACGGCTTCAAAAGCTCCGGCATATCAATATCCAAGTCCAAGTCCAGGTCACAAACGAACAGCGTCAGAAATCAGAGCTCTCACACAAACCAAAGCTGACGAAGTTGCAAGTCTTAGGGAAGATCTAGCTCTCGAATTGACGTCAACAATGGGCTCGGTCACCTATCCTCGAAACCTCACGTGGTATAATTATGTCGATTATATATTTTGTCCCACTCTCTGTTATGAGCTCGAATATCCTCGTACGGCCGGTATAGTCTGGTCGGAGTTAGGTTACAAGACTCTTGCTACATTTGGTGTTATTTTCTTACTCACTATCACATCCGAAGAATTCATCCACCCCGTTATGACAGCATCGGCTACTAGACTTCAAACTGCAACCTCATTTTCCGAAAATGTCCTCGTCGTTGCCGAATCAATCAGTTTCCTTCTCTTTCCATTCATGATAACTTTCCTTCTCGTATTCCTTGTGATATTTGAATTCATCCTCGGTGCTTTTGCTGAGATAACATGTAAGTATAAACATTCGATGGGAACTCCTGATCTACTTCCTATCAGGTTTACTTACACCTGTACTCTACTCCTCTGACTTGCGCCAAACTAACAATATACAGGTTTCGGAGATCGTCACTTCTACGACGATTGGTGGAACAGTACCGACTGGATGCAATTCTCCCGCGAATGGAATATTCCCGTCCATCACTTCTTTCACCGACACGTATACCTCGGCTCCCGCTCATACATTGGGAAAGGAGGAGCCACATTCATAACATTCTTCATTAGCGCCATTGGTCATGAAATAGTCATGGCATGTATCACCAAGAAAATTAGAGGCTATGGAATGGTAGCTCAAATGAGCCAACTTCCCATTATTTGGTTACAGAGTAGACCGTGGGCGAGAGGAAGGAAGGTGTTGAATAACGTGTGTTTTTGGTGTAGTATGATTTTGGGCTTGAGTGGCATGTGTAGTTTGTATGTATTGCTGTGAGGGTGGGCGGGCCTAGAAAAGATGGGTAGATATTTCGGTTGTATTAAGGAGCTGGAAGATATGGTGTATAATATGGGAGGTTCAGGCGGGTGGTAGACTGAGAACATTTAGATTGCATAGATGGATAATATGGCGTTTATTTGTTGTTCTGTTTGAGATTCGCTTTCCAGCTGAATATGAGATGAGGATCTCATCATACTCGAGTATATATTAACATACTTTGTGATGGTATTTCTTGCTCATACTGTATATACATTTATGCACATTGTCATTGCATACTAGAGTACTACTATTACTATCTACTCTATAGAATACAGACGATATAATCGGGTATCTCAATTATCCATTCTACATGACATGACATGACATGACATAATGCTTTCACACATAATAACATAATAACCAGGAATGAATTCCTGACTACTGTAGACTAGTCTAGTCTAGTCTAGTTTAGTCTACTCTACTCGAGCAGTCTATATACAACCCACCCTTTTCTCTACTCGAGTAAAGTAATTCACCTACCCTCCCTTCCCTTCCCTTTCCTACCCTTCTCTCCCTTTCCTACCCTTCCTTTTCTTGCAGCCCGTACTCATATCCATATCCATACCCATAATCACCCGTTCATTCTCAGACTCTAGTCCCGCTCGCTCCCTTTCTCGTCTTCGCTTACCTAACTTACTCTACTCTACTCTACTCTATTTCATCTCATTCATGATCACAACTTCACCTCGCCTTGCCTCATCGCGCCTCACCTCACCATCATCTCATCTCCTATACTTAGTACACAGCAGTCAGTGTACCGGTACATACATACATACTTATCTACACATTGCACACTATCCACATAGTTCATTCCATTCACTCCTTCGCTACCCACCCATCCACCCATCTATTCCCCCATTCCCCATTCCCCATTCCCCATTCCCCATTCCCCATTCCCCATTCCCCATTCCCCATTCCCCATTCCCCATTCCCCATTCCCCATTCCCCATTCCCCATTCCCCATTCCCCATTCCCCATTCCCCATTCCCCATTCCCCCTTCCCCATTCCCCCATTCCCCATTCTCCCATCCACCCATTCCTCCATTCACTCATTCACTCATTCACTCCTTCCCCCATTCCTTCCTTCACTACAATCAATACCCACAAGATACCTTAACATCAACATTAACATTAACTATTAACAATAACCTTCATTCGTATACATACATACATACTACATACTAGATAATATCCAACCATCCATTAGCGAACAAGCAAGCAAGCATACTCAGTACATTCATTATACTAACTATCCTATCCACCAAAACTCAAAGCTCTATACCCTCTTTCCCTTCCCCTCCCCCTTCTCCCTTGAATACTTTCCTGAATACTTTCCTGAATACTTCAACCAACCTATGTAATCATTTAAACCCTATCCAGATCTAGATCTAGATCTCGACCCAGACCCCGACTTAGATAGCTTTTTCAATATATCTCCAAGAATTGACCCCCGAGTCCTTTTAAGTTTTCGGGCATCGAGAAAAAATATATATATAAAAGGGGCGAGAGAATGTGTATCCAGAATTCATCAGACAGTCACATTCACAATCAAAAATCACCAAAACCAATTTGCACTCGGTAGATTCCATTCATTCATTCAATCATATCTCATATCCATCATTCCATCCGTCAACCATCAACCATCAACCATCAATTTGCACCCAGATATTTAAACCACTGGTCTGCATAATCATCTCTCAACAACCCCCTTATCACACAACCAAACTTTGACTCCTTTCATTTGAAATCCCATTGCATATACCATGCCGAACCCTGCCATTCCAGCAATGCCGCGCAAACATATTGCCGCGCCAAAAAGAAAACTCTCTCATCTTCTCCCTATTCATTTCTTCCATTTCATCTCCATATGTAAATTCTTCAATTTCATCCCCTTTCTCATTTCCCATGCATCCATCAATCACTCATCGTGAGATTGCATAATAGAAAATGTTATGCAAATATCAATACCCATGCCACCCAATCCACCCAATCCATCCATCCAGAGTACCATCAATCCATTCGTAAAACTACAACAACGATGAATAACCGACTCAGTCCAATGCAATGCCAGATTTCAGACCCTGCAGCAAATTCGAGGAGAAGAAAGCCAAGCCAAGCCAAAACCGAGAGAAAAATTCGTAATGTTTTCTTATCTCATTCTTTCCAGGTTAGATGTAGGAGAGAAAATTTCTCTGATCTTCTCAACCCGATTAGCTAACTGATATAGCCTGTCTGCTTGATTGCATCAATTCATCGTGTTCGTGTTATCCCCGTAAAAAAAAAATATAGTAAAAAAATGTAACCTATCAGCAAAACCAGCCGAAAAAAGAAAAGTGGGGAATCATAATGTGCTGTGCTGTGCTGTCGTTACTGTATAAAAAGGTGTATGATGTTTTAAAAAGTCGGTGTCGATACAAGAAAGGTAATTTATGTAGCAAATCGTAGAAAAGGAAAAGAATTGGTGTGGAGCAAATGTTTATATGTAGATCCCCTCACGACCACGAGGTGTAGGATAGGGCGGATAATCGCGAGGATGTGCCGATTCGGTAGTTCTTCTGTCAACATACTGTGTTCCAGTGGTGAAAACAATGTTATCGTGTGTAATTGGAGCAGCATAATTTACACTGTATTGTGGTGGATATCCGCCACGACTTGTACCCCGAGAAGGCTCTCGAGACTTGGGTGGTTGGGGAGTGAGAATTATTGGCTCAGCTGGCTCGGGCACGGGCGCGGATGTTGGGTGATACCCTCGTGATTGAGATCGTACCTGACGAGGAGCACTTCCACCACTTCGTGACAAGGGAGGACGAGTAGTTCGACGAGGAGATGGACTTCGATTTCGCTTTGTGTAAGCATCATCGTGGAGATCAGATCGATAAGAAGAACCCTTGAGTTCACTTCGCCCGTTGCCATTGATGACGTACGTTTTGGTAGTACCGGTAGTTTCAGGAACTTCACGTCGAGGCTGTCTCACATGAGAATATTGTGGTGTTGGTGATGGGGACTCTGAGTCAGACCCAGAATCTGATTCTGATTCTGGTTCCTGAACAATTCTACTTGGTCCACGACCCCTATCCCTAATATCTTCCTTCGTACCCATGCCTTGTGTGAATGTAGCTGCTCTGGTAAATGTAGGCGGTGGAGGTGGCTCTCGAGGGTACTCGGTCCTCGATCGACTAGGCTCTCGTCTACTTGATCCAACACCGACTATCGGTGGCTCTGAATAGTGTTTGTGAAGAGTTGGTTTCGTAGGAGGTGAAGTTGATGCGGCATTAACATATGGCGACTCTCTAGTTGATCTTCTACTTGACTTTGGTGTATCCTTGGTTTTCGAAGGAGTCTCTACAGAACGTCGTGATGGTCGTGCTGCCGATGATCTTCGTGGTACATCTTCATCACTATGATGTTCTGAATAGGGAGCCGAAGGGCGTACAGTCTCGTATCGAATATTGTATGGTGCGGATGATGGCGCGGCAAATGTTTCTGCCCTTCGCATGGCAGGCATTGCTGGTGGCGCTGGTGCAAATGGTACCTCTGGTTTGATATCCGACTCTCGACGAGAAGCTTGGACATAACGCGCCGCATTTGCCATATGATCCTTCCACTTATCTCCCATCGGCGAGTCTTTCAAGGCGGGGGGTGCTCGCTCTCGCTCTCGCTCCCTTTCCCTGTCGCGTAGCTCTCTTTCTCGTTCACGGTGTTCCCACTCTCGGTGTTCCCGATCTCTAGCCTCTCGCTCTTGTTGAACTCGAGCAGCAACCTCGGCTCTCTCGGCTCTCTCGGCTCTCATTGCATCCTCTGCCTTTCTTGCAGTTCGTTCCGCTTTTCTTCTAAATTCATCTTCACTGGATTCCTCCTCGACATATGTATTTGGGCGTACTTTCTCCTCGGTACCTCGCCTCTTCTCCTTGTCGCGGGTCTTTTTTCGATCCCCATGATCCCGTTTTGCTTCCCTCTCCATCTTCCGCCTCATCTTCTCTCTCTCATCCTCGTCCTGATGTCTTCGTCGATCTCTTTCATCTTTTTCTGAGTCTCTAGTTGTAGTTCTTGATCTCCTAACAGATGGTCTCGCAGGTTCTTCGTATAAATCCTCATAAGATCTCGGTGGGGTTTTTGAATATACGTTTGACTCTCTTGGTGGCTTTTGTGAAGTCTTTGGATATGAGGAACTATATGTTGTCGGTCTAGGTTCTGCGGTCCTAACATTGTATTCGTAAGTTTTACTAGTCGAGGCTGGAGCCGGAGTTGGAGTTGGAGTCGAAGTTGAAGTTTTGCCCAACTCCTCTCTCAGGTTATGTAGCTTGACTGTTTGGTCATACTCGGATCTTCTCGATACGTCACTAAGTATTTCGTACGCTTCTTGAACCTTTTGGAACTCATCAACCTTTATTGCCTTTAATGTAGGGTCTTGAACTTTATCTGGATGACATTGGAGAACAAGTCTTCGATGTGCCAATCGAATTTGAGGTAAAGTCGCGTCTTTATCAACACCAAGGATCTTATATGGATCTGGAGGAAGGCGTAGTGAACTCATAGTGGAAAGAAAGTGAATGTCTTAGGTTCGAGTAGTAGGAGATGGGGGATGCGTAATTTGTTGCTCGTAAATTGCAAATTCTCGTAGCAAATCTATTGCATTGTTGTTGTGAAGCAAACGAAGAAATGGATGGAAGTGAGTTCTCGCTGATGTCGATGTTGATGTGCTGCAAAAATTGAAGATGAAAATCTATGATTGCAATGCGAAAGTCGTGCAAGCTGATTTATATTAAAGAATGTTGTAAAAAAGGAAGGTTGTTGAATGATTCAAAGTTGAAAGATTTGAAAGGATTTACTATTCAAATATCGACCGTGTATTGTCGATAGGAAAATGTTTTGAAGGTTGAAGGTTGACTTGTCGAAGAGGTTGGAGGGAGAGGTTGAGATATTTAGGGAGGGATATCTTGGATCTGATCTCTTCCCCAATCCTTGAATCTCCAGGATTTCCAGCTTGGACAAGTGAATGAGGTCACGGACTTATTCCGTTGGATCTTAATCTACCTATGAGATGAATACGGGCTCCAATCAAGGGACCGAAATGCGAACCACGATAGAAACGTAAAGGCAAAGTATTGAAAGTCGAAAGAAGATAAATTAGGAACTGATTGGTGATTGATGATTGATGATTGATTGAAGTGAAGGTACCAAGGAGATGGATGTGTTAGGGCCAAATTGGTGATGATATCTTGACTCAGCAAGCCACAGCGAAATCGACGAAAAACCAATTAAAGATCCCGTGAAACCAGCAAAAGAATCTTCCGTAAGCTTTTTGGTGATTTGTAACCGTATTTATGAGTATTCTATAAAGAAAAGAATTGAGAGAAATAGAAGATAGAGGAAGAGGAATAAATTTGTGTACAAATTTGCCTGGTCGGATCGGATGTATACAGAGAATCGTTCCGTCGGTCGTTGTAAGAAGGATGAAAAGATACTGGTTCGTAATGATAACTCCGTACTGGGATTGTATTTGAGATTATAATAATGAGATAGTGATTTGAGATTTGAGGTCAAGAATAGATGAGTGATAACAACGTTTTGTCTTGTGTGCGATTACTCAGTACACAAGGTAAAAAGTAAACACACCAAAACGAAAGAACCGAAATAAAAAGGAGGATTCCTTATGGGTAACTCTGGAAGGATATATGGGAATGACGGTAACACTGAGGATTTTGGAAGATTCCCAAAGAATGCCCTGGTGGATTGATCTGGTTCCCGCCTTATTACTAGTAATGGAAATGGTAAGAAGTAATGCTAATACTCCGCTTTCCTGGTTCAACTGGCTCGAAGCAGTGTAAGAACAACACGAATGAACGTATCGTTATCCTTGGTAAGGGAATGGGCTCGTATGGTTCGAATGGATCCAAAACACCCAGGCTCAGTGTGTACTGGCAACCGCAGCAATATACTGAGTAGTTATATCAAATTAAGGATATAAGGCGATATGGGGACAATGAGGCGGTGAACTGTCGTCCTGACGATTACGATTCGTGAAAGAAATGGTCCAGCTGGGGCATCCACTTCCCTGAATATATTCACGAATGATAAGTTGTATAAATTGAGAAGCTTTAGGCTGTACCGAGTTATTATGCCTTGTCAGATATCGAAATAGCCAATAGCCTTGGATGATCTAATGATTAGTCGAACTTTGTTTGAAGGGAGTATCCGTTGGATACCGGTAGTCGAATCTCGATGAATGGATTTTAACTTTTTTTATGGAATATTGAAGCATTCAATGTCCGAGAACTTCAGATCAACGTAAACGTCGATAGGAAGGGAATGAAGCAGGGTAAATAATGAACCTCGCTACCTTGGCCTTAGTATTAGGAAAGGTATGACTCTGAATGATTTGAATTGATTCGATTCGATCTGATAGGGTGATGCAAGAGAAAGAATTGAAACCATACGATACGACGCCGAGTCCTGTGAGGTAAGCCTGGCCTGGTTCCTTTCTGGTCGAATGGTAGAGAGTTGAGTTGAGTTAAGTTGAGTTGAGTTGGTTGAGTCGAGTAGAGCCTGACATGAAAGTATCAAATTTTCCACGGCGGAAGAATATCGAGGACGTCTCAGCAGTGGTGGTAGATCTAGCAAACCAACACCCGCCACAATGATATGATCGAATAGAAGCGGAGCCAAGTCGTTGAACAGGCAATAGATGCAGCACAGCTTGATTTAGATATCGCAAGGTTAGTATCAATTTGGCTGACTGGGTTTGTTGAATTGTGAAGTACGAGTAATGAGAACATATGAAGATTCATGGCCACCATGTATCTTATGATGGCAAAATGAATACAGTACATAACTATAAAGTATTGAGTAACATTTCCACTTTCTCGTGGTTCAAAGTCAAGCTTCAATTCCATCAACAGTCTAGAGAATCAGTCCATTACCGCATTCAAAGTCGTTCATCCAAAAACAAGTAACTAAACAATGAATGGGAACTTCGGAGGTGAAAGTAGGACGTGATCGAAAGACCTTTCAATACATTGGTGATAGATGGACCAGTAGAAAGCTTCAGATGAGGGTCCCATCAAGGTCTCAGAGTGCATGAGACCACCACGTTCTGCTGCACATTTGAGTAACTTTGAATTGTCACTAATAATGAAGAGGTTGTCCACCGCTAGGTTAATCCAAGCTACAAGCTACGGACAATTCGATGTAAAATCCAGTCATCATCATCTCGTAATAATAGATGGATTCTTTTACCACCAATACAAACTGTGACTAGAGTAGTTGGGATAAAGCCGCAAAGAACATTTGAGAACATTTTCCAATTCCAATCTGAATATATGTATACTCCTTAGAAAATGAAGAGGGGTATATAGCTAACATCAGATATAATCAGATAGAATCAGGAACCAAAGTTACTGTCAGCACACCCTTCCATCACTTCTTATCCCCTCTTTTTCTAATCCCCTGAATGGATCAAATGGATGGAACAAGTTTTGTATAGCTCTTTTCTATGGTTTAACTTTGCCCTCTTTTTTTAAAAAAAATCGAGAGGTGCAGGCAGAGGTGTTCGTGAACCGAGACCTCAGATTATAAAATTCTATGTCGTGTAACTATCATCTGCAAAGCCCCCCATGCAAAAAGAGATAACCCCCATCACCCCCATCACCCCCCATCCTGTACTCGAAGTACAAATCCATCTCTCTTCTTCTTTCTACTTCCATCAATGAGTAACTTCTTCTGGAATCTCATGCATACACTTAAGTACCTCGATCATTCGTTTGGCAGGTCTTGACGACAATTGATGGTCTTCTTCCCTTTGTTTCCATATTCCCCACTGAGGAGTGATCACCCGTACACCAGGTAACAGAGAAATATCCTCTTCATGTTTGTTGGAGACCCTATCAGAGATCTCCCAACGATTCCACTTTCAATAACAATCAACAATCGACAATCAACAACCCATAATCAACAATATCTCTATCTGTACCGCCTTTGGCGACAGATCTCCAGCACATCAAAGGCACATACAACATGTACTAAGCTACGGACGGCATTGCGGGTTTACTATCACCAAAATGGGGTCGCAGAACTCATGACCTTATTCAGGGACACTGAGGTCGACCTATCAACTGCAAAAGTCGCCATCATCCTAGTAAGATACCCTTTCTCATGCTTACAGTATGATTTTTGAAAAAGTCCGACGTTGCTCCTGCAGCAATAATGCAGATGCGAAGACTTCCTTGTCCTGTACTATATCGGCTGCCCCGCCATCCAATCTGAGCTGATTTCTCATGGGCTTCTGTTTCAGCCAACAAGTATCACTCATTTACCCCTCAGTTCCAACAATTCCGATGAATGATAGATATTCTTGTGGAGCATCTTGATTTCTACAAAGATATGATTCGACGAAAAGGGATATTTTAGTTGGGAGATCTAACAGTATCTTTGAGACTAGGAATTCAAATAGATACGACAGTATGGAGGCCAATAATAGGAGCTGTTAGGTTCTAACTGATTAAGGAATCGTGAGGTGGGGAAAAAGATTATTCGGGTTTCATTCAATTGATTATTGAAGAGATCGTCTAAAAAGTTCCCCCCTATGAAAGGGAAGGTCCATTTGACAGCGGACATCCCGCCGCTGGTGGAAAGTACTTTGACTGAAACCCAAGACCATCTCAGGACCTCGGATAAGAGGGTGGATATCTATTTATCAATCCTTCTCCTTTGTACGATTATTCATATTCAAAACAATGAATGGAAAAGTATTGATACTTTCTTCGAAACCCTCCAATCCTTCATCAAGGCTTCATGACAATGCTAAAAAAATCTCAAGATTTTGGCTTTTTCATATACAATGTGATCTAGTCGGTCCCTTCTTTGGCACCACGTATTCAATACTTACAGCGTTCGCGGCCTCCCATTAGACCACAACAATGGCCTAATTAATCGAAAATTCAGGCTTTTGGGCCACTGTCAGGCCTGTATCTCACATGTGTACAAGCTCTCATCCAGTAGTTTTTTCTCTACAACGAGTACAGCCACCATGACTTCATACCATACAGATAAAACAACACATCAGCTCACCAAACTTGGAAATCCTTTATCATTAATTCCCTGAGCTGTCACTCCTCTACCGTGACCGCCGTCATGGAATTCCACCAATTTCTGGTTATTCTCCAACCGCGAACATCTAGATATGACCATTTTACATCAATAAGTGGTGTCGATATGTCTCTTGATCGGCACCAGCTGGATCGTTTTAAGCTTCCAGGGTCGTTGTTGGCCTGGGAACTCTACGTTGTCTTTGGATTGAATCCTTGATAACCCGGATTCGGATTACGTCCACCCTATTTTTCATCCTCCTAGAGTCCTAGACTCCACCTCTAAGCCAAAAGAACCTTCTTCAACTCTGCTATGGGATCCCATGTATTTTTCGACTGCGTCAAACGCGCAGGAAAAAGATATACTTTTATGATATTGATGTCCCACTTCAATGTCTCCACCATATCCATCTCAAGACTCCAACAGCTTGTCACGAGTCCTAGAAAATTACCCCTCATGTTCGTCATGAAGATTCTTTTGTGATCTTCTGTGGCTCAGTACCTGATCATCAACTAAAGCATCATTTTACTTGAAACTCTCATGTACATCATATTTCTTGATTTGGAACGACACTATCAATCTCTCATAATCTTGGTTTTGCCTGTGGGTGCGGCGGCAGCGTACAAAGATTGTCTCGTACCGATCCATTGGTGGCGGGGCATTAGTCCAATACAAACTGAGGATATAATTCTCCAGTCATCTTACTACTTTATACATTCTTTACATTTATGTCTTACTAAGTTGAGTATGATATGCCTCTTGTCCAAACTTCATTCAAATGCATATCAAGAAGGCTGCAGAAAATCACCCCGCCTACTCGGTTCATTTTCTGGAACATCATGTACGCCCAATAAGCCACCCGAGAAGCAGCTGAAATTCGAAATCCCAGCCCTTACTTAATCTTACTCAACGTTTGTTACCCCTCATATCACAAGCCGGGCGTAAAGCCAATCTGATCCGCTTGAAACAGCGCTTAAATTTAGAATTCTAAAACTTATCCATTCTCACACAACATCAATAGTCACAATGTTGGTACTCACCGTCGATTGAATCACGAGACAACATTTGGAATAACATCGTTCTCTTCAATGTCTCTTCTCTCGTGTATCGTGTATCTTTAAATTTGTTTCTATTTTGATATTTTTCGGCATTTTGATGCTAGGGATTTATTGCCCTAATACGAACAATACCAAATGTATACTGCAGTGTATCTGACATTCTCCGCGTTTGTATTGCACAACATCACGAACTATTTCTGCCTGCATGTACAACAAGGCTCGGTGTAACGAGTTGACACCTCCACGCTCCAATCTAAAACATGGCTATCGTTATCGAGGAGCCTCATCTTTTGGTGGTCCTCCAATCATACATACGGTGACATCTCGGTGAACACCATCACACACATTGTCACACTTCTACTCGGTGCTATTCAACCTAGGCGCTTAGCCAGCCTGGTGTGGATGGGCGTCCGGAACACAAGGCTCGCTGTTGTGATGATAGGTTGCGGAAACCACCCATCTTTTGGTTCATAACTTGAGGAACCTTGTTTTCTTTGGTACTGACCTCAGCATATATCTGGTGTTGGGTTGTTGGGAGAAGATTATCCGATCGCGTGGAGTTTTCGAATTGTCACTTGAGGCGCGTGAGATAAATTCGCATGTCTGTTTTAGAAGCATCTCGTTCATTCCAAGTGGAATCTTCATCAAAGCAAGCATCTTGACTCACATGATGATGTATGATGTTTTTGTGTTTGAAAAATAGTTACGCGCGGCTGAGTTTGTCGATGGTTTGGTTTGACTAAACGCGCAGGTTATCATGGGCACGAAACAAATTCGGTACTTCGAATTCGATGCTTCTCAATAAGAGAAGAAGGTAATTCTTCCACGATAACAAAACAGCCTTAGTGTAAGACGCTTCTATCCAATTTGAACAGCGGTACAGGGACCAGAATGCCGATAAAGCTAGAAATTGAATCCAACACATCCAAAACCTACCAATATTCAAGCTAGATGGCATCAGTCCAAGTAGTAACATATAGTGGCGCTTTTATACCGGTAGTCTGGATAGCCGCGCTGGAAAACTGTGATGGAATAACACTAAGCCGCTGCAAGGTCCCCAACTGCCGAATATACTCGTTGCATTTGCCGAGGATTGCGAGTGCTGGCCGGGCATTGTTGGATGGATGGCATATGTTTCGTGATGCTGTTTTTCTGTTTAGTCAATATTTTCTTTACGTTACTGCTACAAGATTGCCGAGTATTGGTTTGTTGTTCGTGGTGGGTCGTCGGCTTTCTTTATTGGGAGTTGAAATTTGAAAAGATGCTAACTTGAGCGATGCAACATATGGATATTCTTTTGAGCGAGATTATACCTCTTCTTTTCTTCATTTCCATAGAGAGGAAACTAAATCCATATTTCTACACTGGCGCAAGACATGCGACCCATGGTATACCATATAATCATTTGTAGCCCCCAGAAACTTCTTCAAGAGGTCAAGCTTCTCGCCCCTAATCGCATGTTACGTATATATACATATAAAAAGTTCGTTGTAGACTTTTATTCCCCGCCACCAACGAAATGCCCAACTTCAATTTTGACGCAGTAATATAATCTTAAAACATATTTCACGCTTTTCTTTTCTTTTCTTTTCTGGCAGCGTATATACTCATAGACAACCTACAGCTTCAAAGTTGAAATGCGGCTGTAGCACTAGTACTGTATATAGTATTGTAACTATCATAGCTGTGCAGATTGGAAATCTTCCTTCTATACTCGTATTATATTACATGGAAGAGTAAGATAAGATCATATGTGCTACATTCGAGTTAGCCTCGGAGATGGATGGGTGGTGTTGGTTTATTGTTGGTTTTTATTGTAGGGGGTGAAGTTTGGATTTGGATTGGGAATTGGGGATTGGGATTGGACTTTAGAATTAGAATTGTAGAGATTGGGTTAGGGAGGGGTGATATGAGTGATATGGATGAATTTATTGGGGTTTAATTATTGAATTGTACCTTACAACTTAACTTGTATTAGTGAAGCTGAAATCAGAAAGAGAGGGGGGTTGCCGCGGGGCAATTACTCTTAGTGTCGTACTGTAGTCTGTTTGATATTTGTATTGCACCAATACGATTCTCGAAATTCTCGAGCTAAATAACGAGTAGTTAGTTCTGGGGATTAATTAGATATTAGAAATTAGACATCATTAGACATTAGATTCTAAAGCTTTGTATTCTAAGTCCGGCCAGACTGTGCTAGTGCGATTGATAGACTGATACTTTTACGAGTATAATTAATTATATTATTACATGGTCTTTAGACTTAGATTTAGATTTAAAATTCGCTTGTTGGTCCTGTGTACGAGTAGTGTATCGCCATTTTGATGGGAAAAGGGGGAGAGCTCGTCCTTTCTCATTAGCTACCTCCGTAATCCTTCAATAGCTATATAATCGTTTTCTCCATTCCTCTATTCCTTTCCTGTTCCTATTAAAGCACAATACGCGAAGCGAAGCGAAGTATCTGCAAATCTCTTCTTTATTATCATGATATTATCTTAATGGTTTTCAAAACCTAAATTCTTTTATTTCTTTTCCTTCAAATCTGTAATACTTTCATACGCTAACTAGTTGAAGCCATTTATACAACCAATTAATTTTCAAGTTAGTTGGTTCTTAGTTTGTAGTTTTACTAGTCTTCTGACCGTCTTTACAGTTTAAATAATTGTAGGTTTTATGTTACTACTCGAGTATTATTGCATATCTACTCGAGTACTCTACAGATATTGCCTATCGTACTCTCTAATCTTATCCAACTTGCTATTCTACTGTACACGATAATAGATAATCGACTATCGATTCTTGGGTCGTCTAGCTGTTGATGTCGTGTGTTGAGTGTTGGGTGCTGGAGATGGTGATGGCGGTGGTGATGGCAATGGTGATAATCAAAGTATCGCTAGAGTATCACAGTACAAGCAAATCAAGCTAGTAGCTAGCTGTTTCAAAATCTCTTCGTCGAATATTACGGTACTATTTATTATATCTATACTACATACTGCTCGTACATACTTATCTAACAAGTGTCATGAATGTCACGTAACGTCACGTCACGTCACATCATGCCACTGAACCGAGCTTAGCATCTACACACTCAGCACTGATATACGAGTAGGCCTCATGGGCTGTTGTTTGTTGTTCGAGTCTTGAGATCATTTGATTAGCTGTTATGAGAGAAGAGGAGAGGAGAGGAGATGAGATCTAGTTATGTCAGGGGATGGATCGATGGAATGATGGATCGATGGATTATTCAAAGGTTGAGTGGATGTTTCGTGGGTATACGAGGGAATTGGAGGGGTTCTACTGTTGATTTGAAAGAAAGACTCGTAAATTTTATTAGATGGTTTTCAAGTAGGTTGTGCACAAACCGCGGAAAGGGACTAGAGATTTATAATTTGCAGATTAACTCCCTTTCGTGAATCCCGTATTTCGGTGGGGGGGGGTGAGTAGACATAGGAATCAAATGCATAAGAATTCAGGGACCGATATATTAGCAGAATCTATCTGTGAGTATCTCTTTCACCGTATACAACAGCATTTTCTTTGCACCATAGACCAATATCTGAAGAATATTATTACCAAGTCCACTATGAATATTTGCATGCAATCGTATGTAAAACCCACACGCCTTTTTAAATATTGAGAGATTTCGAAGAATGATACTAATATACTATCGCACACATTGAATAGGATATATATTGAGTAATAAGGTATATTCTATTTTCTAGTGCATCAGATTTCAAAGCAAACCACTCAATAATAACCGAGCCAAAACTCCAAACACCTACCCAGATACCTAACGTCCAACACCATATTCCCTCATCCCATCACCATCTCCATTCCACTAACCCTAGCGTTTCTTCGGCTTATTAGCCTCCCCAGTATTAGTATTACTCAACACCAATTTCTTAGCACTAGCACTACCACTACCAAGAATATCCTTCTCCATCACCTTCTCCTTCACAGTCGCCGCCCTCCTAGTATTCGTCTCCAAATCTTTTCTTCTCCGACTCCCATCATAACACGGCGATACCCTCACATGTTCCTTCCTCGCATCCGAATTTCCAATATATCCACAAAGATCTTCCGTATGCTGAGCCCGAATATGATTTTCGATCTCATTTACAGTTGTAAGATGGATATCATGACAGCGACGAGAAATCTGACATCGATAATGATAAGTACCGCGTCTTTCCTCGTCTCTCACATTCTGCGAGTATTTTTCTAGCTTATAATGGGTGCCCGATAAAATTTTGAAACATCCCATGGGTCTGGGTGAGGATTGGGTTTCACGGGCTTTGCTACCGCTGACTGGTTCACCGCCGGTTCTTGATCGCCCTTGGTTACGGCTGTGCTGTGGTGGGACCTCAAGATCCGAGAGTTTCAATGTCGCCAGATTACCTTCGAGGTTATTGGTATATGTTCGGGCGGGTATTTCCGAGCGGCGAGAGCTGGGAGATTTTTGAATTGCTAGTGGTGTTCCCGGTAACTTCATCTTCTTCGCGCGTTCGGCTGTTTTCTTGAACTCCTTCTCCTCATCGTCGTCGGAGTTTCTTTCGGCATATTCTACCGATCGGTGGGGTTTGAAGTATGCGGAGGAGGAAGGATCGTTAAGGGAAGAAGACCCACGAATACTTGACGATGACCGTGCTCTTTTTTCAGGATTCTTTCCTGGCTACGATGATCTAGGTTTTCTGTCGGACGATACGGGCGCCGTTTCTTTTGTTGAATTTTCACGTACCATATTGATAATTGTTCAAGTTTACTCGTTCAAGAAGAGAGTGGAAGATAAGAGGACTAGTAATGAATAATCGAGATGGGGAATTGTGTATGAAGGCTTTTCTGATCTTCACTTGTTGGACGAGTCTATCATTCTTATACTCACACAGAAATATTAGATGGACAATGTTTGTAAAAATTGTGGCAAATGCTGGCCTTCCAACATCTGCTCCAGTGTTAAGACAGATGATAGTATATGAGACTGACCTTTGGTGAAAGGGTCCCCAATCCACTGCGGGGCAATTATTGAATAAAAGGCCTTAAACTTAAAGGCCGGCCCTTGAAATCATTCAAAAATGGTCGAAGTGAAAAGAACCTTCAACCTGTTTACTAACAAGGACAACATCAACCTTTTCAGCCACCTAATGTTTGAAAATGAAACGTTTTCAGCATACTTTTCCGTTGAAATGAATTCCAGCATAATCATCAACCAACATTTGTAGCGAGAAATTTTTGGCCCCTTCATGTGGCACTCATCTTCCTCATCGCCCTGGAGAACATGGCGAATGTTTGCAAATGATGGCGTATCGTGTTGGCAGCAATGAAAAGCCCACCATACTCAAGAAGCAGGAAAATCTTGGCAAGCCATCTCAATCGATTTACTATGAGTGAGGAGAGAACTTCTCCCAAGCTAATAAGTGTGTGCTTGAAATTGTAGCGAAGGTTCACTGCATCGAAGCCAACATTATTGGCAACGCAATACATGGGCCATGAGGGGCTCGCCTTGATAGCCGCCTTTCCAACCTTAATGGAATATACATGTGGAGCAAGAGTCTGGCGAAAACACACATTCTTTATGAAGAAGAGATACAGAAAAGCCTCGACAGACTTGAAAGTGAAACGCATCTGGCTGGATGAATGCATTAAACGAAGAATTGACCAACCCACTTGGATCCGGAAAGTTTAGTGCTGTGCTAGAGATTAACTATCAGAGCAACTTCAATGAGCACCGCGTTTGAACAAGTAAAGCACCGCTCAATTCAAGCGTAGTGGGTTGTATAGCGGTGCATGTAGAACTACCAAATTAATCAAAATTCAACGATTGAGAACTCCGCTTGTCTATCCAGAGGTTGTAACATGTCTTGTGACCCAAATCCTATTATCGACCAGTAGAATGTCATCTGAATCTTCATCATGGTCCCGAATCCTGTTTCGCCGTTCTTTTCCGCGTTGAATGTAGGCTGGTGACAATTTTTTCAGTTGAAATGAAGGCCCCTGCTCGTCTTTTGATTGACTAAGTTGTAATCTATTGCGTATATGGCCATTCGAAAATTTGCTTGCTGTGGCCGAAGTTGAGCTACCTGGAACTGAGGAAAACCAGTCGTTGATGGATTTTGGAAGTCTGAAGTACGCCTTAAGTATGGGTCTGAAAGTCGGAACGCAGGCTCCTAGGATAGCGCTACCTTCCTCAATCAACCATTCGTTTGCAGTCGAGAAACCTGAAACTGCAATAATGTTAGCAAGATGCAGACAGGAAAGATCTTTGGTTTCCTTGCAATGCTCTGCGTCATGAGGTTGATAAGAGTATACTATGCGTAAGATGCATGTCACGATGACGCTGCGTTCTGTTATTGGACATTATTCTTGATTTTGGGAATGATTATGTGACTTACAATCCACCGAACCAAAATACCAAGAATAGGAGAATCTTTTTGCGTATAGGTACATGAAGGCCTTTGATGACGAAAAAAGGCAGGGCGAGAATAATGATGTCCAATATTGCATTAGGTAGTTCGAAGCCAAGGACAATCTCTCCATACGGAACACATTTTGTGGTAGGTTGGGTTCTAAGAGATATATCATATGCAGCTTTGATAGGTGTGCATCCGAAGATCGTCAAGCATACAGTAATAATAAACCATACTGTGCATAAACCCATTGTGATATCCACACAACGAATAAGATTTGGTGTCGTTCTGAATAGAGAGCGGTACATGCATAAAATTGAGACCTTAACCGCTGTGATAACGAACGAGAAGTGGATACTACCAATCCATAACATTTATGGATGTGTTAGCTCAACATCACCAGGCAAAATAAATCGAATATAGAAAGTTACCTAGAGCATTTTCAACCGATGATCTGAATCCATGACTAGATGAGGCTCGAGTGTACCTGCTATCTTCGAGATATCTATCTGACGTATCAGTACATGCTCTTTACTTCTGCGACAGTATTTACTCACCACAGATGATCACAATGCAATGCGAGGCATACATCAAATAAGCAGCAAGGATCCACCAGTCATCATTACGAATGAGCTTTCCAGTCGTGGTCGAATTTCGTGTCTGTATTCTTGAGATGACACGTAGACACAGAGCTAATGTGTCTATGATCAAGAACGAAATCATCGCCTCCATATTGGTTACTCCATCGGGTAGGAGTAGAGCCATAATTAAGAATAGTTGTTGGAGCGACTGGCAAGATTGTAAGGACAGCGGGATGGAATAAAAAAGTAGGAGAGTCCACATGGTGTAGATTATTAATTTGAAATTAGTCGGAGGAAAATAAGTGAATATTTCAAACCACATGAACAGTCCAAGCAACAAAGGCGGTACACTAAGTAGGATGATGCGGAAGATTTGGGTAATTCTCTAAAATCTCGGATGAATCGTTATAAGGAGTGTGATGTTAGATCAATAATGCATCTTCGCGTTGCGATGTCCCAGCGAAGCGGTATATCAAGATCCTTCCTCACCAACAAATCACTCGAAAGGTACGCCACGTAAAGCTTTGACTGGAGTGGAAGCAACTCGGGGGAGGACTATCCCAATAAAGACGTGACAACGAGTCCTAGACTGTTGGTACTAGGTGCAGGTACATGACGGCCTGATCCTACCGACGAAATACAGCAAAAATGTGCCTTGCAGCATTATTGACAGCAATCGGGGCGCACACTGGATTTGAGAAAGCCAGAGATTATATCCAGCACTGATTTTGCCATCTTACGCGGTCTCGAAGTCTTCAGCCAACATCAATCCAACAGCATAGCATTCAAAAAGAGATTCGGATTCAATCACTCGGTAGCATCCATCCGCATTTTCAATGATTGCAGGAACGTACTCTATCGTGGGTATTGATGTATGTGAGCATCATCTTCAGTGAAAGTCGTATAGATAGACTCGGAGAATTAAAAAATCATGCTAAGTTCTTGTTGGTATTGATGAGGAAGGTTGGAGATGGTGATGGATGATCTTGGAAGACGAGACGAAATACTTAGAGTCCGTGCGTAAATGTGGCTAAGGGTGAAGTTCTGCACATCTCTTTCATGCATATTGAAGCCACACCACAATGAAATCGACTCTTGGGAGAGGAACGTTTATACTCGGTCATTAACTATAATCTACTTCTATGGGCTATCTAAAATGCGAACCCAGAACCAAAACCTTCTATGTATGAAATATTTTCCAACACCGGTACCTTCAAAATGATAATGCCAAGAACTCCTCGTCGTTATGCCGTCAAACTAGAATATTGCAGACCTCCGAGCCTCAATCTCACTTATTTATTTTCGTCTCACTTTTCTCTGAGACCCCAACAATCTCCTCTGTCTCACTCCCATCATGAACATCTAACGTCCTCGCTTCCTGTTCCTGCATGTCCTCCATCCTTAGCTCAGCTTCGTCTTCATTTGCAGACTCTCCTCTCATCTCTGCCAGTACACGTGCCGCTTCTGCAGCAAACTTACACTTCATCCGGATAGCTTCTCCATATTTGTAGAAGAGGAATGGGAATGGTACGCAAATCAATGCGAGGAAAGCAGGGATGGAACTTGCCCAATGTATACCTAGGTTGTTGTACATATCTAATCATATAATTAGCTACCTCTCTAGCATGTCAGTCTAGAAGGATGTAGAGGGCACTTACAAGTAGTGAAGAGGGGGAACGCGGCCCCAAACAAGGAGCGAAGCACACTGTTTGCCGCCAAAACGGAAGCGGCGTAAAGAACGTATGAATCAATGAGATAATTCATGATACTCAAAAATACCAACACCATACCGAATCCAAATGGCGCAGCGCCGATGATGCTAACAATCCAATGAATCTTTGGAGAGTTGGTCCATGCAAACCAAAAGAGCCCAACTGGTAAACAAATACTGCCGATGAGGGCAGGTGGGAGTCGAGCTTCGGGTGGAGCGGCGTTATTATGCTTCGCGGCTGTAGCGTTGTACCGTTTGTTATCCCATAGTGAGTAAATAACTGCGGCTATCATTCCAACCGCCACACCGCAGAAAGCCAACCCTCCAACACCAGGACTCCAACCGCGTTGTACTTGGTATACAATGGGGAATGCTCCAAACATCATATACAAGGTTCCGTATATGATTGCCATGTATAAACTTAACAATAACACAATAGGTTCTGTAAACAACAAGATCCAAGGTCTTGAGAGTGCCGTTTTGAACTCCGCAGATATGGATTTCGAGCCATGATCGACTTCCATTTTGGACTTGTAGACTTTGCCGGTCAAAGATGACATCTTGTTGGCTCGACGGCGAAGAATGACTGGCGAATAAGTTTCCGGGATAGTGAGGCCACCAATAATCCAAAGGACTCCGGTAAAGATGGCCATAAGTCCCCTATTGACATCATTAGAACCTTACGTTAAGTAATTGGTGTAAGCAGAGAGAACTTACTCAACCCATCTCCAACCTTTTGTTTCTCCCAAAAATCCTCCTACAATCGGACCAATGGCAGGACCCAAGAATGGTGCCGCAGCAAAGATACTCATGGCAACTCCTCGTTGAGCAGCAGAGAACATATCTGCAATAACACCGCCTGCATTGGTAAGGGGTGAACTACCGAAAGCTCCTGCAAAAAATCGCATGATCAAAAGCGTCTGGATATTTTGTGCTCCGGCAGCTCCAGCATTGAAAGCAGTGAGCATAGCATAAGTACCTATGAATAGGACCTGGCGGCCATACAATTCTGATAGAGGAGCCCAAATAAGCGGTCCGATAGCAAAACCTAACACAAAGAGTGAGACCCCTAATGTAACGACTTCCGTACCGACATTAAAAGTTTCGAGAATCTGTTCAACACCACCAGTATACGCCGAAGAAACAAAAGATACTGCTAGTGTCGCCTGTGCAAACAGTTAGTATGAGTAAGGATGATATGTTTCACATCCGTTGGTTACACAATTTAAGCTTCGGAGAATAATAACCGAAACCTTGGTGAAGAAAAGGGGAGAGCTTACAAATGCAAGAAGTATAGTGATGACCCATTTCTTCAACATGGGAAAATTCATCGGGTTCCTTCGATCACCCGGAATATATTCAACCACAAAAGGATCTGCTTCCGTCCCCGAACCCTTATATGGGTAGTTTAGAACTTCTGGCGTGACATGTATCTGATCGAAAACCAATTCCCAATGCCTTGCCTTCTTCTGAACATTTTTCTGTTCTTCCAAATCTCTTTCTATATCCATTGCTGTCAAAGAATCTGAATTTGAAGTTCGAGCCATGATAATGTCGTCGTGGGATGATATTGGTTTTGGGTAATTAGATCCCTGTCGAAGTTGAAGTCGAACAACGAATGTTTGGTTGAATATCCTCAAAATATGCGGCGTACAGCATACATTATATTATATATGATAATAATCAAGAAAAAATTAATTTCCAAAGCATCATATCTTAACTCATCGAAGCCGCTGATTGAACATCCGGCTTGTAGCATATTACCCTTTTATGCGATTTATGCTGGTTAATCCATATTGTGCATGGCACCCGTCGAACGGGCGCCCTACCGGTATTCGAGGCTTCCGATATGTATAAACATTGCGCCCTTTAGTGGATCAGGGTAGATTAGCGAGCCTAGCCTGGGTTATGCAAATGGGGTTGAGGCCAACTTCAGGTAAACATCCATGATATATGGTCTAGTAGATGCCGACATAACCGGAGGGATCTTGGCATTGCCGAATGTAACCTTTATCACCAGCGCCATTTCTGCAGAATTTTCCCAAGCACGTGAAGAAATCAGCTTATTAGTAATCTTTGGTCTCGAATCAGATAAGGTTACTCTACATCTTCCTTCGGTGTCCGTATGTCCGTAGCGGAGGATGGGCATATCCGAAAGTTAGTCTCCGGGCAAATGTAAAGCAACTGAATTCAATATGAAACGACAGAGATCGTATGTTCATTCGTATCCTATCACTATATAAAGGCGACGATAGGCATCCCACAACATCCTTCTACTTCAAGATACAATCCTCTCCGCTATAGGTTCTAAGTTATCGCTTTGTTTTTTGTCGCTTGTTATCCTTTGCACTCATATTGACACGCCTCTTAATGGCATCATGAGAATGCTTGTTAGGCTTAACTTTCTCCTTGTTGATATTGACTTTTTCGTTATCGGGCTTGGCTTTCTCGTTATTAAGCTTGGCTTTCTTTTTGCTGGGCTCGACTTTCTCCTTGTTGATTTTGATCTTTTCGTTGTCAGACTTGACTTTCTCATTGTCAGGCTTGACTTTCACATTGTCAGGCTTAGCTTTCTCGTTGTTAAGATTAGCTTTCTTCTTGCTAGGCTCGACTTTCTCCTTGTTGATCTTGACTTTTTCGTTGTCAGGCTTGACTTTCTCCTTGTTAGGCTTGGCTTTCTCCTTCTTTACGACCGGGGCTGCTTGCGTTTCCTTTTTCCCCTTAACAGTCGGTGCAACCTCTTCCCCGATACCACCCCACTCATCATCATCTTCCGGTGTGAGATCCTGAGATTCCTCAGGTTCCACTTGGGCCTCGATCTTCAATTTTCCTTCATCATCCTGACCATTTATGACCGGTATTCCCATCAAATCACGCACAAGATTCCCAGATTCGTCTCGCAAGAGACCAGCTTCAGGATCAACGGTTGATGTTTGGTCTCTCACAAATCCTGCCAAAAAGAATCCCATAGTAGCATGCTCATCCCCTTTGTTGGCTCGAATACATCCTTCCGCAATTACTTTGTTTCCATCACATGCTTCCACAGAGCCTCGAATTGGCCACTCCCTCATGCCTCTGATTTGATTATCACGACGGAGAATTTTCCAACCTCTTTCTTTTGCGATATCAGAAGCCAAAGCTTTCTGAACAACCGATTCGTTTTCCTCGGCATGAATAGAACAAGTGGAGTAGGTGATCTTTCGGGCAGCAGGATACTTGAATGCATGGAGAAGAAGTTCGAGTTGAAATACTGCAAGGGCTTTTAACCTAGACTTGAGCTCGGCCTCGGTATCAACGGCAGTGATGGCACCGTCATCATCAACCAAAACTTCTAACGCATCTCCATCATCTTCACGCTTTCGTTTCTTGTTTGTTTCCACCGGCTCCGGTGCCTTCTTCGGCTGCTTTTTATAACTGTAAGGTTTGATGTTGAATTGCTTGGTACCTGGTAGATGTAACTCAGGCATATCATCCCTACCGACAATACCACTTCCCGAGCAACTCGGATCCAATAACAAAGCACCAACATTCTTGTATGCACGGGAATTGGGATCAGTCTTCAAGAAGTCTTGTTCGGCATGAAGAGTAGTGAACGCATTCGACCCTGCTAAGGTAACCATCTTATCCAGAGTTTCAGCTCGTCCTTTATTCTTCTCAAAGGCGTGAATAACCTGAGTAGATTCTTCTGGTGCCGGAAGTCGATCGACCAGAATAGCGGCAATATGAGTAGTCTTGTTGCCAGGTGCTGCGCACGAGTCAATAATATTACCATCTTCAGCAAGAGGGTCAAGAAGGTATGCCGGAAAACATGATGCTTTGTCCTGGAAGATGATTGCCCCAGACTTATATGCTTCACTCTTGGAAAGATCAGTGTTTGGAGATATAGCAATGAGATTTGGTATGTGAACATCGATATATAAGCGTTTAGAACCCCGGTGTCTAACGGCATTAATTGTTGCTGCACGTTCAAATCCAGTGAAAGTAGATTCGAGTTGGTCCTCAAGAGTAGTCTTTAAAGTGTTGATGCGAATCCAACGAGGGTAAGGTGCTTCGGATGTATCTGTTACATTCTCCTGACCAGTTTCGACATGGGCTTTTAGAACTTCGATTGTACTCATTTTCCTTCGAAGTCTTGCCTTGGTCAACTCGGATGTTAATCTACCCCTGTGACGTTCAACAGAGGCTCGTAATCCATGAGTGGCTGGCAAAGCAACTCCTCTTTTGGCCAGCAATAAGTCATGTACGAGCAGAAGAGACATGGCTGAGGTCAACTATAAACAAGATTAGCAACTACTCCAGATTCTTAATGAACGGACAAACTTACCTTTAGCTCTAAACGCAATAAATCGGCATTTTCGATAACTTCCTTTAGAATAGGACTCCACTTGCAGGTTTCTATGGCCAGAGCATAAACCTGTGCTGGTTGTGATTTTAAATCTTTCTTGTTGAAAATTCTTGATCTCAAGCTACCGCCTTGATTACTAGGGGCGGTAAGAACTTCAGCTGCCTCGTAATAGAGAGACATGGTATCTGTGAATGATGTCGAGCTTGGTGATAATTTAATGGAAAATATCAAAATACAAATTTCTCGCTACTGTGATTGGCCACCAAGAAGGTAACTATTGAGTATGAAGGGATATCACATCAACTAAAGACTGATGTGTTTTGATGAAGCCGAATGTATTAATACAGTACAAGAAGGAGTCAAAGATTTCCTTGGATATGCAGAAAAAAGCAAACCAATAGAGTCAAATGAGGGAAGTGAAGATTGTTTCGAAGGGTCATTACAAAATTGTATGCACGTGCCATCATTATCTTATCGGGATGGCGCTAATGAAAAAAAGTCGGACATGCCATCCTCCAAAATTTCTCAAGTTAATACCCATTCATCGAACAATCCAGCATAACGACAAGCTGGTTTAGAATATAACACCGTCAACATGAGGTACGAAATCATCTTTTCTATCACAGTTTCTATTTTCCATTATTGAATTTTCGGATCTCAATCGCATTTCAATCTCTTTTTGATAATGAATTGATTGATCTATGACAACCTTTAAACTCTGCTAACCCATCAATAGAATCGAAACTTGTTATTTTTGCTCGCAGCCCTGCTATCCAAGCAAGGGCATAACCTTCATCCGTAACGATGCGCGAACATTTAGATTCTGTCGCAGTAAATGCCACAAGAACGTACGTCCATCTAGTCCAATCCATACTCTCAATCCAGAACGCCAGAGACCCTCAGTCTCAAGATCGCAACTTTCTCTCTCATCTCTCTATTCCCCAATCCTCAACTAATCATCTCCCTCTTTTAGTTTAAAATGAAGCGTAACCCCCGCAAACTCAAATGGACCAAAGCCTTCCGCAAAGCCGCCGGCAAAGAAATGGTTGTCGACAGCACCCTCAACTTTTCCGCCCGCCGCAACGTTCCCGTCCGATACAACCGCGAACACATCGCCACCACCCTCAAAGCCATGCAACGTGTTGCCGAGGTCCGGGCCCGTCGCGAACGTGTCTTTTACAAGAAGCGCATGGAAGGCAATGCCGCTAGACAGAGAGAAGCCAACAGAAAATTGGTGGCCGAGAATGAGCACTTGTTGCCCAAGATGCGCGGAAGTGAGAAGAAGAGACTTGAAGAGTTGGGAGAGGAGGTCAACGAGTTGGATTTGGAGAGCCAGCAGAGAAGTGTGTTTGGAAAGCAGAAGATCAGGCTCAAGGAATTGGTTGATGGTGGTATGGAGGAAGATGATGATATGGAGATGGATGATTGAGGGGCCTATGAGAATACCCGCATTTGAGTTTGTCATCACGTATGGCTCGGGGATGGCCATCAGAAATTGGTTTGGAAACGACAAGAACTATGCTATCCGATCTTTTTCGAATCGCCAGTGCCTGGACCAGCAAAGTTATGAAGATTTACCAAAATAACACGACGAAAAAGTCAATCTTTGTTAGGGAAGATGGAGTTTATGGTTTTGTAAAAAGGGCGTTTTGGTATCACAATAATTATATTAGCCTACCTTAAGAAATCTCGCGATATAACAATAGCAAAAAGGCAAAAGGCAAGATTCAAAAATTTCAATACCCTTCACAAAATCACTCGCTAGGCTTACCGTGACAAGTTACATCAAGAATGACACAAAGTCCAATATCAAACCTGGGGATAGATGCATGCTAGATAGCTAGCCTTGCTCTGTACTTGACCACCAATGTGAATTCTGCGTTCTGACTTGTATATCTCATATCTCATATCTCATAAACCATCTATCTGCTTGTTGCCTATTGCGATTTGTGGATCAATCAATCAATGAATCAATCAACCACATTACCCCATACCATACCATACCATACCATACAACCCTCAATCCCCTTCTCAACCCCCTCCCAAATTCAATCTCAAATCCCCTTCTCAGTCCTCAACCATCAGCCCCCTTCCAAATTCAATTTCCTTCTCAATCAATTCCCAACCCAATCCTCAAACCACACACTACTCACACCCACTTACCCCCCCTCCCGCCAAAACCCTAATCTACTCCTTTACATCACTGTAAACACACATACACACAACCCTACCATAACCATACAAAAGAATAAATGACTAAATAGACGTAATAGATCCTAAATTGCTCTCTCTCTCTCTCTCTCTCTCTCTCTCTCTCACTCCACTTCAATCCACTTCAATCCACTTGATTCCAGCCCAGCCCACTCCATATCTAGATATAGATTTGGATTTGGCATTGGCTCTAGTTACCATACACATATTATACACACACACACATATCATACATACACATACACAACACCCAACATCTCAACACCCAACTTCCCAAGCCAACTCCACTCCACTTCACATTACGCCAGACAAGACAAGAAAAGATAAGGCCAGCCGAACCCAGCTTATTTGACCCTACCACACCCTAACCTATCACACTCCACCTCACCCCGCACCTCCCCTTCCCGCCCATCCCATCCCACCCCATCCACAAAATCATACAATCTCAGCCACGAGTAGCCGACGACGAAGAGCACTGTAATTACTATAACAAAACACCATATATGTATTCATAACCTCCATCACCATCACCATCACCATCCATCGATCCATTGCCCAAATCAAAACTGTGATCAGTATCAAGCCATAAACTCCATATTAACTAACCAGGCAAACTAAACCCAGCCAAGCAAGCAACCAAGCAAATCTCTACAAATATAGAATCAAGCCAAGCCTCCTCCTTCCCCTTCCCCTCCTTTCCTAACCCTTCCCATTATTTTTTTCTCCCCCTAGCATTAACCTCTCCCTTCTCACCAATCCCCAAAATAATCCTACAATCCGGACAATACCACTTTGTAGTCCTTGGAGGAGTAGCTGTTAGACCCACACATTCCAGATGAAACCATTCTTTTTCGCACTAGTTTCATCAATCGTCAGTCAGCCCTCTTCACCACACGTCCCAAAAAGGAAGGGAAAAATCTACTTACATTGTCATTCTCACAAGCAATCATCGTGCCGAAGCTAACACGGTTACATGTGCAATACCTCGGTTCATTCGGATCAATAAGATTCCCATCATCATCCACCTCATCCAAAACCTCCTGAACTGCACTACCTTCCCTCCCATCCTTCTTTTCTTTTTTCTGTCCTGCCTTTTTGCGTGGTGCTGCTCGTCTTTTTCCAACGCTTACAGCCGTGGAACCACCCTCTGTACCGATGGTCACAACGCCTGGAGCAGGTCTCTTTGCTCTTTTGCTTGGTTGACGAGTTTCTGGAGCGGGGGTATTACGAGCAGTGCTGGTACGTCTGGTACGGCCCGATACTGCCGGAGTAGGGGCAGCAGGGACTGGTTCTTCGGCTTTTATAGCGAGGGCGGCGGCGGCTGCTGCTGCTTCTTTTGCTGCCGCTACTTTACCACGAGAAGATGTTGGTCTCTTAGCTGGAAGAGGGTCTGGTGCTGGTCCTGGTGTAGTAGGTTCAACTGGTGGAGCAACAGGAGTTGCTTTTCGAGTGGCACGTGTGTTAGTTGTTTTCTCCACCTTGTCTGGTTTCTTCTCTTCTTTCTTCTCAACCTTATCTCCTCTTTCAGCCTTCTCTGCCTCCACAGCTGCTTTAGCTGCTTCCCTGGCTTCTCTTTTTGCTGCAGCTGCAGCTTTTCTTGCCTCCTTCTTAGCTTCCTTCTTTTCCGCACCCGGGGGAAGAATTGGCGTCGAAGATTTTGGTGGTGATGTAGCCGACACTGGAACAACAGGAGTAGAAGCAGTTGGTGTATCTATAGGCGCTGAAAGAGCAATGGAAGATGCCACGGAGACGGCAGATTCCAAAGTCGGGGCTGGAGTTGCGCGGGGAGTGGCATTTGTGATGATGGAATGAGGGGGCGGAACCGGGGTTTCAGTCTTCGTTCTTTTGAATTGAGGCTTACCTAATTTCGAAGATTCTGCTTCATTTACTTTATCACCTTGATTCTCATTTGCGTCAGCTGTGCCATCTACATTTGATGAGCTCGCTTCGCCGTTTGCCTTCACATCTTCAATCGTTGATTCGCGTTTACGTTTTCTCGATACTGGCTTCTTTGGTGTTTTAGTAGGAGCTTTTTCTTTCTCTTTCTTTTCCTCCTCAGGGTGATTCCTGAAAAGGCTCTTTACGGTACTTGCAGCTTCCGTCATCTTTCGTACTGATTCTTCTGCTTCCTCGGCCGCCAATTTAGCAAGTTCTTTGGCAGCGGCTTCTCGTTTCAATTTCTTAGCTTCATTGAGCTTCATACCACGATTGCTAAGTTGTATCTCATCCGAGCCGAGAGCGTCCGCACTTATTGCCCCTTCGGCAATGACTGTCTTCCCGGTGAGTTGGGGGGGTCCCGGTTGGTCGAAAGGCTGTCCTGCAGCGTCAGCCTTACTCTTTGCAGCACGATACGCTTCAATTCCTCGTCCCAATTGTTTTAATTCACGTGCGATCATTGTATCGCTCGGGCTCCATACCGCATTCTTTTTCATTCTCTTTCTGAGCTTAGCAAGCTCCCATGCGGTCAACTGAAGCCAGGGCGCATCTTCGGTGCCCGCTTTCGCATCCGGTGGTGGCGGTTGAAGCTTCGCTAACGCATTACTCGTCGATATGCCGGCAACCGCACTATGTACATTTGTTCCCATAACTCCAGGCGGTCTTGGTGCTCGAGGGATCTTGGGCAATATCTCTTTCTTAGATGGTTTGACCTTCAGCTTGATCTTAGGATTCACTGATACTGATCGCGCAGGTGTCTGTTGATGTGGTGTAGGTGGTCCAGCATCCGATTCCGATTCATCGCTGTACGAATCATAAGAATCGTAGTCGAGCTCATATGGAGCCATGACCTCACCAGGAACAGTGATGATTGGCGCGCGTCGTTTGCGTATCCGCATATTTCCACGACCATCAAAATCTCCAGTCCGCAAAAGTATTTTTCCTGGAGCTCGACTTGCGACGGGTGAATTGGATTTCTGCGGGACAGGACTTGATTCTCGAGATTCCGGATAATTTTCGGCCATGGCCTCAAGCTTCGCCAATATATTCTGCGCTCTCTTGTAATGCCTTTCCACATTCTCAACCACATGCGATGCTTCTGCAAACGATAACGTGCGAGCGCTGATAGCATCAATCAAACATGTAGATATATTCTTTCGCAGAGAGATAGGGTCGGGTTTTGTATCGGCAGGTAGGTCGGGAAGGTGACCATAGGTCTTCGTCAAGTCATTTATATTCAATGACGCATTGGTATATTTCTCATCGAGGTCGGAAATGAGTGCCATTGACCGAACCAGATCAGAAGGTAGATATTCCGTAAAATCGAGAAAGTCTGTAATTGTTGCCTGTGCATCCGGATCCATGGGCAATTCCATATTCTCGATATTACTATTCAAGTTTGCCATCGATTGTATCGTTTCCGCAAGCCTATCCTTGCGCCTAGGACTTGTCATCTCCAAGGCGTTATCCATTGAATTGTTTGCCGCCATCATGATCGAGTTGGAGTTGAAATTATTATCATCAATCGCTCTTGAATAATCGGTATGCGACTGCGGTGGGACCTTGATACGACAACTCCAAATACCTGACTCATCAAGCCATCTAAAAGAGAGTAAGAAAAAAATCAAATTAGTAAAAAATCCCGTTCCAGGTTTTTGTCGTCAAATGTCCAAATTGTCAAATGTGAATGAAAGGTAAGAAAAGATAAAGATGAGATAACAGTAAGTAGTAGCATTAATCAATAATCTGTCGTTGAACGCGAAAAACCATCGGTAAAGTTAAAGCGCGATATCATCACCAATCCAAATCCTTGCCTAGCGCCCTTTTTGCGATCATTGGCAGTACTGGTATCTTTTGGATTTGTATTTTGGGGGAGGGGAGGGGAGGGGAAGGGGGAGGATGGGGGATTTGGCCTTTCTTTTCCCGATGATTGATTTGCCTGAGCTGAGTCCTTTTTATTTTATTTTGGCTCTGCTCTAGTAGTACTACTCTGCTCTGCTCTTGTCCCCCATATTTCGCGCGCGGCGGGAATAATTAGGAAGTAGGAGTAGCAAAAGAGAAAGCAAGCAAGCTGCACTGCAACTAACATAAAAATGCACGTGCTTTTTGTGGAGGGGAGGGGAAAATAAAACCAAGCTACCGAAAGTAGCTAAAAGTAGATCGAAGCTGTATTTATATATGGGGATGGATGGGGAAAGTAAGATGGTAACTGGAAAAGAAAGGGGGAAAAGAAAGCCTTATGAAAAAACTCACCTTCTTGATGCATCTGATGCCATTTTTGAGGGGTGCTGGTGTTGGTGTTGAATGGTATTTTTGTATTTTTTATTTTTTGGGGTCGGAAGTTGTTTGATTTGATTTTTGGTTTGATCGGCGACGCGATGTGATGCGGCTCTGGAGTCTGGACCAGGAAGGAGTTGCTCAGAGTTCAGAGTTCAGTGTTCAGAGTTCAGAGTTTCGCAATACGGTGGTGAGATAAATGATAATAAGATTGGATGGCAAATGACAAGGACAGAATAAAGTTGATCTCTAATCAAAGAACAATCAATAATCAAAGACAATTTAATAAACAAAACCCTCGTTCTTGGTTGGTGTATTACGAAAGCCTAAATAGGTACCATCTTATTATAAAATATAAAATATGCAAAAGGGTATCAAGATAAGTTAAGGTGAATTTGGAATGCAGATAGTAGATATGCAGATAATACAACAGAAAGAGAACACAAGAAATCAGAGACAAGATATCGAACGAAGCTGAACTTGGTGAAGCTGACAATCAACTTTCTTGGGGAATTTGATTTGGACTTGAACTGAACTGAACTGGGCGAACCACTTTCCCTCGTGTCGTGTTGAATTGGGGGAAATGATGAAATGATATATATGGATAAGGTCCGTATTTTCAATTATGCCAGTGATTATCCTAATGATTTGATTGTACTGACTTCCCACTTTGCGCTTTCACCCTTTACCCTTTTCCCTTTTCCCTATTCCCCTTCTCTGATTGAGATTGCGGTTTGGCCATGGGTCACACGATAACACAATACCATTTAAAGATGAAATGGTAAGCAGGCATTTATTCCTTTCAGATACTGAGCTAGACTAATTTAATATCACAATACTTTTATATGAATAAGTTGCACCATTTGCCCTCATGTATCTACAAGTATCTATGTGTATCAGTACAATGACAGAAGGTTTTGTATGCATGTTCCGTACAGATTCACTTCTGTACTCCACTCAAATCTATGTACCCCTACTTAGATCCACGACCCCTTTGTTTGTGAATCAATTTATATCTATATTTAGAAACAACTTTGATATCGCATATGGATGGACTGCCATGTATCCGTGTATCATAAAACATAATTTTGCTTCAAAGCTAAACAATACAATAATCATCACAATCTCGAGCTGTTACTTGTAGCTATTTATGTGATTACTTTCCTATCCCCTGACACCTAGTGACCACTTCAATAAGTAATAAGTAAACAAGTCTTCCCTAATTCGTGTGCCAATGAAAACCCCAAAAAGTCTCGCATTCAAGCTGTTCACTGCAAGATCAACAAATTCATTCCAGATCGAAGAAATGGCGAGATCCGCTGTATGCGTCATCTTCCATGTACAATTCTTTCTTCTCTCCCCCCTGTATATTCCCCCTCCCATCCACCTTAAGCCACACATCCTGCATCAACCACCAGGACCAGAACCTTAAACTGCGCCCACAAATCCCAGCACACCCCCACAAATACCCGCCGCCACAACCCAAACCCCCGAATACGCCACCGCACCCACGGCTTCCACCCCCTCGACCGTAATATATGTTTGCAAGAAAGTGTTAACACCCGTAACTGTCATCAAAGTAGCTGTTCTCTTAATAACCATCTTGGTTTTCTTCGACCAACCCCACAGGTTCCACCAGATAGTATCTCCCAATGTAGCAGTTTCAGGATTGAACGGCGGTGCCATGGAGTCAGAGGATTTGGTAGCTGTAGTTGGTGTGAAGATAAATGAACGAGTTGCGAGACCGAGGAGTAATGTCATAGGGAGGAGAGAAGTGGGAGTTGCCGAGTATGCAGCGGCGATGGAGGGGATACCTTCGAAATAGGTGGCAAGGTAGAGTGGCATGTAGGACATGTATGCGCCGTAGAGAGTGACACTGTAGATGGATGCCGCGAGGAGTGTTGTGATGATCTGAACGGGAAGATCTGAAGTAATATCTCGATTTGGGACAGATGGGGAGTCTGCGTGAGCAGGAGAGAGGGGTCGAAGCAATCGGAATGGAATATAAGTTGTGAGAGTATCGATCAGAAGTGATGATAAGACAGTCTTCATGCCAACTTCATAGAAAGTGCCTAGAAGATACAACTACATACCCAAATAGATTAGTATATATTCATCGAAAACACGAGTGTAATCGCGCCAATAGAGCTGAGCTGAAAACTGAAAACTTAGCTCAGCTCTAGAAAACTGTAAGCTTACCGGAGGACCATGAGACAACAAACTCAAAGCTGCAAGATCATACCCATCATAATTACCAAACCAACCCAACGCCAACTCCATCGACCTCCACCCAAACAAAACCCCCAACTCATCCCAGCCCTCCAACCTCCTACTGACCCTCCCCAAATCCTCTCCATCCAAATATTTCGCACTCAAACTATACGCCAACCCACTACCCACCAGACTAAGCACCACCACCAACGGAAACCTCAACCATTCCGGCACCTTTGATTTCCGCTGCGAGTCGAAAGCCGAAAAGGAAATCGAATCATCATCAATCATCCTCTGTCCCTTCTCCTTCTTCTTCTCCCTCATTGCATAATACTCATCCAAATCGGCCACCGTCTCCAGAGCCATCAATTCGCCATTCTGCAATTGTTCTGCCGCCGCCTCCGTGCTATCTACTAAACTCTCCACCTTATCTCTTCTCAATGATCTCGTTGCTGGCGCCATCCTTTCCTTGATTCTCGTATTGTTTCGTATCGTGTTGCCTTCGATTTTATCCCTTCAATATCGTATCGCGCAATCGAATCTTAGGAATCCAAGCCTAATCAATCAAGAAGCAAGAAATTCCGTTGATCGAACCCTCCAGCCTAACTTTAAAAAAAAGTCCTCTTTTCTGTCCAACACTCAATAAACAAACAGAAGAATCCAGACCCAACGCGTCACTGATAAAAGCACACGCGCTTAAAATTGCTTTAAAAACAAGATTCTCTACCTTTCCTTAATTTTCTTCTTTCTTTATAAGTAATACCTAACAAGTTTTTCAATTTCAATAATTGGTTTTTTTGTATTATCAAATGCTTTTTTCGTAAAAGTAAATAGAAGTTTGTTTGCTGTGCTGATAATAATGAATTTTTGCTTGCTTGCTTTTGCATACAGCTTAAGCTTGGACAACACAGACGTCACCAACAACCACTGGCTGGTGGGTGAACCCTCCCCTCCCTCTTCATCCAACTTCCTTGCACAAATCATTCGTGCCCACTGCCAATCACGATTATTTTTTCCTCCATTTTTTCGCTATGTGTATCCACTTCCAGATTGTTTGATATTTCTTTCCATTTAAACAATTCACACTGCTTCAATTTGCTTATTATTAAATATAATACAATATGCTTTTGTTATAATCAATAGATATTCATTCATTTGCTTTTGCTTTTTCAAAGATTGTTCTTCATCTGTTATATTCAATGACTTGCTTCTTTCGTTTGCTTATTACTACCTAGTACATATACAATTATTTGCCAACTTTTTTTTCTTATATCAAAACTCTATCCCAGATATCATATCGCACCCTACGGGCCAACCAATGTCCAGCAAGTGCTATCTCCACGCAACGGAATGGACCTCAAGCCAAGCAATCTTATCTTAAGGGAAATCAAATCTCTCTAATAGGTACATGTACCTTCGCACTTGATCGGTCATTGTACCTCGATATATCACTCTCACTATATCAACATCAACCTCACCATCGTCATTTTCATCACAGTCCAAATCAAAGGGAAAAAGGTTTCTGAATCAGGCATTTATCTTATTATTGAGTTTTGGTACATTGAAGTCATTTGTTTGTATTGGCTTTGCTATATCAGCTCGATCCCCAGATTTAACCTCCGTGGATCAAATATCCACCCATTGGTGCTGAGAATCGACTGCGGAGACTTAACTCGCTGGATACAAATATTATGTTGCTATTACAGGAGAAGGAAAGATTCACAATGACCAAATGAAGAGCTGCTTCAATAGGTACAGATGGCTTTGGTGGATGTTATTCCTCCATGAGTCCAAAAACGCCATCATCGTCTTCATCAGAACGACATCTGGAATGCTGATCATAATCATCTTCATCTGCAACACTATCATAGCCATCCTCCATTTGCACATCTTCATATCCATGAATCTGATGTCGGTCGTAGCTTCCTCTGGTATAGCTTTCCCTGGCAAAGCTTTCTCTCTGCCTTGGGTGAAGGCTAGGAGTGAAACTCGTCGAGAGATCAGTCAAATATTGCGCTGGAATTTCAGGTACGGGAGGAGCGTCTTCTGGAATGAGTGGTCCACTTCGGGGAGTACCAGGACTTGCAAGGCCGCAAGTAAGTGACTCGATCCCTGCGGTCAATCCTTCAGTTCCTTGACTGCCATTCATGCCAGAGGATGGGGGACGACGCTCATGACTTTGATGACAGGAATGACCAAAGGTGGCTGGAACGCTTCCACCGTAAGGTAACCTGTCCGACAGTCCATATAATGCGCTATGCCCAATGTACCTCTTTGGTCTGTTGTACGAACCACTACCGTATGCGAGACGCATATCTGCTGGTGGCGGTGACGTATCCGCAGAGCTGGCACGATCATTCTCATGGTCATCCGAACCAGACGCCGCCGGAGACGCAGAATCTTGATCATCACTTTGGAAATCCTTTGCAGAATCTGGTGGGGTATCGGCGGCATCTTGGTTCATTCCGACAAGGACGGAAGCCGCTTCTAGCAGCTGCACTTGTTGATGCTTTGAGATCAATAACTTCGAGGTATAAGACCATTCTGGTGTATGTTCCCATCTGCAAACAAAAAGTTAATAACTGTTCATAACACTCCATACAAAGCTTCCGCGATGAAGCCCATGTGGAGGAAGATAGGAAAGGATGTTGGGCACGAACAAATGCTTAGACAAGCAACTGCTGTGCTTGTATCCTTTTCCACACTTGTCACACCTGAGATCATTGGCATTGGCCTTCTTGCCGTCCTTCAAAAGCTGCGATCCTTCACGCATTCCTCTCATTCCGCTCTCTGTAAGATCGTCTTCTTCGTTCTCATCCATTTCCTCGTCATTGTTATCGTCGTCAATTGCACTCTCTCCCCCTAACTTCGCCATCAAATTCAACCTTATTCTATGTGTTGGCAGACTCGATGGTGGAGATGGTAAGCTACCCATAGGGCCGGGCCTCGAGACATTTTTGGACATTGTTGCTCTTCGTGTAGAAATTGGCATTGCCAAAGGGTTATCACCAGCCTCCTTTGCTGCAGCTACGATCGCTGCAACATTACTAACGTTCGAAGATACACTTTTGCGTCGAGTCACTCTGCTGTTTGGTATAAGGGATCCTCCAGATACTGAATGGGAATGATTTCTTGTATGAGATTGTCGTGGATAGGAACTCAAATTTGTAGGTAATGTAAGTCGTACTTGACCGATAGGTCTCGAGGAATGCTGAATTTCCTATGAGAAAGATGGGAATGATCAGCAGTGCTCCTATAAATAGATGCGTTGGTATGTGATGAGGGAAACAGGGTAATCACTTTAGAAGAGGCCATGTTGATAATATTTATTTCCTTTGTTCCACTTTCAAATTGGGAAAGATGACCCTCAATCCTCGAAGCTATGATAAGCAACAATATGAGGGCAAGACAAAATAATTTGGAAAGAATATTGAAGTTGGTTTCCGTAAATTGGTCGGGTTCGAGCTCAAGCTATTGTCCGCGTGGTTATTGTAGGCGAGTGAGATTGTTTTCGTTGATGGGTAAGTGTAAATGTGATTAGAAAGCACATAAGAAAGAGGTAAAGTTTGAGTGAATCAATCAATATGTCATGTCGTAGATGGTTTCATGGAAAAATATTGATAAGAGGAGCCAACCAGGTAAGGAATCTGCGAAAGCGAAGTTCAGTTTATTTTTTGGAAATTTGGTCGCAGCTGGAATGGAGAAATAAAATGTTTAGAACCAGGATGAATCCAGGATGGACAAGAGGATTGAATGGCTGAGACGATGCAGGCCGGCGGGGGTTTCGCAAGTTTCCGTTGGGGGAGGGGGGGTAAAAGGCCACGGAGTGGTCGATGATGAGTTTCTCGGTGAATGGAATTGCAAAAGAAGTTAACAAGTATAAAGCAATAATGAAGGGATACTATGATAGCGATATCCCTGTTATTCTTCTTCTCCGCAAAATATAAAGTGAATATGAGAGAATATGGATTATGATATGTATTTGTTTGTTTGGTGCCAGCGATTGAATTTGTATGAAATATCCAGAAGGTTCTTGGAGAAGAAAGATCAAAAAAAAAGGTAATGCCTCCTTGGTAACTTGATAACCAAGTTTAGGTGCTGGCTAGGTTGCTGGCTAGGTACTTGGCTAGGTTGTTTCTATCTGTATCCTGGAAATGGGAGATGATTTTTGGTGTGTAGATAGATAGGTAGGGTTTGGGGAAGGTGTGTGCAACGAATTGTTTTGAGTGAATGATTGAATTGATGGAAAGTTGATAAACGTTAGCAATTGACGGATGGTATGGTACGGTGTAGTAGTTGATGGAGTTGATTGATGAGTTGATGTGTCTAGTCTCTCGTCAGCTTTCCGATTCCGTAGCATTAAGCGTGGAAAGTGGAAGTGGAAGTTCCCACAAGTTTTCCCGCAAGGATCTTGTTGATCTGGTCTGTTTCTGTTCCTGTTCGTCTCCTTTTTAGCTAGCTCTCTGTTTTTCTATACAGGGACTTATGGACGGGTTACTCGAATAGTGAATAGTGATGTTGCTAAGGCTTTGAGGCTTAGGCTTATGCTTTGGCTTATGTTTACTGGGTATAAATAAATGAAGGGTTTTGGAATCAGAAAGGTCAATGAATGGTAGATGTAATTCTGAATGAAATGCAAATGCAAACTCAAATTCAAGTTCATTTTCTATCTTTAAGATATAGAATCGTTTTCAGTCAATGAGTAATAAGCAATAAGTAATAAGTAATGAGCAAATCTATCAATGAAGAACAAAGAAATATAAGAAAGGAGAAACAGCCAAAATCAAGAGCTTTGAGAGGGAAAAGAAGATGAGCGACTCTTTTTTTCCCCTTTGATGAAATAAAATCAAGGCCATCAAGTATGTTTTGTTCCCCAATTGAGAATGCATTATGAATAAAAGGGTTTAACGAAAGAGGGGATGAAGTTCGAGGTTTTCTTTGTTTGTTTCTCGAACATGGATTGGATTCGTAGATTCGTTCAAGAAGGAAAATCTTTGTGACCGTGACCATCTCACCTGGCCCATCTAAGAGTAGATTGTTTTCGAATTATATTCGCCTCTTTTACGATAAATTCGAACCCCCTTCCCTCAACTCAAAGGCATGCATGCACAAATCACCATACAATACTCTATAATAATAATGATATCGTGAGATAGATAGATTTACACCGAAAGATCATTTGAAATTAAATCTCCAATGTTAAGCCATGACGTTGATTCAGATTTTGATAATGAAAAATCACAAAGATAATTTCAGGAGGTTATCCTCCGTATCTGATGTTCTATCCGATACCCCTATTAACTCACTATTATAATTTGTAAATCAACCACTCAAACACTCAATCAATTATGAACTTGTATCTACTCGTATCTACCAACTCAAGATAGGTAAGAATCCCTCCCATCTCCATCTCTATCTCCATTGGGCTGGTGATGTGTATGTTAAGATGGCCTGCGCATACAAAGGACTGTATATGTAATGTAATAAGGTACAACTCAGCTATCATTGATTATATTATCTGTCTCTGTTGCCTCCCTTTCTTTCCTTTCCAATCCCTCCAGATATCCTACTGTAACTACTCACTCATACTTCCCCTCGTTTCCAGCGCCGAGACATCAATCGATCCATGCCATGCCGTCCCCCAAATAAATACCCAGCCGAGAACCGAATCATTACTGTACAGAGTACATTTGCAGCTTTCCAAGTACCTAGTAATTCCAACAATAACACAAGCTCACGCCGAAAAGTTCTAGACCTTCTTATCCCCTGTTCACCATACGCATACGCTCTCAGTAGAGGTTAAGATCATCGCTGCTTATTTTTTTCTAGACAGATAAATTATAGATTAGAAAGATATTAAGATATAAAATAGACAAGATAAAGACTAGATTTTACTATATTATTTTATATTATTTTATTTATTTATTATTCTAAGATATCTATAATAAACTAGCATTTTTTTTATTATAAAGATAGATTCTGAAATAGAATAATAAATTATTTAAAATAAAATCTTTAAAAGAATTTAATTTTATAAATTTTATATAACGTTTCTATAGAAATAAAAATTAGTAAAATCTAAAATAAAAATTAGATTATATTTGTATTTTCAGTTTTTATAAAATTTATTATTATTAGATTTAATAATATTCTCTTTATTATTTAAATAGTCTTTTAGAAAGAGAGCTTTATATATATTATTTTTTAATTTTATCAAATTACATTTATATCTATTTCAATTCTAAATCATATATAAAATATATATTTATTAATTGGAATATATTCAAAAAACGTTTTTTATCTCGAATTTAATTCGAGCAAAAAGACTTTTCTAATAATAGAGACTAGATAATCAAATTTAAATTGAAATATTAAATTTAAATTATTTAATTTTCTAGAGTTTTATATCTCTTTATATCTCTTTATATTATTTTTATTATTAACTGTCGGTATAATCATCTACTGTACCGGAGCACCGGCGCCGTACTAGCGAAAGGCTAGGGCAAGCACTAGCGAAAGGACCTCAATACACATATAGTCCCCATCATGTAGAATAGCAATCAACAAGCTTTTTTATGGATATCAACACTGAACACTCGTCGGGCTTTCTACCATCGTAGACCTGAAAGGTGTTCCCGTTGATACCAACATTAACTGTTTCTATAAGACGGATAATAATACATTATTAAAAGACTACTAGATCAAAATTTACTAGGCGCTAACGAGTTTTGACAAGAGGGCTATCGTTTGAAATCTCTGAATCCCAAGCACTAGCAAGATAGATTACAAGAGCAACATTAGGGTCTAGTTGCGATACCGAAGCCTTTTGGATACAGCAATGACATAAAATTGGTTGAAATTTTCTCTTGTGTATTCCCTCAAATTCCACCCACCACCTTCACCACAGGCCATAGAACAAAGTCTTTAGATAAGTAAGCTTCCTTCCTTTATCCCCTCAAGTAATCCACTTTCAATCAGCTGCTGACACTCTTCTTGAATCTCTTTACAGTATTCTTCCGTTAGAGCAACGGCGCGGGGTATGTTGTGAGCCCTACTCAAGAGCTTAGTCTCATCGGCCAGATCTTTCAAAAGCGGATATCCACCGTTCCAGCAGCGGTCGATAATGTTGTCCAAAACCCCTTCACCTAATGATGGGAATCTCATTTGTTGGAGAAGATCGACCACGTTGGAACTCTCCTCAGGAGCACAAGTTCCATCCTCGTACGGTTCATGACCGCGAGTCATCATGTATAGGACTGATCCTATCGCAAACTGCTCAACGCGGGCTCCGTTATATCCAAATGAACCGCAATCGCTTCCTGCCTCAGGACCTAGAACACGCGCCCAAGGAGGAGCACTGCCAAGTGCGGGACTCCCAACCTCCTCCCAACAATCAAAATCCGTAAGTTTAATATGGTCCTGCTCGTCAAAAAGTAGATTTGCTGGCCGAATATCGGTATGACAGTATCCAAGGGATTCGAGCCACGCAACTGCACTGGAAAGTTCTGCAGCCCATTGCTCAACCAGATGAAGGGGCTCACACTTATTTATTCCAAGAATCTTGAATTGTTGAGATTTTCCACCCCGAGTTTGGTGTTCCTGCAGACGTTGATCCAAGGAACCACCACTACAAAATGCCATGAAATTGCCCTTCGGAACTCTCAAAAAACTCCGGGAGATATCAGGACATGGCGGAGAATGTGATTCGAGGATATTGTAGAACTTGACTTCACAGGCGAACTCCTCATGGCTACCTTTACGAGGAATTTTCAAGGCAATCCGATTATTGATCTTGTACACCCATCCAGTAGCTCCACGAGCGATCAAAACTCCACCAGGCACAGGAAGCTCTTGATTGTTTGCCTGTATCATGGCAAGGACTTTTTGCGTGACATGAATTTGTGGTGACAGTGCAATACCTAGGATGAAGATATAGGAAGACGGGATGGAAGGAGCATTGTTAGGATTGAAGCCCCTTGATAGTTGCGCCACAAATGCTCAGATTAGTAGCCTATCGTGTTGGGACGATTTAGCCCCAAATATCAGAATGACAGATTAAACTCCTCAAAGATGGAAGGATGAGATCTCTGGATCCGTCTTTAAAATCTAAATTGTTCTTGTTATTTGATTAAGTGTAAATGTATAAAAAGACAGTCTTAAAAATCTAATAATGCCATTATCAGTTCCAACCGTCCGAGATAGGATTTTGACAGTACCCACGACCCCTCTCCCCAATCTCTCATTCGTTATAATACAACCCCAGAAAATCATTCGGTCGATCAGTTACTTACTTTACTGAGTGCTTTCTGCAGCGGTTACATGGGTAGGATGGCATGGCTCGCATGGGTTGGGTTATGATGTTTTTAATTTATTTCAGGGCGCGGGGGAGGGATGAGGGATAGTTGGATGGGCTGGATATCGACATCGATATTCAACTCCTTTGGTATAAGTTTTGTTTTCAATGGATGATTGAAGGATGATTGAAGGATGGTTAAAGAATGAATTGGAATTGGATAACCAATTAGAGATGAAGAACTAATGAAGGGTAATTCCACTACTCGAGTAGATAGGTAGATACAAGTAGGTATATTGATAACAGTTGGTGTTTCCTTCATATTACTCAAAGGATATTATCTGAAGAGACAGATAGATCGATCTGGGGAGTTTCTGACCGACAACTTTCTCTGGTTGTGGAATTAGATCAATACTATGGAAATTTTGGTATAACGAAAACTTTATAAGTGTTACTGTTACTGTAATAGACAGGGAAACGGGGAAACGGGGTATCTTTCGTTTAGTTCATAATTAGGAGAGAGGACCTTTCTACACAATTCCCATAACTGAAGATTCTCATACAAATTGATAATCGATCTCTCTCTCTCGAGAACATTATAATCTGCTTCAAGAGGTCTACTCTACATCAATTAAGATTATCGATCTTGTTATAGATACTCATCTACAGATAACCTATTGAAACATCCCCTATTAATCCATCCTTGCTTCACACACCATGTTTCTCCACAGTACTGATATTGGATATTTCTAGGGCGGGATAAATTATGAGCTATTCTGCAGTTTAGTACTATTGCGAATAGGCATCAAAACCTATATCTGACCTCATGATAATAGTTTAGAATGATACTGTATAGCAACTTACATCTTCCACACATGAAAATCTTCAAACTGAGCATATCTCAAGGAAAGATCATCCACACTTGACGTTACCATATATAATACCTGCAATGTGACAACTTCTTCTTTCTTCTTTCTACTGTACAAGTCCTTCTCATACCCTGGGAAATAAAACAAACCAAGCCGCCTGATAATATCCACAGTGTCACACACACAGCCGCATTTGATCAAATCTAGAATCATCTGAGTAGGTAGGGTAAGTAAGCAGGTAATCATCTTCAGCCAACAAACTATAATAGGCGTATAGAAACAACTTTCTTTCCTTTGGGGCTTTGACTAGAAACCGGAATGAAAAAGGGTCAAAACTCTGAATGTTACACGTAAGGATTTGGGGAATGCTGGTGTTGGGGTTGTTGATATTGGTTTCCCTTCCGATATAGGAGGTTGAGGGGGTGTACCTACGTAGGAGGCGGGTTTGTATGCACACGCATATATTTTGTAGAAAGATTTTGATGTGATGTGGTGTGATGTGATGGCTTAATTGAAGAATATATGGGAATGGGAATGGGAAAAGAAAAATAATCTTCTATTTTGTATAACATGGCTGAGTATTGTACTCGTATACTTATAGGTAGGGTGATGTGATACTACTCGTATATTTCTGACTCCAATATAAAAATATATAGGAATACACTTGTATTTTTACTATGAAAGTACCTGTCTGTACCCCTCATATTATTACCCCGCCAAGTCATTTTCCTATCGGTATTTCAGGATTTAAATCTGAGAGATCTAGAATAAGACCAATTTATACCACCCAGATATCTAGAGATTAGAGACGGAGGAGGGAACGAGTCAAGAATCAAGATGTAAGGCCAAGGGAAGAAGTTGTTATCTTCTTTCTTATCTACGATACGATATGGATATGATAGGTATGATGTGATATGTGATATGTGATATGATCTCTCAAGGAAAATCTCAAAGACAAGAAAACATCATTTTTCAATTTTAAACCAACTACCGGTACTAGGTACGAGGTACTTGTAGGGATACATTCGAGTACATACTTTATTTCAACATCTACACCGACGATATTTGAGTATTTTGTATTTATCAATATCATTTGGTGTTATATTGATTTATCTGGATTTTACCAATACATATCTTTTTTCTCTTTTTCCTATATATTTTCTTTTGGAGAACCGATATATTCGAAGGGTTCAAGGCTGAGGAATTGGGAGGAATTAAGGAAATATTGAGAGGAAATTGAGAAGACATGTCTCAAGAAGTATATAAAAAAGTAGGACGGGGTGGAGCGGGGAATTTCTATAGTAAACAAGATGTGGAGAAAAGCGAGGGGGTTGAGGTGTGTATATTGTGTTTTCTTGCCTTTTGTTCTATTTATCATGTACTCACTCTAATTGCATATCGTCGGCATTACCCCTTCACTCCCTCCACACTTCAAGCATCATGCTAATGCGATTCCAAACCACAGCAGGACATCGAAGCCCAATCCTCGTCTTCTGCTTCAATAGCAACGAAAAATAATAATAAAACTCCCTCTTTAATCTCGCAGGCTCTTCGCGCAGTGGCTAGTGCTGGGCATCCGCCTGAATATCAACGTTGGTTTACTTCTCCCTTCTTATACTTCACTTCTCCTGCAAATCTTCCCCCTCCCCCACAAACCCCCCACTAACCCCTCTCGCATATAGATACCGGCCGCGGCGGCGCTGGCAATCTCACCTCACCCGCCTCCCTCCTTTCCTCGGGTCTCACTCAAACAACTACCTCCTACTCAAATCCAACCATCAACCCTGCGCCACCCTCTAGCTCCCCTAGGACCGTACGGAGTAGTATGCAGAGCATCGTTTACAAAGGCGGGGTACGTATTGCATTGCTTTCTGCGGGGGTTTGATGGACGCATTGATTTTTTTCTTCGGGTTTGAATACCAGTGCCGAGAGAGATGAAAGGAATGCAATAGATAGACCTTTGCTAACAGATATGTTTGTACAGAGAGGAGGCGCCGGTAATTACGATTGGGAAGGCGAAGAGGGGCTTAAAGTCACCGAGGAAAAGAAAGAGATAGACGATAATGTGAATGTGCATGAAGCGAATGCGAAAAAGGAAAGTGAGATTGAGAAGATGGTGGTAGAGGATGTGGATGGGGAGGGGGTGGGTGGGGTGAGAAAACCGGGGAAAGCGTATGATGTTTATGCGGGGAAGGAGAGGGAGGGGAGGGGAAAGGGGGTCATGGGTGGGGTGGGGGAGTAAATTGCTGGAAAGGAAGGGGTGGGTTATGGGAGGAGGGCTGGTTTTGGGCTTGCATGGGATGGTTTGGTATGGGTTCGCGAGAAGGGTTTTGGAATATCTTGATAGATGGATGGTCTTGGTGACATTGATGCAAGTGCTCAATGCTCAATAGATGAGACGAAAGTGCGCTATTTTCGTGCTGTAATATTGTATCAAGAGGATTCAGAGGGATTTAGAGATCGATCGATTTATTGGGATAGACTAGATGGATAAAGAGACAGGCAACTGTCAATTATGATCGATTTTCAGATGGTTATCTCAACATACACACATACAGCAAATTTCTCGGGTCGATTTCTAGAACTGAGAGATTTCAATGTTCTAGGAGGGAGGTTCGAACAAACCACCTAATTCATTTCTACTTTCGATTTACCAGCAGGATATCAATTCGTTTATTTATTCATTACTTGTCTTATCTTGTCATGACTACTAGTCTTGACTATACACTACTGAGTAGTAGTACCAAATTTTCTTATAGTTTGTCTGCTCTGATTCTCCATTAATGAACTAGGTCGCTAATCAACTATTTATTCGGGGAGGGAGGGAGTGTGAGTGTGAGTGCTGTGCTATTCCTTCTTTACTTCTTTACTCAACAACAGATCACTCTTACTCTTACTCTTACTCTTACTCACACTCTCACTCTCACTCTTATTATAAGAATAGCCCTTACTTACTCATTTACATTGATAGGAGTTGGTTGCAGTATAGTATATATCTACCAACATCCATCATTCATCTATTATCCATCTTCAACTACCCATACAAAATGACCTGAAATCTCTCTCCCTTCCCAAATTTGAAGTCCCCCCTCTACCTACCCTATCCTATCCTATCCTATCCTACATCTCTCAATATTTACTAGGTACCAGGTAGTATTGGGAACCTCTCCCTTCCTCCCTCTCTCCACATCCACTCTCCCTCCCTCTACATCCAAAATCTGAAATCTGAAATATGAAATTAAATAGATAATTGATATCTGCGGTGGAAGATTGATGACTTTGTACAGTACTGCGAAAATAAGAGTTGAAGTTTATTCAGTTAGATACAGTATTCTCCTCCGTCATCTTCACGGAAACAATTTCATATGCTTTTAATTTCGATTTCTGAATATGTTCCTGTTCCATGACACTTGGAGGATTCATTGACTGTGGTATAAAAGTTGGTGTTTGCTTCTTGGTATGATTGTGGTTCAATTCAATACTTGATGATACAGAAATCATCATCGAATCAGTACCTTTGGGCCATGATTCCCACATGCTGTGATCCGAAATCTGTGGATAACTGAATCCCGTAAAACTGTAATGATGGTGATGGAAGGTAAGATATCCAATGTCAAAGCTACCAAGGAGTTCTCAAGGAGTTGCCCAGGCTCTGATATAGTGGTATGCAAACCGTAAGAGAAGAATAGTGTCTGTTATGACAGTGTAGTCCAGCGACTTTAACTGATATCCGCGAGGGAGTATAGCATGTGGCCAATAACTGGAGGTATGATTCTCAAAGAGACTGATTCGAGACAGAAGCTTGCTTACATCTTTGAGTGAAGTCGGTCAATCAAAGAAGCCTGATCACTTGTTTCAAAAACCATTCATCACATATTTTGAGAGCTGCTAGTGGTATACTCTTTGCTATTGTGTTATGATCAAACTTTTAGGAGGTTGTATGTTTGCTTCTCTGGTATTCTCACAGATATATCTACTTGTTGACCATAATTGACCTCGAAGATGAAGCTATTGATTCAAATAGTGAACACTAGTTATATATACCTCCGGACGAACCGAAAATACGGTGATACTCTCACCAGGGTCCTCCCTCAACTTGAGCCTTCTAGATTGAATCCCCAATAAACATCCACAAAAAGACTCGCCAAAACAGTCCCAAAAACTACGCATTTCAATGTTCCGGGTCTCTCCATAAGCTTTAAGGAATTGCTACCTGTAGCATGATAAATAAGCTTTGGGAAAACGCCAATGCAAGCAAGATGAACGCTTGAAATATCTTTGGTACCGCAAGACTTGGGTCCAGAAGGAAGTCTTCTTAAATGATTGAAAAGCTAGATTGGGTTCATTTGACTATTCTGTACTTGGTAAGTTGAGGTGCTTTGGGGGGGTTATTGCGTGAGCTTGAGCGTTTGGAGTGAGGGTAGGGGTGTTGTTTTGTCCGCTATGGGGCAGGGGAAATATGGATAAAAATAGCTCGATTTGTACAAGATTAGAATTGAAATGGTGTGAGAGAGAGAGAGAGAGAATGATGATGATGATGATAATGATGTCTGTGTATAATGACTACTGTTTAAATGATATAGTATAGAAAGAAAACGATCCTTTGGATGCAGTTGTGGTTTAGAGAAAGAGAGACTTTTCTCAATACTTTCCCTTTCATGCCCGCTTAAGACTACCTTAGAATCTGCCTCAATAATTTGAACAGTTGAAGCATTGTACAGAAGGAAAGATTCATCGTCGCCAGCCCCTCATGAGAAATGATGGATAGGTGTTCTTCTACGAGTATCTTGGTTGGTGATCCATCAAGAATCGTATATACACACTGACTCTAGATAACATGTGATAAGTAATGCTGTTTGTTATACGAGTAGAAGAAGTAAAGTGAAGAAGTCAAGTACAGTAGAAATAAATTGGCATCAGAGTGGAAAAGCTTGGTTGATGGGCGGAGGAATGAAATGACAGTGGGTGGCCAAGGGCTGGGCAGCGTTAAGGGTAATAATAATGCAACACCAGAGTACTCGAGTACCAGCCAAAAGTAATCTTCAATGTCCACGAACCATTCATAATTAGTTATGGATGTATTAGATTAACATTATCCATCACCCGCATGAATTAAACCTTGGGGAAAACTTTGAATAACGGATGGTAATCATTTGCCTGACATGACATTACGGCCCCGGTAAGTTCTGTTCTATATCAGTCAAAGGTTTACCGGCTCCCCTTCCGTAAGAATATATACCCATAAGCCTTTTGTGATGGTGATGATATACGGTAGCTAAAAGTTGAATACATACACATAACAGTTGAATACAGCTCGGGTATGACGTAATAATATTATTGAGGTCATTAATGGAATTGAGGCAAAGAAGAAGATGGGCTTCACATATTAGCATATTAGTCAGTACATACCTTTCGTTGCTTTCTTTACGTATCGACATGAAGAATGGAACAACGTGTAACCATCGTATTAGATATTTAAGATTAATCACCTTCTAAGTTAAACTCTCTCTTATTAGTCTTCGTATGCTCGCATAATATAGAAAACACAGCCCAAATACCAAGAGAATACGGGGACCCAAGAAAATCAAGAAAAGCCAAGTTTCTCCGATCTTTCCCTCGGGGCGCAATCCCTTGGATATGAAAGGTAAGCTTAGTGAGTGAGAATTATTGGCAATTTGGGTGCATTACATAGAACGAATCTCGCACATGTTTCCCTTCATACATGCCAAGAAAGATTAACCAATTAGAAAACAAGCTCAGGTTTGATCCGAGTGGAATGCCAAGAGACTAGGAGTGGGAACCAAACTCAATATAGATGCCAAGACCTTTTACCAAGACTTAGTCCCGCCCAGTCTTTCCGTCATTCTTACAAGTAGGCACCAAGTTCCCCCATTTGCTTGGAGACTTGTTTGACAAACAACAATCAACAATTTTTGTGAATAGACTTTTTGTTTTCCGTTAATCCAGTTTTCATCAAGTTTTAATCCAAATTCTGGGCCATCATCATTCTACTCATCAAATCTTGATAGAGAAGAAGACCCATAACTTTTGTCAAACTATTTCCACACACAGTTAGTCTATACAAAGTCATTAACCGACAATCGGTCATTGGTTGATTTCAACCTAATCCCACAATCCCCCATAATGTCAAGCCAAGACCAGCAACAACAACAGCAGCAGCAACAGCCTGCACAAGCTCAAGCTCAGACTCCAACGGCTTCTTCGAGTTCCACTGCTGAAAATACTACTACCACAACTACATCAATTCAACAACAAAATGTTATCGCTGATGATAGTTTACTCTGCCAATGGGAGAAATGTTCTGAGAGATGTCAAACTCCAGAATCTTTATTTGTAAGTATATCACTTTCATCAATCAAAGTCATTATACTAACATTTAATTCAAGGAACACATCTGCGAGAAGCATGTCGGAAGAAAGAGTACCAATAACTTGAACCTCACTTGCGGTTGGAATTCTTGTCGCACTACTACCGTCAAACGCGATCATATTACATCTCATATTCGTGTTCATGTTCCACTTAAACCACATAAATGTGAATTCTGTGGAAAGGCATTTAAACGTCCTCAAGATTTGAAGAAACATGTCAAGGTATGATTGAGAGCTCACCTTTGTTTCTTCCGTCATTCTAACAGTTACCAATAGACTCATGCCGATGATTCCGTTTTGTTGAGATCTCCAGAACAACCTGGTGGTCCAAATGGAGGATATAGACAAGGCGGCGGTAAAGGTACGTAAGGGCGCAAGTTGCCCTTGTTCATACAATTGTCTCTAACTTCTTTTTATGTAGTGATTGCTAATTTGCAAAACCTTGCAGCCAATCCCATCGGTTATTATGACCATAATGCTTCAATGCATCCTGGCTCTGCCGCGGTCTATGGCAATTCTCATCACGGTGCTCATCCTGGATATTATGCACCTCCTGCCCAACAATCTTCGTATGGTGGAGCCCCAGGCTATTATCAAATGTCCCATAACCCTGATCTTGGTCAGCATGCAGCTTGGGACGAGAAAAGACGTAATTTTGACAACTTGAATGACTTCTTTGGTGCTGCTAAGCGTCGTCAAATCGATGCTCATTCTTATCATCAAGTTAATCAGAGATTAATGCAATTACAAGGCATTCCTATCGGTACAGGTGGAGGTATCTCTGATTATATGCACTCAGCACCTCAATTAATTCCATTGGACGGCCACGGAGGTCATGGGGGACATGGCCATGGAGGTCCCATGCCACAACACCAATATTCCCTTCCACTACCAAACTTGAGAACCAAGAATGATCTCAATTCAATGGATCAATTCTTGGAGCAAATGCAATCAACAGTCTACGAAAGTTCAAATGCTGCTGCCGCTGCTGGTATACATCAACCTGGTGTTCACTACACCCATCAAGGTATCAACTTCCGTCAAAGTCACTCGCCATCACAAAGTCAAATCCACAACATTGGTTCAATGCCATCACATGTTTCGACTTCTTACGCCTCTGCACCAATGACCGCAACCCACTCATCTCATTCATCTGGTACACCAGCCTTGACACCTTCAAGTTCCGTCTCGTACACTTCTGGCAATTCTCCCATGTCCTCGAGTGGATTGTCTCCTATCTCACGACATAGTTCTACATCAACTGCAGCATATCCAAATCTCCCTGCAGTGTCTCTCGGATACTCGCCACACCATTCAGCAACTGCACCAACATCTACACTTGGTACAAATTTTGACAGTGATCTTCGCCGTCGTTATTCTGGTGGCGTACTCCAGCGAAGTGCCGGCGGACTCAACACTAGCCAATATCGCGAGTCTTCGGAGGCTTCTACTATTGGCTCCCCAACACCATCTCCAAAGGAAACAACCCCTCGTCCTGAGTCTATCGTCAAGACAGATGTTACAAATAATCTTGATCCAGCTCTATCTGGTGTTAGCTCACCTGCTGATCGATCAATTGATAGTGGTGAGAGTGCTCGTGATAGAGCTGAAGAGGCATGGATCGAGAATATTCGTGTCATCGAAGCTCTCCGTCGATATGTCAGTGAACGTCTTCAAAATGGCGAGTATGTGAAGGAAGAAGAAGATACCTCCATGACTGATACAGAAATGAAAGATGTTCCAGCTAAGACTGAGGAGAAGCCTACCGAGAGTCTCTACCCAGTTTTGAGAACAGATGATGATGAGTAGTTGGTTGATCTCAGTTTCATGAGGTCGAATTTAATGGCCGGAGTTTGTTTGGATGCTTGCTTGCTATACCAAGGAGTTATTGATGGTTCTATGTGGTTTCAATGAAGTGGACTTGAATGGCGCTGGTATGAATTGATGGTTACTTTTAGTTGCCTGGCTTGTTGCTCCTATGTTTAAAATGGGGAAGCAATAGTTGTGCAATAGCTTGATGAAATCAAATGGCTTCTCATTAAATAGCGTGTAGTGTATATATACATAGGTATACACCGACACGAAATAAAGCTTTTACTCTATCCTATGACAGCTTTTGTTTAAAATGATTTTGTTTTGGCCTCATTGTGTGATGAATGTTTTTTTTTGGTATGATGAGAAGGAATCTAGAGGGATAGATCGTCAACTCGGGGCCGTAAGACAACCCCACATTTTCAGCTCCCCGAAAACACCCCACTTCGTCCTAACTGTTGGCTTACCTACTTCTTGCCCAATTATGATATACTATTTGACAACCATACTCGAGTATATGTATCCATAATCTCATATCTAACTCACTCACATCATATCATACGTACTTCTCGAAAACATCTCAATTTGGAAGAGATTACTTGGAAGAAATACTAGAAGAGAATCAATAATGGCATCCCATACTTATGCATCAATGTATCCGCAGGGGATAGAGCCTCAGGAGGGCATTAAAGAGTTTTTTGAGAGGTTTTATGGGTTGAGTGATGAGGAGCGTGCGCATTTGGAGTATGTATGAGCCTTTTATGGGTTTTATGTTTTTTGGGGGGGATGAGATGGGGGTTGAGGAGGGGTGGGGATGTGGATGTGGAGGGGATGTTCGAGAATTGGGGTAGGGGAGATTAGATGGGGTTGATGAGAGTGGGAAGTGGGAAGTGGGTGGCGGTGAGGTGATTAGGATTGGGAGTTGGAGATGAGATGGAGATGAGGATCCACGTGGCTAATATGTGATGTTGTGACCAGGTATGCGGATCAGTTTGCAGAGGGAGCAGAGTTGGTTATGGGGGTTTAAGAGGGTTAAGGGGAAGGAGGGTAAGTTTGAGATTTTCTTTTCTTTTCTTTTCTTTTCTGTTTTGTGTGAGGGAAAAGAGTCGGGGGGGGGTGGGGGGGGCAGGGATCCGAGGGAAGGTTGAAGAAAAGAGGAAGTGAAACGTTTAAAGAGTTGTTCTTTAAGTTGGAATTTAAATTGAAGATTGAGGGCTTGAAATTACACGAAATCAAGAGAGTGAGGAGAATGGAGGAGGGTGGAATCGAGAGAGGTGATACTGAAGGGAGCAACGAACCAAACAACAAACGAATCGAACCATTCGCTCCAGAATTTATATCCTCAAATAATCTCTTGAAGCTACCTTCCACCGACGAAAGAAAGACAGCCAAGAAAAGAACGAAAAGCTAACCAACCATGCACCTCTCAGAAATCCTCGCCTTCAGAAAGGCCATGTGGGAAAAAGTAGCAGGTCGCTTGCACACAGTGCAGAAAATCTTTCCTTTTGGAAAAGATTCAAAGGAGGTGATGTTGTTTGGGAAGGTGGCTGTGAGTTTTTCTTCAATCTATCTGCAGTAATCGATTTTGATTTTTTGATTTTTGGGTTTGGGTTTGGGTTTGGAATGAGGGAGACTGGATTGGAGTTTGTGAGGAATTTAGGGAGATGAAGGGATTGGGAAATTATATAGGATGGGATGAGATGAGATGCTAACCATTGGATGCGAATATAGTATGTTTTGAAAGATGGGAAGAAGGCTGATGTAAGTACTATATCTTTATCTCTTTTAGAGAGGATGTAGGGGGTATTTGCAGGGAGGATATGAAATGATGCATTGCTAATATGGAATGAATAAACAGGTTGAATGGGCTGGACGTGCAGAGTTGGTTCAAGAGGGTGGGAAGTGGAAGTTGGCGTTCTATCAGGTTTTTATGGTGAGTGGATTCTTAGTGGTGGTGAAGAGAGGGGCGCCCTCTGAGGGTGGCTTGGGAGAAGGAGAGTACTTGATCTGGTATGAGTGAGAATGACTGATCTTTGGTGCACTTTAGGATTCGGCTGCTATGCAGAATGCTAAATAGAGGAGAATGATGATTTGGAGGGGTGCTCGGGGACAGAGGTTGATATAGAGAAATATTAAATTGGTAACGGAATATATACAAATAGAAGTATGTACAGGCCTCATATCCGAAGTTCGGAAATGGGTCAATGTGGACATCTAGCAATCCAACTTTTGTTGCTGAATTCCAGTCCAGAACCCCTTGAAGCACCCCGGGTTATCCCAATATATCTTACAAGTATTACCAGCTTCCCAACCTCAAGAATCGTCGTCGCACCTTCCTTCGCAACCATCCTTCGTAACCAAGATCCGCATCAAAACCCCATATCCCCATTACATTACTCTACCAACCTAACCGCCTCCTCAAAATCCATAACATCATCCGCACTCTTGGCCACCCCACCCCCTTCACAAACCCCTCTCGATCCACAGCCCAACTCCCACTCATCTGCCAGCGATACCCGCTCTCCGTCGGTCTATTCCATATTTGCTCTTCGCGTCCAAGCTTGAATACGGACATTAAACTCCAAGGATTGAGGATGTGCCAGGCCGAACTAGTGCCTAATCCCCATTGTGCGTAGATGTCTCGTTCTGCATCGACGATGACTTGGAGATTGGAGAGGGAGACGCCCCCGAGGGATTGCAGCCAGGTGGTGGTGGAGGTTTGTGTGGAGTGCGAGAGGGCTATGAAGTGGATTTGTGGGTGGGAGGTGGCGAGGTGACAGAGGGTGAGCAAGGTTTTTTCTGCGAACTGGAGGGGGGGGGGAGGGGGAGGTTAGATGTTTTGGTTGTAATTGTGATTGTAGGGTAGGATCTTGGGGTGGGCAAGTAGTTCGAAGCAGGGGTTGAGGATAGAAAGCCAAGAGTAAAGGTTTATGGAAAGGAACATTCTGAACTTACTGGGCAGCCGCAATGTCTAAGAAATGTGATGATAGTAGGTTTTCCATTGGGATTCGGGAATGGAAGTTTAGATGAAGAGGGAGCTTTCGAATTAATTTCTGGGGGTAATTGTACATCAGTAGAGGGTGGAGAGAACCATGAATTGAGTTCTTGTTGGAAAGACATTTTGAGATGAGTGTAAAGTACAGCCGTTGAACTTCAAAATGTCTCAAAATGAGGCGACGAGATGGTATCGATGATTTCATAGAGGGGAATAGCTTCGAGATGTGGGGTAGATTCTTTTTATGCAGGGGTTCTGTTATCTTATCGTAATCCTTGCGATGCCGCCCTGTATGGTTAGTAATATATCATCAGCATCAAATAATTTGATTCTAGAGGATTTCACAGTTTGTTCTTCCTTCGAACATCACCAGATATCTCCACAGTGTATCCATCCCACATTTTCGAAAACTTTACAGTCGTATATACCGGGTAAGCTTATGCATTTGAGCTGTCTTTCATGCAAGTGCTGAGTGGCAACCAAAGAAATTTGACAACTGTCAAAACCTAGAGTGTTGGACTAGACGCCTTTTCACAAAACCTTTGAGATAGTCGAATATGCATGAAGTCATTACCCTTCAGTTAGGGCAAAAGAGTAATTATCTTGCTACCCATTTCTGGAATACTCAGGTAACACTACATCTACCTTTGAGACCATCGATGCCTTCTGACTAGCCAATAGGAATCATACTTCACATATTCAACAAATGAAGAATCTTTAGTCGATCATGATATTCATTTCAGACCTGGTATTGGAGCTGATGGTAATGAGACCTTTACTCCAAGAACTTTGATTTATGATCTTAAAGGAGGATTTGGTTCTTTGAGGAAGATTAATGCACTGTACCAAATAGATGAACCGGTTGTTACCGATGGGTTATGGTGAGTTGGCGAAAGAGTTGATCGAGAAATCATGAGTTGGGCTGACTCAAAGTCCTTCTCAGGAACGGTCCCGCTGTAGTCCAACGTCAAACGGCCATTCAACAGAGTTCATATCAACAAAGTTTGGAAGGTGGTCTCGAACCACCAAAGCTCACTTCAGAATCGGTGCGATATTGGTCTGATTTCAACCGCGTTTACTATCATCCAAGGTCAATAGTTCAACTCAACGAGTATGAGTTAAACTCATCACTAATGCCATTTGAGAATTGGGAGGCTGGCGAAGAACTATTTAGCTCTTTAGATAAAGAGCATGATCTTTTGGATCGTGATCTTCGACCTTTTGCTGAAGAAGCTGATCACATGCAAGGCATTCAGATAATGGGGAGTATCGATGATGCTTGGGGTGGCTTTGCTGCTCGATACATGGATCGTTTGAGAGATGAGTATGGTAAGACCACGGTATGGTTCTGGGGTTTGGAGGATAATATCAAAGAAATACCCCGAGTAAGTTGTGCCGAATCGCTGAGGATCGGATCGATACTGACATGTTGGTAGGAAAAACGTTTCCTGAAGTTGTCAAATACAGCGAAATCAATATCGGAAATCATCCCACAGACATCTATTTTCATTCCAATGACCCTACCATCAACACGTTTACCAGGTTACGTCAAATTAGACGCAAATTCCTTTTGGGAAGTTTCCGGCCTGTTGTCATCTGCGATGGAAAGTATGACACTGCCTTCGAGATTGAAGCCTCAAAACGGCATGAGGCAGACATTAGACCAACTGGCCAGCACATTGAATGTTAATGGAAACCAGAACATTGCGAAATTACGCATGACTGTCCAACAGAATTCTGAAGTGGGAACTAATGAAAATATCCATACGGGAAGGAATGGTCATTCCCAGGCCACAGATACAAGGATTACCTTGGCAGCAACTTCAAGTCGTGGTGAGGACATGGCGGAAGAAAGCGATACTGCCAATTTTGATATAGATTTCTTTCCCACGGAAACCGGGGAGCAGAATCGCGGTCGTCAAAAGTCCGGCAAGGTTCATGTTTTTGGTCAAGTTGAGAATTATAGAGGGGATGAGGAATGTGACGAAGAAAACGACAGAAATGATGAGTTTCGTGAACGAACTCGAAGAATTGCTGCTAGCCTTCCATTGCTTTCAAAGTTAGTTATCCATTTTGAGTTTCTTTCCAATTGCTTACTTTATATCCGCAGGACATACACACCGTTATCCTTTCCAATTCTTGATAGCTTTCCTCGTATTTTCACTCAAGAAGATGAGAATATCACCAATCTATCAATTAGCACATCTCTTTCAACCGATACATCTGTTGCTCTGAGAATCAAAAGCCTTCAACAGATAGTAAACAGAGCTATTCGCATGGATGAAAGAGAGGCACTTAGTAATTCTCTTGGCGAGATTGCGGAATCTTATGAAGAGGGTTGGGATAGCGATACCGACGATGATTATGATTAGCTAAGAAAAGAAGTCGTGGCTGAATACGAGTAAGGTAAAGATAGCCAAGTCAATACTACCCTAAGCCACCTCAAATTTGCATACATCAAAAAGCTACCTGGGCATTTTCCCAACGGACCCTGTTCAACTCGGTAACAATTCATGCGGACTTTGTCAGCTTACATGTCGGGAAGGAATTGAGACGATTCAAACTGTTGTGTGGTGTGCTCAGTTATATTTTACAATATGACCTAGGCCCAGCAACGACAGGGCGACAGGGTGATGGAGACATGAAGCACAAGCGAGAAAAGCTTACCGACGGAATTTTATCGTTAGAGAAGGTTACCAACGGGAGTTCATCGTCGCACAATGTTACTCGATCGCCACAACGCTGCCACATTTTATTATCTGTTGTCCAAAGAGTTATGCAATTTTACCTGATACCTATTTAAAGTACAGCAATTGAATCATATTCCAATATATGATATCCTAAATCATTTTTACCGGCTTCACCCCACTCCTCACCCCCGCCTCTGTTGTGCATATTACAACTTTTCAGCCCACCTAAATACGAGATAGAAGATATCTTTCCCCGCGTTCGCCAGTAGATCCCGGGGCGCCTTACCGTCTGATATGATGGAACAACAGGTTTTTTCTCTCTCAAACCCTTCGGAAATGAGATGCTCAAGTACCCTTCGCGGGATTTGAATCTTTTCGGAAGAAATCAATATCAACATACTTTCTATGCAGGGGAGATTAACTCACCAATATCTAGGTACGGATAAGAAATTACTGTATCACCTATTTTCTTGGTACCAAATGTACCCAAGAAAATGGCCACCACGTTTTTCAATAATTTTACAGGCCTCGAGAACGGACAACAGAGAAACAAATTTTATCACCAGGTCTCGCTTTCCCCCGGGAATATGATTCATGAGGTGGCACTATGTAAGAACATATGTTTATCATGCAAAAGCTCGTGTTCCTCTCTCCTCTATGCATCATAATATTGCTTTCACAGCATCGAGCCAACTAGGGTCCCATGTTCATGCCAGCCTTTCTTTCCGCAATTGCAGTCCGCGAAATAAATCATGAAATTGACATATGTTCATATATGTGAACTTGTGAACTTGTTCGTATTACTATACTTAGATTTCTCACTCAAACCTTGGCTCGGAATTGAGGCAGTTGTTGTTGTTCTTGTTGGTCAGCACCACACTCGTATCCAAAAGTTACGTAGCATACCTGTTGGCCAGTCAGGGAAGACTTTTGGATGTCTTAGTAGACCAAGATAGAGACAGATACTTTGCCCGAATTTGCATCGCCAGCATGAACTCATATGCGGCCTTATGAGATGCACTAGAAATTTGCATGGTAGGATCAAGATTTTCTTGCATTCATAGATAATAGTACCCTTGTCCCGCATGTGTTTGTGTGTTTATTTCCTTTATATTTTGTTGTCCCAGCCGCCTTTTGCAAAAAAAAAAAATTATATCCTTCCAACCTCCTCACCAGCAAAGTTGCTTCCGGACTTCCCTTTCTATAAATCATTTAAGACGGTCGTTATACCTGTTCTCTGTGGTGCAAAGTACAGAGTGTGCTATCGTTATACAAGTACTCGATTTTAGTACAATCTTAAAACATATTCGTTACATATCGCAATCATGAAAACATCGTTCGCTTTATTGGCTTTGGCTACTTCGACTCTCGCTCAAGGGATTCAGGAAAGATGGTATTCTAGTCCTCCTGAATACTCCAGTCCTCCTGTCGAGACTGATACTACTACCTGGACCACCTACACTTCAACTACTATCTGCCCGGTATGTTAATGCCCATTATGTTAATGCCTTGTATCGTTGGGGCTGGGGTGGAAGGTGATGAGCAGTCTCATTGTTTGATCTCATTCGAGTTATGTTATCTATGCTTTGGATGTATCAACCGATCCAAAGGATGAGAGACTTCATATATCGGGATCATTGCCGAGTATTGAGAAGAGCTTCATCCTTACTATTGGATGAGATCTTTTAATACTCGAAAAGAATTCAAACATCGATGAGAATTCTACAACATCATGTTCACATGACATCACATCTACTAGGCAAGATCTAATTTATCTCTCATAGGTTACCTCTACGACAACCGAAAAAGGGACAACAAAGTGGGTCACCGATGTCACAACATCAACTATAGTTGTCACTAGCTGTGTTGGAGGTTGCGGAGGAGTCGTTACTGTCCCAGGTCCGACTGGTTGGGCAACAACAACAACTGATGTACGATAATCCCGTGACATGTCTTTGAACATCGAGATTGACTCATTTCTTAGGTTGTCGTCACATATACTACCATCTGCCCGGTAACAGAAACTGTCACAGCTCCTGGAACGACATACACTAAGACATACACTACAACTTCTGTCGTCGAAACTGGTGAGTGATTGAGGATGTAACCTGATGTTGATGAATGATTCCTGACAAATGAAAACTAGTCGTCCCCACAACTATCGTCAACACTGTTACTGCACCACCTCATACGACTGCTGTCGAAACTGAGGTCATCGAAACAGTCACCAGCTTATGTCCTGTTACCGAAACTACCACTATTTCAGGAAAAGAAGTGACTGTCACATACACAACTACATCGCTATATACAACTCACGTCCCTACCAATGTTGAAGTTACAGCAACTGCTCCCGATAATACTAAGACGTGAGAACCCCTTTTCAAACCTTTTGTTTTGGGAAACTAACTTCTTGGCAGTGCTATAACTGAAGTAGTTTCCACAATCACCAGCTTGTGTCCTGTCACCGAAACTACCACTGTTTCAGGAAAAGAAGTGATTGTCACATACACAACTACATCGTTATTTACAACTCACGTCCCTACCAATGTTGAAGTTACAGCAACTGCTCCCGATAATACTAAGACGTGAGAACCCCTTTTCAAACCTTTTGTTTTAGGAAACTAACTTTTTGGCAGTGCTATAACCGAAGTAGTTTCCACAATCACAAGTCTCTGCCCAGTCACAGAGACGAAGACAATTTCAGGAAGTCTAGTAACTGTCACTTATACAACTACTTCATTTATCGTCACAAATGTTGGAACCACGATTGAGGCATCAACTACTCTCCCACCCAAAACTACCACGTGAGATCCACCATTTCCTTATATCTTATGGTCTGAGGATGATAATCTAATATTAAAATAGTGTTGGAACTGAGGTCCTTCAAACCATCACCAGTCTTTGCCCAGTCACGGAAATAAAGACGATTTCGGGAAGCTTGGTAACTGAAACTTATACAACCACTTCATTCATCGTCACAAATGTTGGAACTACAATCGAGGCATCAACTACTCTCCCACCTAAAACTACTACGTAAGAACCACACAATCCTGAAAATCTATCATCGAGAATGAGAAACTAATCATCAATATAGTGTCGGAACTGAGGTCCTTCAAACCATCACAAGTCTTTGCCCAGTTACTGAGGTCCAGACGATTTCTGGAATTGTTTATACTGTCACAAAAACAACAACTAGCCTCATCATTACCAATGGATATACTACTGATTATTCGCAAACTACTTTGCCAGCACAAACTAAGACGTGAGTTTGCAGATTCCGGTCACTTACTTTTATAATACATTATTCTAACTCAATCTTAAGAATCGAAACATACGTCTACGAGACTTCTACTAGCTTATGCCCAGTTACCGAAGTACAGACAATTTGTATGTTATCCCATCCCTATTCTATCCAAATCATATACTGACAGATAACGTCCAGCCGGTGTTCCCATCACAAAAGTATATACCAGCACAATTTACACTCAAGTGAAGGTTCCTACAACCATCATACAATAGTAGGTTCATCTATCTATCCACTATTGAGCTCAAGCTAATAAATACAGCACCTCAACTCAAGCTACTGAGTATCAGACCACCGATGTCTACGAAACTACTACTTGTATCGAAAGTGTATATACTACCATCAGCGCTGGATCAACGTAAGTTCATGCTTCTATCCCACAAAAAGAATCTCCAAATCTAATCATTTCTCTTGATATAGTATCGTCCTAACAGCCACCAAAACAAACACGATTCAAGTGACCGCCGTTCATACCCTAACATCTACCCTCCCCGCAGAAACCGGCGCAACCACCATTTATGTAAGTCTCTTCCCCCACCGTTCTTCCTCTCCCCTTTTCCCATCAAACCCCCATCAAAATCCACAACTAACACGCACAGGTCCCAACAACAATCGGCAACACGATCGAAACCATCGCCATTGTCACCGTCCCATCCGTCGTCAAAACCGTCACCCTCCCAGTTACCTACTGGGCAAACAACACCCACGTCCAAACATCAACCTACATACAACCCAGCACCCTCACAGTGGTTGGCCAAACAACCAGTTACTACGTGCAGCCTTCCGCGGAAGTCACTAGTGCCGTGGGTGTTAGTGTGAGTAGCGGGGCTGCTACGAGTGCTGCGCCGACTGCACCGCTCGAGGCCAATTCTGGTGCGAGAAATGGCGTCGTGATGGGGGCTATGGCGGGTGTGATGGCTCTTATGGCTTTTGCTTAGATGCTTTTTGGGGAAGGGAAGGTTCGGGTTCGATTTCTTTGTGATAAGAATTCCACGATATGGATATGGTATGACAGGCAAGGCAGGAAACGACACAACACGACATGACACGACACAATGTGAAAAGGATCTTGGATAATGGCATGGAAGGATGAATTATAAGAGGGAATTGTTCCATGAAGAGTCAGCATGGGATGGGATATCCCGTGGGAAAGAACATTCCTTGATGGGTATTGACATGTAAGAGGAAGGATGGATGAACATGAGCATGAACATCTGATCAAATGGATGGAATGGATGGAATTGATGGATTGAAATGAAATGAAATGAAGGGAAAATTTTTGGTATGGATGTTTATTAATATTTATTGTACATAATTCAATTCAATTCGATTCTATACTATACTATACAGTCTGTACTACGAGTATATACTATGTTGGTTATTTACTTGACTTATAATTAACTGTACTCGAATATGGCTTGACAAGATTAGATGCGGAGAGGAGAGCAAAGCAAAGCAGAGGAGAGGAAAAAGGATTATTGATTTTGATATAGATGTACTCGAGTAGATATAGACAGACATCAAGTGAATATGTGATGAGAAATATAAAATTTCTTCATGAAAGAAATAGTTATTAGTGAGTGAGTGAGTGTATTATGAGTTGATGTTGAAGGTTATACTATACAGTACTGTGTGTGGGGTGGAGGTTTGAATTGGTATTTAGTATGTGTGTGGAAAGGATGTTGTGGCGGGGTATTCGGATTTTCTTTTTAAGACAAACTCAGTATATTACAGTAACATACTACCGATATTATGGATGAATGGATAGTGGGCCGAGATTTATAACTTGGAGGAGGGAGGTAGGTATGAATTGGTTAGAGTAGATAGGTAGGTAAGGTTAATGATGGATGATTTATGATATGAGATGTTTCGGATGGAGTTTGCAATTGAAAGAAAGCCTGAGGTCGTCTTGGGGTGTTTATCGTTATCAGTTCTGTTGTAGATTTGAAGAATGAGGAGAATGAGGGGTTGGGATTTTGGGGTTTGATATGAGATGAGATGAGATGGATGGGATGGGATGGGATGGGATGGGATGGGGATGCTGGGGTTCATACTGTACGAGTACCGGTAGTGGGATAGAATTAAACCTAAAAAGAAAAAGATATAGAAGATATGGGATATAATGGGATGGGAGTGTTGGGGTTTATACTGTATGAGTACCATGTAAGGATAACTAGGTAGGTAGTTTGATAGGTATGAATCTGATAAGAAAAAGATATGGAAGAGATAAAATGGAAATGGGGTATGTAAGGGTAATTTGATAGATATGAATCTGATAAGGAAAAGACATGGAATAGATGCGGGAGAAGGGATGTTTCGAGTGTCGTGAATGAAACGCGTAAAATAAAGAAGTTATACCTAGTAGTTTGTTGATTAAATGAATATAAATGTTATTCATTTATAAAATCTGGTAAATATTATAGATATACATTAGAAGAGATCAAAATTTAATTTTCAAGATATAAGTGAGTTGATCCAGCCATTTCATTATCGAATTATATGATTATATGTATATCCGATTGTTTTCTAAGGTTTCTAGGTTCTCTATCGAACCAATCATATAACCGATTGTTTTCTAAGCTCCTATCTAACCAATCATATAATCAACTGTTATTGTCAAATTCAAATTCACTTCACAGAACACCAACTTTCGCGACTAAACCAAAGAGAAAATCATTCCTCCAAAAGCCCTTTCAAATTCATTTATTCTCTCACTTTACACACATCTTTCAAACTAATATAAACATTCACAGTTTCCCATATTCTATTCTTGAGTTGCAAGGAAAACTTACAGCAAATTCTGAATTAAAACTAATATCTAAGGCAAGCACCTTAAACAAAGACGCGACTGAGAACTGCCACTGCCGCGTGACGGACGATACGGAAGATACGATGCGATAGGAAAGTCGATTTTAAAGTAAAGGAAGGAGAATCGCAAAGAGAAACAGTTTCTTTCCTACACACCAAAAAAAAAAAAAAAAGAGCAAATCAATAATCATTGTGATATCTGAAGAAGGGTACAATTTGCTAATTGCTAATTGCTGTCAAATCAATCAATCAATCAGTCAATCAATCAATCTTTTTTGTAAGTTATTTCATTACATTATATTGTCTGTCGCATCAACCTCCCTCCCCTCTAAGCTCTTTGACACTTTTGTCGCAAGGGTTATCTGCACCTTTCCCCCTCCCCTCTGCACCTGCATACCCTCGACGACACAATACTCATTGTCATTTCTAGTTGTCAACAACCCATACCGAAACATACGACATCTTATGCACAGTAATCACCGGGTCAACGCTATCATCGAAGAAAATGCCATCTCCCAGTAAGAGGGCCCGTCGGCCACGTCGAGAGTCATTGAATGAGGTTGATATTCCAGACTCCTCACCTTCTCGCCCTGCCAAGAGAAGAAAGAAGGTAAGTTGCCTGTGAAATTGCGCATTTGTAACTCTCATTGACAAAAGATACAGACTGAAGAAATTAAGACCGATCTTCCAATCTCGAATCAACTTTCCCCAGAAGAATCTGCACCTACAATGGACGACAAGGAAGCAATCATCTCAAGGGTCACTCAACATCTGGGGTTACCTGGTCTCGTACAAGTTAGCCAAGATCATGCGGACGAGAAACATACGATAGAGAGCAGAGGAGGAATTTCTGCGTTCGCAAAGTTGGCTGGAAAGGGCTGGGCTTACTATATCAAGGACCTGAACAATGTTGTTGGACGCAACCCCGCTGATGGTCAAGATGAAGGACCTGTTTTCGATGTCCATATTGATCTTGGTCCAAGCAAGATGATTTCGCGACAACATGCTTCAATTCATTTCAATGATGGCTGGCGAATTCGAGTCATTGGTCGCAATGGAGTCAAGGTTGACTATACGACATTTCGCCGTGGTGAAACGACAGAATTGCACAGTGGAGCTATTATCGATATATCGGGTGTTGAGATGATGTTTGTTTTACCTGAAGGTAGTCTCAAGATTGATTCGAGAGTCCTACAAAGAACTGAGTTGGTTGCGGATGTGGATACGGATGATGCTCGGAAACATAAAGACTCAACCCCTGATGTCCTTCCACCACCCCCCTCAACTAATGGAATTCGAGGTCAGAACGGAGCTCCACAACCAATTGCCCCAGCCCCACCTAATTACCAACGCCCTGGTACTCCTGCCGCTTCTCGAATCAGGATTCCGGGTTCTACCAAGAGATCGCCTCCTGGATACTCGGCTGGTGGCACCATGGTCATGAATGATGCTGAAAATGTCGACCTCAGCGATGATGCCAATTGTCATATCAAGCCAGGTTACAGTTATGGTCAAATGATTGCGCAAGCAATTATTTCTACGCCAGGTGAAACGTTAGCACTGAATGGCATCTACCAATATATCATGGCGAAATACGCTTATTACAGACATCAACCGCCCAACGGTTGGCAGGTAAGTGATCGGTTCGATCTCCTTTTTGATTGAATCAAAACTAACCACAGATCAAAGAACTCTATCCGCCACAACTTGTCACTGAGCAAATCTTATGAGAAGACGCCACGTGAAAAGCACGAGCCGGGAAAGGGAATGAAGTGGGTGATCAAGACAGAGTGCTATGAGGCAACAAAAGCGCTCGCATATCAACCTGCTGGTAGAGGTGGCCACCGAGGATCTTCACAGCCAGGATCGCCAATTACAACTGCTGGTCGAGGTATCAAAGATGAATTCAACCCGGGCTCTGTCATCAAGGAGAAGCGATCTCCAAGTTCAGCCTCACCACGTTTGAATTCGTACCGATCCAGAGCACCACAATTTACCCCCGACCGTGCGCCACGAATTCAGATTTTGCAGGAGGACTTTCCGGACGATGGAAGTCCACTACCCCGACACCGACGAGCTCAGAATGGCACGCTTGGTCTATCTGATAATATTCCTGGTTCTCCAACCATTGTTTCGTCTTCCTACCAACAAGATGAAGGTACCACATTCGTCACGCCAGCTCCTCATCGGGTTCATCCTCATTTAGCACCACCAAGTACTGCACAGCGACCAAGCCAGCATATGCCAACGAGCTCCCCAGCTCCCTTTTGGAAGTTCGTTGGGATAACTCCCCTTCGAGCATTTGGTGGTTATGACACCAGTCCCATCAAAGGGTACAAATCTAGTGTTCTTCCCAGCAGCAGTCCACCTCCAATGCGACGAGGTTCCGCTATGAGCCCTACTAGAAATGGTCCTCCAGAAAAGCTTCAGATTCTAAATATTGGATTTGAAATGGAGGAAGAAGCAGGTTTCGATCTTGCAAGGTTAGTTTTGCCCCTTTCCTACAAGTTGATGATTTACTGACAATCTGAATAGGGGCTTCCAAAGTATTGGATCTTATCACGCACCCATTGCAAATTCCGTTGCACCCGGTGCATCTGAATCTAACCTTGCGACTCAGCCTTAAACGTCATCTCTCTGGTTTTTATCATGTTTGTGACCATGGGTTTCTTTCCTCTTTCACTATGTATAACAAAAAGCCTAACCTACTACTCGGCTTCATGTTCGGCTTTCATGCATGGAGCATTTCACCTTACTCATAGTTCCTACCAACCATCTACCAAGTACCCCATCATCCACTCATACATGTTTACGATAACTCATAATGCGGCGTTGTTCAAGGGGGATTATCGGGCCTGTTGTTTCATCATTCATTTATTTTTCCATGACTTTTTTGTTTGTCAATGAGTATAGCCATGCCAAATGTACAGTTCAGGGTCAGGGTAGGGTAGGGTTGTTTTAAAAAATGGCTAGGTCAGGAAGGGAGGCCGGGGATTGCATTGAATTGATTCTTTTTTATGATGGATGGATGGGCACACGGGTTTACTCTATAGATATGGATATGGAAATGGAAATGATCAATGATTATTATGAGTATGTATGGATGGGAAATCATAATTGGGAAACTTATAGCTGGGTGGGTGGTTCACTGGTAGTGATTGGTTTGTGCGAGTTTATTGTTTGTATTTATGTATGTATATATGTTTGTATCATTACGTTTATTTTAAGAAAAAATAAGATAAAAAGAAGAGGGTTAGTGAGCTAAATGTGAATGTGGGTGTAAATACATTCTTAATCTAATCATCCCTTTTGACAACAAGCATAGTGATTCTCACAGTAAAACTACTATTGTATTGTGGTCTATGTCTATACAAAAGACCATATAAATATAGATAGAAATAAACATATTATCAATCTACTCTAGTAACTAGATATGTACTACAATACAGTCTTTTTTTCGGATTTAAAATATACTTTGAAGAGTATAGGAAGGAAGGAGTATATTGAATTGGATTGGATTGGATGGATGGATGCTTAGTGGAGTATAGGAGAGAGAGGGAGAGAGAAGGGGGAGAGAGGGAAAAAGGGAATAGTGTGTGTGTGTGTGTGTGTGTGTGAGAGAGAGAGAGAGAGATGTATGTGTATGGATATATATGGATATGGATATGGATGTGGATAAATATGAAATGTGAAATGTGAAAGGAAATCAGAATAGATATAGATGATAATACTTGTAGAAGGAATATGTAGATGGAATAGAACAAAGTAGTGTTTATTTTCAGAACTCATGATAGGAAGACAGACAGAGGGATGGTAATAACATAAGTGGTTTATTGGGTGGTTTGTTTATTGAAGGAAGGAAGGAAATGGATGGACTATATGGACTGGATGGACTATTACTATGGAAGCAACCCTGGAAGGGTATGCAGGGGTGAAATGGGTGTTGGAAATACGAGTACTGGTATGTTCTCTTTGATTTTTTGGTTGCTTTGGTTGCTTTGGTTGTTTTTGGGTTGCTATGTTTTGTATGGGTGAGTGGGTGAGAAGGGGATGCTGAGGGGATTTGAGGGAGAGGGGGAAGGGAAGGGAAGAGAACTACTAATAAATCGGAAATACTACTAGTAGAACAAGTAATAAGATTTTAAGACCGAGCACAAGGGGGGGAGGGGAGGTGTGGGTAGGGAGCAAGACAAGTATTAAGATCAGAATGAATTCAAAATGTGTTTTTAATTTAATTTTATCTAAAAGCTTCAAAATCCAATTTCTAGTTCTTTAATATTAATATTAAATCCAAGTACTCGTATTATCTAAGAACAATATTTCTACTTGTTTATATTAATTAATAAAGTTAATTATAATATAATAAATATAAATATTATAATTTAAGTTATAAAATCATTATACAAAGTAATTATTCTTATTATAATATAATTATATCAATTTTTCAATAATATCTATAATAAGAATATTCTTGATAAAAAGCAAGTATAAATTATTTTGCTTATAGAGAGTAGAGTATTTCGAATATTAATAATCTTATAAAAAAAATTAATAATTTAATATTTAAAGATAATAAAAATAATAAAAATAATTCAAAGATCTTAATTTAAAATAATAACTAAGTAATCTTAGATTCTATAGAAAATTATCTTTGGACTATATTATAGTTGAATGAAATATAATTATAAAATATAGAATTGAACTAATAAGTTTAGAAATTAAACTAAATAACATATATATATATATATCTAATAAACATATAGCTTATTTCTTTCTATATTACGAGTACTAGTAATCTATATATTACTTTTCTAGTATACTTTATAGAGTCTTAAGCATAATTGGAGAGAAGATAGTATATATGTATATTTACGGATGAGTATTATATACAGATGAGTATTTTGCACAACGATTCAGACCACAATATCAAGATTTAAGACAAGATCCAAACAAAATGATAAGAGAGAAATCCATTGCATTTTATCTACCGCTACAAGCAAGTAAAAGTATTGCAAAGAAAAAAGTTCAGGTACCCAGAGTGAAATCCAGTGCGACCCGATCCAACCCCCCATATCACAACCAGCCAGGTAATAAGACCAAAGGAAGACTAAACAGATGACAACCTGTTGAAAATGAGACGATGTAGAAGAAAAAATGTCCACTAAATATCGAGATCCAATACGTTCCCTTGTTCGTAAAGCTTCTCCCTGTAATTCACCATGAACTATTCCCTTCATTAACCATTTCACAATGCAACACTTTGGCCCTGTTTTTGATCAAATTTTTTGTTTCTCATATAACGATTGCGTAACACACAAATTTTTGTGATCGTTTCTACATATCATGACATGCCATGTTGTGAAAGATCTGCGGATCCAGTTTCAATAATGAAACTTAGGCGCCAAGGCTTGGGAAAGCGGATTTGTCCTCAATCTGGATGGATGCTGAGGTACCTGCGTTTCTTGGGGCACTTTGGCGTGGTGGGCCTCGGTCGCCACGAGCGCGTCCACGTCCGCCCTCACCACGTCCTCGGAAACCTCCTCGGTCGCCACGTGGTGGTCCATCACCACGTCCACGGCCTCCACGGAAACCTCCACGGGCGCCACCACCACCACGTTCGGCGGGTTCAACATAACGTTGATCAATCTCAAGGACTTGCTTTGAAACGCGTTGACGTTCACGCTTGGCCTTGCCACCAGTTCCAGCGACGAAGTCTTCCTCTTCCTCCTTGGCAATAGCCTTAGCGTTGGCCCACTTCTTGTCGAGCTTGCTGTCTGGCTTGCGAGCTTCAGGGGTGGCAGCGCCAAGTGCGGCTCTCTTCTCCTCTAATTGAGCGAGATAATCGGTGTAAGAGATACTGTTGTCTTCTGGCTCAACATCTTCGGCAACGGCCTCAGCTGGTGCCTCAACAACTTCCTTAGCTTCGGTCTTGGCGATGGCATCACCGGCTTGCTCATCGGCGAGCTCGGCACCACCTTCAGGTGCACCCCAACCGTGAGCAGCTTGCTTCTCGGAATCACTTTTAAAGTCAATGATCTTGCGCTACGCACTCTATTATAAGGGATTCTCTTACCCTCCGACTCCACGGCTGTGTCGGTCAAATTTGCCACCTCCACGAGCACCACCACGGCCACGTCCAGCACCACCTTCACGTCTTGGGTGACGGTCTTGTCTGACAGAGTCATCAGTTGGCTTGCCTTGGTTGTTGGCGCTACCGGCGTTGCGATCACGGAAAGCTATTGAGAAAATTGTTAGTAAAAAAACATTCAATCGATGGTCGCACCAAGTTCAACTTTTACAAAGATTTGTCTATGTTGAAATGCGCCGAATAGAATTGTCCATGTACTGACCTCCTTCGTTTCCGGCGAATCCTCCACGGCGAGCACCACGTCCATCAGCTACAGGAGCCTTGGCTGCTGGTGCCTCTCCAGTAGCATTGCGCTTGACGTTGCGAGCTGGAGTTTTGTCGACAACCTTCACTGGTGCCTCTGGCTCCTTGTCGGAATCATATTCATGATCATTGCCTACATTTCACTTTCATCAGTTTGCGTGCCCCACGTTTTGTATTTGAAGTAAATTCGTGCGTACCCAGAAGATCGTAAAGGTTCTGTATTAACACATGTTAGCCTTGAAACTCTCAAATGATCGATGATTGATGAACCAGTGGGAATGGCGCATTTCTTTCAAGCACAAATTCGTGAAAAGTTTATTGTTGATGGAATATTTACCTTGGAAGCGATACCCGACATCTTGTTTTGCTTCTCGAGGGCCTCCGAAGGGGCTTTTGCTACCGAGAGGACAATTCGGGAGTTGTGAGTTTGAAAAAACGAGACTAACAGTTTCCTGAACACAAGGAAGCTGTCTCTCGAAAATTGCTGAATTGAGGTTGAAGAACAAGGTAAACTTGTGAATCGTCGGTGATGCTGAAAAGTTGGTTCACTCCTCAGTACACAAAGAATCTAAACTAAATCCAGTTTAGTGTGAGGTATAAGCGAGCAGCACACCAGGGCTTTTTTAACAAATTTCAATGTGGGGTTGAGGATAAAGTTATTGTTGATAAATAATTAATAGTATTGATAGCAGAATTATTTTAGATTGCGAGATTGTTAATATAAGGTTAAGGGAAAATGAGGGTGTAAGAGGGTGTAAGAGGGTGATTGTTTTGGAAAATTTGAAAATTATGATATAAAATCTGTTGATATAATTATAATTGTGTTTCCAAGCTATGATTCATCAAATTGTCTTCTCTTCTTCACAGACCTCATGAAAGTCCATGCTATCTACATAGTAGGTGCACTCTATTATATACGACCAACTTCATAATAGACTTCAAGTTGGTAGGTACTCTATTATATCAATCGTTTATTCATTACCAAGCACAAAGTTTACATCATTGATATTTACATCAACATCAGCATCATTAACTTGGGTATATTTCAAGAGATATAGGACATCATTCACTGAAGAACGAACATCAATAAAAGATAAATAAGAGGAAGAAAATGGAAAAAACATGTGCTTTGAAACAAGAGGAACATTATCCAATGTGTCTCCTTTTCATGAGTTTCTTGATTGTTTTGCCCTTCAGTATTCATATACATGTCCCATTGCCATCTTAAAAGCCATCTCCGTCATGAGAGAATGAAATGCTCCATACATACAGTGCTTGGTGTAAATTGTGCTTATGACCATAATCACCTCGGAAGACATGCAATTGATGCTACATCGAGATTTGCCATAGCACTTGCTTATAAACTTTTTTGTCCCATCCCTTAAGCTCTTTTTGTTTTTTTTTAGACTCCTTCCCAAATGCTCCCATGACCAAAAATAAAAAGCCATTGCCTGATCCTACAAGACATTAAAATCGAATGTCAAAACTCCCTGGAACACCCACCGACATCATAAGAGAGATTATGCCTAACCATGTATCATATGTGATAATCATTCATCGCATTGAGCTCGTATCAAAAGTGAATTGTGTTGGAAAATTCATGCTTGCTGTGAGGCCGAAAGGATCCATATCGAGCATCGCGTCGAATGGATCGAGAAGCTGAGCCATAGAACTGTAGGCTTGAGGTGTGTTATCGCCGTGCATACCTTGCGAGTGTGGAGGGTGACCAAGTTGCTGCTGTTGGTTTCTCTGTTGCTGGTTAAGTTGACCAGCGGGAATCGATTCGGGGTATGGGCCGGGGCCTGCGATTTCGGGTTGATCATCAACCATATCGGTTTGCGCATCGTACTCCTGTTCTATAATCACGGGATCAATCTAGGACGAACATGGTTCCAAAAAATAAAACGATAACAGGGGACGGGTCAGCTTGCCGAGTTGCTCAATATGATTCTGGAACGACGGATAATACGCAGCAGCTACAGGAGCGCTTCCCGTATTACCCGTACCATTTCCATTTCCTTGCACCTTTGCCCCTAATGGCGATCCCACACTAGTGTTAACAAGAAGTCCTGTGGTACCTGACAATGCATGCTGTGCTTGTGTTTTGGCGGCGTGAAGACGCTGTTGCTGCTGCTGTTGATGCTGCACCTGAGAGTCAGAAGAAGGTGGGGTTAGTACGCCCTGATTATTGAAGCCTGGCGAGTTTGTGGTCGGTGACGAGGCATGTGATGATGGTGTAGGTCTCGATTGTGACGATGGATTGTGGAAAGAGACTCCGGGCTCTAGCTTTGGTGCAATGTTTGAGTTTGATCGTCTAGCCTGGTGATGTCTATTCATGGCGGCGGCTCGATGAAAAGTAGGTGGATGGGCCATGTTTTGTTGCATGTGCGTTGGACCAAGGTGAGGACTTCCTGTCTTCGCACGTAATTCGGCTTGGACATCAATGCCTGCAAAGAAAAAGTCAGATTGTTTTATGAAAAACGCCAATTGGTATGATCACCTTTCTCTAGAAGAATTCTTTCGAGGAGGGAGTTTTTATATCGAAGCATGAGACACTCATCCGCGGCACTTCTGTGTGCATTTTGGAGGTTATGGAGATTTGTCTCATGAATTCGAATTGTTTCTTCAAGTTGCTTGATATACTCTGTACGGCGCTCTCTAAAGGCTGCTTGCGCCTGACGATTGCGTTGTTTACGTTCTTCTGAAGTGGCATAAATCTGAGGAATCACGTTAGCAAATATGTACTACAGGCTAAGAATATCTTGTCGACATACAGGCTTTCGACCACCCTTTCTTTTTTGTTGACCAACGTTTTCGGGGGGGATCTCTGTTTCGGCCTCTGGTGTAGAGGTATCCAAAGATTCATCTGTGCCCTCTCGGACTGATTCTTTCGCGTCGATAGACATGTTTGTTGAGGTATCTGCCATTTCAATAACGAAAAGATTATGTGATACTCAAAACCCCGCCTTTTAGTTGACCCCAGATATTGGCCTCGGCAATTTGTACGGTTTCAAACGAATCAAATGAGTGAATGTACACCACTAACAGTACCGTACCGGTATAGCACAAATGCTTGACGGAAGCTTGGACAACGAGGGAGGTTGCGTCTAAAGCGGTAACAGACCATTCGTTATCAGACGTGATATGGCCCTATAGGCGTTGTTCCACGGACTTTCAATCTTTCTGGGGGAAGGGGGGTGAAATTGGGAGATAAGGTAGGGATTGGCGTACGAGGCTGCGTGATTGATTCTGAGTCTGATACAGTAAAAATAACGTGGTGTAAAGTGTTTGATAGAGTAAAAGATGGAGTAATGAGAATGTAAGACTTCGGTCAAAAGGTTGTGTAATGAAAACTCAGTTGAGGAGCTTCCCTCCTTTTAGATGGAGAGAATATTTTTCACGGTTAAGGAGGGGTGTTAGATCCGATTCGGAAAGCACGGTACAATAAGACCCTGGATGTTTCTAGATCCACTTAGCACTGGGTATCAGAGAGTTTTTGGCATGTTGGCGTTGATACGGCTCGGACTACCGATATTCATTAATTAAATATATATCGTAGAAGGGCTAGGTATTGGAGATGATGCAGCTCGGCATTGTCAGATTTGTAGATACCGGTACCTATTCGTATAGTAGTTGTTTGAATCTATTTTTTAGCTAGATATAATGCCGAAAGAGCTCTACTATACGACATTATAGTTTAATATAATACATTTTTCATTATATATATATATAAAGACATTTGATTGATGTTATATATTATAATTCGATAACTATTATATCTTATTATATATAGAGTTGTAATCTTGATGGAACCTCGCCAGGGATAATTTCTCCATATAAATCATTGTGGCTCTACGGAGTATATCGGCATGAACTAGACCAGATCAAAGTCAATGAGCTACGAAAATTGGACAGAATTAGGCCTAATAAACCATAGCCCCCCTGGCTTAACGGGCTTCCAAATGTTCTTCTCTATGGCTTCCATAAAAAGTACAACTACGTTACCTGAATAGTTAACACGCATAAATCTATCAGCCACCGATATCTATACTTGTACATCATTACAGAACTTGGCTTCCAGAAGCCGTTGAGAAACCGGTCATTCATTCATTTGTCTGCTTGCTTGACTGGCTCTGGCTTCCTTTCTCCTCTCCCTTGCTTGTCTGCTTAATTGATCTCTGCCTGAAAGGATGAGTGGTACAGGACTAGTGATTTACATCCTAACTCTTTGCCATTCTCCATCCCCTTGCCCACTTACCTACGGTACTCGGGTACTCGTGCTGCCAGCCTGCCACTTACTGCTTACTAGTCACCTTGGTCAAATTTTCCCCAAGATATCATCCTCAAAGGCTCAAACATCAAAAGCTTCCAAAGTTCTGAACAAATTGTAAGCCTCATTATTCCCGAGGGCCTGGTCATTCACCTCGATCATGAAAAGTTGAACTTGACTGAAAGCTATCATTCGGATATAGCCGTTGCAATAATCATTCGGGATAACTCTTTGAGGCAAGGATAATTTGATCACCTGTCAACTGCTAACTTCACATAGTGATCCATTGCTAGGTTCAATTGGAGTTTTACCTATCGTGGCTTTTCTCTCGGCTGCAACTTGCTCATCATGGATTGATATCGTCCAAAGAGAAAGACTTTTCCAAGGGGGCGGCCAACTCCGCATCTGACAACAATAGAAGTTAAAAACGCCATCTTGAATTATAATTGATTAAAAAGGTCGTCCATCCAAGTACAGATTTGATAGACCGACGAGCACTTGTGAATGCTGCGCGCGTACATCTCATCCTTCTCCATAGTATTATTCTATATCCCTTATAAGGAGAACATGGTGTGCATCTATTGGACGCTATGCAGTTTCCAACATGATATTGGTTGGCTCGAGTTTCTCTCCTGCAGAAAGCTTATCGATCTTGTCAACATATCTCCACGGAGCCTTGTCTAATCATAAGTTGTCTTATTTCCTTATTTCATGTACTGAAAGCCTTCTGTTTGGCTGTCGTTGCACTAATTCCAATTGACCAATCCATCGACAGCTACCATAAGGCTGTAAATATCAACATGATTGACCTTATTTCTGTCTGTACCATGAAATATCAAGCACCATCCCACTTTTGATATCCAACAGGCTCCTATAATATTGTTGAATTGAGATGTGCCACATAGCGCAGATTCAGACTCCATATCTCGGGTTACATACCCTCAAAGAGTTAAGACTCAAAGGTACACGGTAAAGATCCATATACTATGATCCATGGACCTTGAAAATTCCATCAACATTTCACCCAATCCTTGAACAACAAGCAGGTACGGTAAATCATGGCTGACCGTCTGACGATTCGAGGCCAAATTGGGAGTTTTTATTCATCCACTTTCAATAACGATTCACATTCACATCGATCGATACAGTAATTTCTCGGCCAAAAAAATGGGGCCCGAAGTCGGCATCTATGGCCATCATGCGCCCATGAACAGCTGCGGCTACTTGCCGTGTGATAAGATGAAATTTTCGGTCGATGTACAAGACTCCAGACTCCAGAGTCTAGAGTCACGAACCAAGCATCTCTAGGTAGAGTCTAAAATCTAAAATCCATGGATGCTGTGGTGACTGGTCTCTCTAGGAGGCGGGTAGAAGAATGGATCTTGAGAATTAGTTCAAGACCGGTCCCGAGAAAAAGGCCCCTTTAGCCTAGCAACAGGTAGTAACACCGGACCTTCTGGGTTTTGACCGAGCCTTATGTCGTCGACGCTCATCGAGTCGACCGTCTTCGGCATCTTGTCTTGACGTTGACCGTCGATACTACATAACAGTGCGCCTAAAAGAAATGAATTTGAGTCGAGGCTACTAGGTTCTTCAACACTATTCGCACTGCCGCCCGCTATACAATTACAACTTCCTCCATGTCCTAGCCCCGTCAAAAATTCACATCTACTAAGCGCACTATTACTGGATCGGGGGAAACCCCATTGGCCCAAATTAATCCGATATATACCAGACAATGCCTAGCACCTATCTCTTCTCTCGATATGATTTTGATCATTAACCTCGAAATAACAGGCCCTCCGCCCATCTGCTATTTCTTGTCAAAGATCCTATAATACTCGAGTAGGTTTAAAAGACATATATACAAAATACGCGAGTATACCCAATAATATTCACAAATTTAATAATAATTACAAGAAAATAAAACGATCAATTAAAGGTTTAGAGACAATTCCATTGCTAGTGCTCGAGTATAATTAAAAGAGTTCAATTTAAAATTATATTTTATATTATCTATTCTGAATTTAGTTATAAAGATTTTAAACTTTTAAACTCTTTTATTTAAATCTATTATTATTAGTTTAAATCGAATCAAATTAAATAAAAACTCTTTATTTGAATTAGTAAATAACTAATTATTATAATTTTGAAATCTTATAAAATTATATAGCAAATTAAGCTAGTAATAATTATACTAATATTATATATATTTAAAGCTAAATATAAAAGATAAATCTTAAAAAATCGATTTTGTACTAAGCAAAATTAAGGAATCGATATAAAAACTTATAGAAGCGGGGAATTCCTACTGGAGATATCTATCTATTCACCTTTTCTTGTTAGAGAGAGGTATTCTCAAGATAGGATTTTGAAATTCACTTAGAGATATAAGTTCAGTATCTTGATTCATAGCGTGTTCAAATGAAAGAGACAATTTAGAAATGATAGGACATCTTATTGATTTACTATCTTTTATTCTGTGCTTTCTTTATATCCGAAACTCCTACCTCAGTTTGAACAACAACGACCGCCAACGCCGATGATCATCTTCCTTGGAGGCTTGGAGTGGTACAGTAATATCTTGTCTTCCATCTGTTGATCTTGGCGCTGTAGAAAGAATCTGAAGGATATCTTTGAAAACGCTCCACCCGGTAGCTAGCTTCTCAGATCCGAAGTGATCAAAGAATACGGATCATGAATGGTGTGGTAAGGAGAATCGATCGAAAGCTTAGGTTTTTGATATCTTCGTGGTCTTGATATTTTCATGGTCTCAAATGACAGCCCAGCATATTCTCAATGTTAACACGGAACTTCCAAGGGGACTCGAAATGGTTTGCTACGAATTCTCATGTAGGTACCCTTACCTTGCAGACAATGATGACCATATAGCATCTCAACTTGCCACTAGTGGTCATTAACTGCTATGCTGTGCTTGTGCTATCAATTTATATTTAAGGAGGTTTCCATAATCATTTCACAAATTGGTCCATTCAATTAAGCTCAATAGCTTCATATTCAATACCCTTCCTATTTGCTTCATAACCTGCTAACGACACGTGATCATAAGCGCCCAAGCCTTATTGGGTGTGTTGGCGTTATGTGTCCTCCTCGGTACCTGGAGTATCACGAACCTTCAAGCTTCACCCAACATTATACCTCGAATGAGCTACTTTGAAATCCATCAACAGATTCAATTAATTTTCATAATTAACATTCTCCGACATACACACCGTCCCAGCCAGGAATAGTATCCCTTTTCCAAAAGCCAGCCGCGCGAAACCAACCAACAATGCGATTCACATCCTTACCCTCGGCCCTCCTGCTTGGACTTGCCTTGCACTTAGGAGTAGAAGGTGCAGGCTTGGAAGACAAAAAACCTAAGCCTGCGGACCCATGTACAATTTCATCGACGACCGGATCTTTTTTTGACTTGAGGCCATTATCAATACAACCATTAGAAGAAGGGAAGAAACCTGCCAAAAATGCGAAGACGGATAGTTGGCATGCGAGGGGATATGATTACAAAGGAAACTTCACACTGAATGTATGCGCGCCAGTGGTAGAGGAGGTGAAGGAAGTTGTTGGGATCGACAAGAATCATTGGCAGAATGTGAGCGCGTTCTACGAGTTTGATGGAAAGAAGTATTCTGTAGGGTAAGCTGGATTTACGTTGGACATTCTTCTCAAAGTAAAATCCTAACCAACATATTTCAGACAACAGGCGGGGAATTTAACACTCCGCGGGAGAAAGCTCGTTCTGGAGTATACAAATGGATCACCGTGTGGAGCAAAGAACAAGAAACGGAGCTGGGACGATGACGATGATGCTGACGACAATAAATCGATACGTCGGAAATCTAGCATAATATCTTTCCACTGCGAGAAAGATCCACTCGCCACGGCATCCGCCTCATATGTAGGGACTGATCCGGAAGAATGCGCCTACTTCTTCGAAGTGCGTTCCCAAGCTGCATGCGGAGGCTCCGAACCTGCCAAGCAGACAATAGGACCCGGTGCTGTCTTCGCCATCATAGGAATTATTGCCATTATGGTATATTTCCTCGGTGGAGTCTTCTACCAACGAAATGTCGCGCACGCAAGAGGGTGGAGACAGCTGCCCAATTATAGCTTTTGGGCTGGCATAGGAAACTTCATAAAGGTGAGCGGGCAAAAATGTTTTATGAGATCGAAATATCAAGTCTTTCCCCGTGTAGCGTCCGTTAGGGATGGCACGGCCATTTTGCCGACTATGGAAGTAAGGGGAATGTCGAGTCGCAGATCACAGAAGTCGTATATACGTTCCGAGTAATCCGTCTCTGCCCGGAACACAAGATCTCTCATGTGGAAGCACACAAAGTTTTTTATATATCAGAAAGATTATCCGAGAACGAGCGAACAGCGGCATTCAGCATAGCATTTATTTTCGGTTTTCAGGCTGCAGTTAGGATAGCATTCAACATCATAGCATACAATACCCGGCGTTTCAATCAAAGAATATCACATTTTCCTTATCCGCTACCTACCGAATACAAACTCTCACAAGCGTGTCAAATCCAACCCATCTCCATAATCACATATTGCATATTTCCTTACTCCTTTCTTTCTTTCACAAATCCATTTATACGGCCTAGGCCTAGAACAAAATCTTGGCAAAAAAGCATAACTAACAATAAAACCATCTTCCAATAGGATATTTTCACCATCGCCACATCATCGTGTTCGAGATGTCTACCTACGCACCGAGGTTACAGCGCTCTCAGTATTTCGGCCAATGGAAATTCGGGGAATGCGGGCAATGATGGGAGGGGTGGGAGTGGGAGGGATAGGGGGGTTAGTGCGAATGAGAGTGGGAGAAGACATTCGGGAAGTGAGGATGAGAATCGCTTGATTGATCAGTTGGATGAGGAGTGGGATGATTAGATGGGAGATAGGGGGGAGGCTTGTGCTTGTGAGAGAGATTTACGGGTGGTGCGGGTGTTGGTGGAATGGATGGTTATGGATGTTATGGATATGGATATCTTCAAGGGTTTGTTTGGGTTCTAAAGTTGGCTTGGGTGGTGTATACGGCGCCTTGGTCACGGTTACGAGGGTAAAGAATAGGAAAGGAATGGATTATATGATATGTTATGAATACGATTGCGAATATGAAGGCTGTGGTTTATGGACACTTGACCACCTGATGTGAATTTTCTTCTTTCCTTTTCTGTTCTGTTCTATTCTAAACTTTTCATTTGAGCCTTTGAGATGAATGTGATTGGATACATAGTATGTATAGACTTAGACTAGTAGTCGAAAAAATCGAATCTTCGAATAGAGGATATATATTTTTTTAAAAACCCGAAATTTACAGTTATACACATAATAAGTAAGTGCTCTAACAAAAAAAAAGTCGATGTGAGAGGAAGAGATATGAGATGAATATGTCTACAAATAGTATCTAGCTCTAGCTCTAGCTCTCCCCGAGACTCGTCGTGACTCGTGACTTGAGAATCGTGAATCAAGTACATTTCTATCTATTAGAGATTTAGAATCAGAAATAGAATAGTAAAATTCGTGTTACTCGTGCTACTGAAAATATGTTTTGTTTTTTCTCCGATTCTGGTTCTGGTGGTGTGGTGTGGTGTGACTGAAGGGGGATGTGGAAGATGGAAGTGAATGATAATTGCTCGCTTAGATAAAGTGTTTGTGAGATGAGATGATGAGGTAGAGGGGGGTAATGAATTAAACGCCCGGGAGAAATACCACACAACTTCTTTTCTTCTCCTTTCATCTCTTTTGCTCTTTTTCTCTTCTTCCCTTTTACTCTTTTATTCTTTGGTCTGGTTTGGTTCCCTATCTCTGTTTTATCTTATCTTTCAAGGATTCCATTGATTTAGTCCATGTGTATATGTATCAAGGTATCATGATGCGTATTTATTTGTACACATGTTGTTTCAAGTTTGTCTATTTGACATTTTTGGTGGGTTTGCTTTCTTTCTCTGTTTTTTCCAATTCATATCTGCATCTCCCCACCACGGAAAACAACCGAATCAACTCCAAATCTCAAATTTCAAATCTCAATCTAAAATATCCAACATTGAGCATCCATCATCCATAATCTATCATCTACTATCAATCATCAAGCATTGAACCCCAGGATTAAAACTACTAATACTAGCGTATTAGCATATTATACAAACCCATCCCCAATGAGCCTCAATTCCTTTTTAGTCAAGTTATATCTATATGAATGATTAATTGTACATTTATTCGACCTAACTAGTCAGTCAGCTCAGTCAAATAGGGTACAAATAATCGAGTACAATGAATATCATCCATTCACCAAAGACTAGAGCAAGTTATTCGTCCACGGTTGGATACTAAACATAGTATCATTACTTGTACAAATTGATATAAACTCCAGTCTAACACGCACACGCACACCCATAGTAATACCCAAGCCATAAACCTACAATAACCATACGCCACATCTTGTAAGTAGATGCTTCCTTCCCTTTTCACTCCATGGTATCCTATGCACACCGTATCCTCTTCCTGTATCCAATGTACATCCCCTCTCCTCCCCTCTTCTAATCCCTAATATAAACCGGGATACCATAAACACAAACCGCAGCCGCATTGAGATACTTCAATTTACAAGCCCCCTTCGCCTTTGCCACCGCCTCAACCAGCGACAATGTTCCCTCTCCCTCTACATCCTTTGCCTTTTCCTCTTTCTTTTCTTTCTTCCCCCTTCCCCTACCCTTCCCACTCCTCTCCTTCTCCCTACCTAACAACCCCCACCCCTCCAACATCTTCCACGCAAACCGATCAATATCCCTATCCGTAACATCCCACAACGTCGCCACCAAAGCCGCACTCCCCGCATGCATATAATGAACTGGCTGCCCGCCCAACTCAAACTCTCCATAATCCGCAAGCGCACCACTACTACAGCCCATCAAAATGGCCACTGCGCATTTTTCCATCTTGCGAATCTCTTTGGAACGAATGAATTGCCCTCCGCTTCCATGGCCGAAATAGAGAAAGACGTCTTTATTTTGTAATTCATATTTAATTTCTTCTTCCGAGGGTGCGCGGTTAGTGATGCCAGACCAGGAGGGAAGTGCTTCGAGGGGAGCTTGGAAGGTGGTTTGAGTGGTTTTCAGATCGCCTTCGGGGTTCAGAATGTAGGCGCCATTGCTGCGATCGATGTAGTGTCCCTCTGGACCTTCATTTGGTGTTTTCAGTTGTTTGGAGATACGGTCTCGAAGACATCCAAGCGAGGGTAAGCGTGAGACTGCTAGGCCTTCCATACAGGGTAGCGATTCCCATGGGAAGATATGAAGTGCCTTGTCTAATATTAGGATAGTATGCTTTCCTTCTTCGTTCTGACTCGAGCTGTGAGCAGCTCCGTGGTAGCAACAGAGAGCATCATGTATTTCAATGACGATTAAATCGAAATCGATTTCTGCATAAGCATTCAATTCTCCATGAAATTGAAGAACGTCAACGACAAAATACAAAAGATCGGTCAATTGCTCCGAAAAATCGCAATTATCTGCCGATGCATCACCAAGACCAACAAACAGTTCCAGGATTCTACTGTCCAAAGTGACACGAGGCCCAGAATTTCTCTTACTCTTTCGACGAGAAGGAAGATGCTTGTCGAGAATATTCTCAAAGGACTTCTGGAAGCGAGCGAGCAGATCTGATTTTCTGGTGTATTGGGAAAATATTCCTGCAAAACCTCCCAGCCAAACCTTCTCGATATTTTCTAATAAGTCCTTAAGACGAGAGTCTAATTCTTCACGTTCTGCCCACCAAGCAAGTTTAGCTTCACGACCCGTTCTGCTGGGACCGCTCTGTGAGTTAGCTTTCGCAGAATCGATGATATTCAAAAGCTCGCATTTTCCTTGTTCAAACCCAAACACTTCTTCATCCGCATCAATAGAATTATTACGCCCTAGGGGTAGACGAAGCACAAAAGGACTATGGCCAGCTTGCAATTTAGTGATGGAAAGTTCTTGACGATTCTCGCTCAAAGATATTGAGAGAGCAGTCCATGCCCTAGGAATAATATCTATATATTCTTTTTGAAATTTTGGGATGTCGCAGAATGATAATGAGGCTCCAAGACTCGAACGCCTTGACATAGACCCACAATCTGGCCAACGAAGATCATCGAGTTCTGGGATGCAGGTCTCCTGTAAAATGACTTTACGTTCTCTGCGGAATGCAAGGGTTCGCGCAGAATCAATGGAGCAACTTGCAAGACCAGGTTGAGATTTTCCCTTGATTGGCCCTGCAGCAGAGAGAAGAATGGAGACATTATTAAGGAGAGATGTTATCTTGTGCATGACGGAGATCGGAGCAACGAGGAATGCAACTGGATAAGTCTCGACCAGAATTTCCTGAGCTCGGTGCAGCTTGTCAAAGAGACTATCTGGGCTTGGACTCTTTGCCCCACGACCACTCTTCGACGCCTGAGCTTTTCTTGGCGATGATTGAGGTGCAAGGGTTGGTTTTTCGGCATGGCCTTTGCTGCCTTTTAGAGTTCCAACGACTGATGGAAATGAGAGGGTTGAGTCTTGAAGCACGGAGTATACTGGATCGGAGACCATTTGCTCCATACATCGCACAAGCAAACATCGAGCTTCAGCAAGGCCTTGATACACCTCATCCAGCTGAGTGTTAGAGAACTTGCTGGCTTCGTCCAAGAAAACCTGCGCTTCATTTTTTCTTTTTAGGTTCATCAGAGCGTCAGCCAACTGCCACAGAATGTTTGCTCGCAAGGAGTCCAATTGAGGACACTCTGTGCCGACGGATGATTCCAGGGGAGTTGGAGTCTTTGAACGAACGACAGGCTTTCGGGGAGCTGGCATTTTCTTTCGCGTAGTGGTCTTTCGAACGACTGGCACCTTTCGTTTGGATATTGTGAGCGTTTGCATTCCAGTTTCCAAGGTATCAGGAATCTCTTGTGTGCTGGTATTACCCAATTCGAGAGTTGTAAGAAATGTGGGGTCGGTGAGAGTTTTTAGGGTTTGGTTCGCTTCCTCCAAACATGCAATCTCTGCTTTACGATCTCCAAGCATTCCACGGAGACGCCCTATCTGACATGCAACAGTGACAGAACTTTTGCCCTTGATACCCGTTTTGTATAACTGCTCTGCCTCCATGAGGTAATCGTTTCCCTTGTCTAAGTCCCCAGCTTTAGTCCAAATGCTTCCAAGTGTGGCTAAGGCTATTGCTGTCTGCCCATCAAAGTTGAATGCCTTGATTAGATCATAAGCCTGCTCTCCGTAATGCAATGTCTCTTGGAACTGTCCGTGGTGGGCGTACAGGTTAGATAAATGAATCAACCCATGGAAAAGAGGACCGACTAGTGGCCAAAAACCAATTCCTGATGGGCTATCTTGTGGTTGAGGTTGGTGTGCTATTTTGTTTGTAGAAATATCTACTTGGGAGAGCTCATCTGCTTCTTTCTCCGCATCTTCTTTGGGTGCAGCCGCTAGTTTCTTTTTTCGAAGGATTGCTTCGGTGCTAGCCCAGGCGCGCCTGAGAAGCCTAACGCTCTGTTTGGCATGAATAAGAGCGGATTCTGAACCTCCCTGTTCAATGGCAAGCATTGATCGAATCAAAGAAGCTTTCGCCACCACGCAATTCAGTCGAGTCTTTTCTTGAAGACTGAGTGGTGTTTTATCTTCTTCTATCTCTTTTCGCTCCAAAATGAAGGCCCCTTCAGCACACTCTAAATGAAATTGACTATGGACTGTCAGCGGGATATAGTGGACCAAAATCTGTAGACATACCATTTTTCGAGGTTTCCAAGTGCTAACATATACTGTGAGTACGCAATGTGAAGATCTGTTTTGGCGCCAAGATCACTACGCAAGCTAAAGCTTTGTGCTTTGTCCAATGCTAATCCAGCTTTTCCAGAATATCCAAGTTGTAGCCATGAGAGACCCAAGGCACTGTAGGTTGACACAATGTCATTGTGACCAGACACGTCACAGTATAACTCGTTATAATCAGCAATGAGTCGAAGAATAGCAAGCTTGTCAGTTTCAAGACCTCTCATTTCCATGAAATTAGCAAGTGACTGTAGATGGAGCAAGAGTTGTGGGATATTTTCGATGCGAAGTTGCAAAGCCACGAGATTGTCGGCTTCACACCGAATGTTTCGCCAGTTCACAAAACAGTTATTTAAAATTTGAATGCTAGTTTCATCCTTCTGCAGCTCCACTATACTCATCGCCATAGCCACCCAATGCCTTAAGTAACCGGCTAAACCAGAATCTTGAGATTTTTCGATATCGATAGACTTGGTCATAAGCGCACGGAGTGTCTCGTTCAAAGACCCGTCTTGTTTTATATTGTGCGAATGTTGAAATATGGTCATTGATCGAAGCCTTCGAACGGGGTATTGATTCAAGTCATAAATAGAGAGCAGGTTCTCAAAGACTTTGCTTTTTAACTCCACAGCAATAGAGGTAGGATTAGTGAGGCCAGCCAAGATTTCCAGTTCGTGCTCAAGAACAGCCCCCTTTTGCTCGTCGCTCCAGGTATTGCCGAAAAGCCAAGGCTCGAGAGAAACCTCTGGGTGATTGATATATACCTTTACCAGCGACTGTATAGTTCGAGCAAGAACTGATGCATCATCACTATATTTCCAAGCCTCGCGAATCGATAAACGTTTGGCACCTTCAACAACCTTGCATAAAACACCGTTTTCTACCGTCTCATCTCGTAGCATCAGAAGAGCTTTGAAGAGTTCGTCAAATCGACCCATGGTTTTAGAAAGATCTGCCATTCGCTCCAGTTTCATGGATATAAGGCCGGCTTTCCTCTCCGCTAGGGGCCTCGATTTAAGACAGTCAATTGACCTTCGGAGAACCACTCGTGGCTGCGGACTATCTTTATTAAGGTCGACGTTTCGGCGTATGTCAAGAAAATACATGAAGTAGAGATTAGAGATTTTGATATAACACTGTGTCGCATTGAAATTCTCATCTTCCATAGAAGCAATTTGTAGCCGGTCGAGTAATGTAAGGCAATCTTGTAGCAATGGATCTACATGCTCCCATGGTGATGCTTCTTGTTTGAGAAGTATTTTAATTAGAAACAATGCTGAATCAATAGCATAGACGGAGGGTTTAGTGATGAATTTTCTGCGTTGTTCGAATCGCACAAGATCCTTGCTCGAAGCACTTTCATCCGGCTTCTTACCAATATATCGAAGTGATAGTCGGGGGCACAAGGAAACGAGAGTTTCACACATTCGACGAACTTCGGGCGAGAGACTGTCGTCTGTATCGGGTGGTGGCTCAGACATGGGGATTGAAATAGCTGTAATAGCTGTAATAGCAACTCTCCTCGCCGAAGATACTTCTATCAACAGATCCTCAATTTCAGATGCCTCCCCTTTGAACGGTTGTTCTAGTACATCTAACAGGTCGACCAACAGCTCTTTGCTTTGCTTTTGTTGAGGATCTCGTAGAGTGAGAGAAACTAGGCGAGCAGTGAGAGCACTGTGTCTAGCATTGGAGCCAGCCTTGGGATCTAGAAGATTTCGTACCATTTCTACCCATTCGATAGCTTTGTCAATGATGTTGGCTTCTTTCGACAGGGAGCCCAACAGACGGTATATCCCCATCAAAGCAGGCGCTGACAGGAGCCCAGCCGTCTCGTATTTTAACGATGCTTTCTTGAGATGTAAAAATGCATCGGAGCATTTTGTGTAAACCTTAGTAGCGTCACCTTGACTTCGTCGGGCGTAAGCTTGAGCACACCGAAGGAAGGGATCAAAGATATCCTTTTCAACATCCCCCTTATGATTCGCAAGTTTCCACCATGATAAGCGTATGTCGAGGGCTAATGCTTGTAGTGCGAAGGCCGCGTGTAGTGTTATGCTAACTTGGCAGTCTAACGCGGTGGAATCTTCTGAGGCGGAAACGCTGGGGCTCATAGATAGAAGCATATCGGACAAGGTTTGAAGTTGGCGAGCAGTCTTACTCACTTGGGTCGAATCTTCGGCAGCTCTTAAGAGGAGTTTCACGGGCGAGGAAGCATGTCCGGGCCGTAGAAATGGCATAGCGGCCTCAATTAGTTTAGGTTTCCGGGATGCAACCATAAGCCTTAAAACCTGCAACTGAGTTGTGATTATTAGACCTAACTTCGCACCGATTACCGGAGTCTCTCCAAAATCCAAAAGTTCGGCCAAAATCTGAGCTGTTGCAATGGAAGCCGCATCCTTGGTCGCTGGCGCACTTTTCCCTCTAATCTCCAAGTCTAGTCGTCGTTTTAAGATTCTAAGCTCTTTGGTAGCCAGGTCCTCTAAACCAAGTGCCAGCAACTTTCCAACCAAGACGGACATCCCATTTTCGAGTTGTAGCGGTGGCATAGTAAGACCTGAAACATTTGCGAGTTGGAATCCCCGTAAACACAGAAATGCGGCTCTGGCGCATTCCGCAACCGATCGAACTCCGGGAGAACATGTCGAAGTGGAGGAAGTGGATTTGTCTCGTATTTTTGAGATATTGGGTGAACTAGAAACTCGAGTTAAAGCTCGTGGCTGTAGCTGTGCTTGTGGAACTGAAATTGATCGTGGAAGTCCTGTGCGAGCTGCTGCTTTCTCCTTGGTGATTGGTGCTTTCCGGAGCTGAGTTGGTTCCTTGATAGCTTCCGTCAAGGTCTTCAGTGTAGTATTGATAACTTCAGTAGCCAGCGTGAATTTTTCTTTTGGAGATAGCGCTTCTACATGTTCGTTTGCATTCACATTTGCGCTTTTCTTATCCACCTCATTAACTCTGGACCGCGACGCAGGAGCTCGTGTAGTGATTTTTTTCGTGGGTTTCGCGATAGCTTTAGGAACTGCTTTCGAAGGCCCGGAAGCACTCGGGTTAGTAGTCGTTTTAGAAGATAATAGGTCGCCGAGGAGAGTGACAGTCACTAGAGTACATGTTGTTGTCAAGGATATGGCGGCGCGCACAGCATCCGCGGACTGCTGTGATGAATTCATTATGATAGAAATTCGGTCAAGAAAGAAACAGTATTATTGGTACTTAGACATTATTCCAAAAAAGTGAAAGAGAAACAATTGATGTCATTTTCGAGTGATGTAAAGAATCAATCTCCATCTCCATAATCAAAAAACGAGGTCCCCTGTTGACTTTGTTTCCCGGGCAACCATGAGCCTCAAACTTTCGGGAGCAGGCCCTACGGAAATTTAAGTTTTTACAGCTTCAATACCCGTCATTATTGCATCAAGATATCAAATTCTACTTATTCAGTTACCATGAACAAATTAACGATGATTCGAAGGCTGACTTTGGCGCCGCCCGCTCTCCGAACTATACTACTTCAACAAAGATTGATCTTTCCTCAGTCTCGCCCATATGCCGTTCAGAGTATCACCCAGCCATCATTTTGGACGAATATGATTCCTAAACCATTTCGAAAGAGCGAACAAGTTGTGAGCAAAAAGCCGAAATCCAAAGATTGGAACCCTGCGACATTCTTCATATGGATCTTCCTTCTGATAGGATCAATGTCAATTCAGATGATCGCATTACGAAATGAATACACAGCTTTCAGTCGGCGCGCAGATGCGAAAATCGGGCTATTGAGGGAGATCATTCGGCAGATAAGGAACGGAGAAGATTGTGATGTTGAAAAACTTCTCGGAGTTGGAGATGGAGAGCAAGAAAAGGAGTGGGAAGAAGGTATAATATTCATCAGTTCATTCTTGAGGTATAATTCTAATTCGGCTGGATAAAGTATTGGACGAAATCGCACGAGAAGACGCAGCATTGCAAGAGTCTCGTGCAGAGAAATCAAACCCCGGAGATGTTGCTATTCCAGAGATAATAGAGAAGGCTCCTGAAGAACCTAAGAATAAGAGCAGTGGGCCCTCGGGATTTTATTGAAAAGATATATATACAAAAGATGGCCTACTATACAAGATTCAAATGTTTTCTACGACAGCATGTCCTTGAACATACCGCTGTTTTTCTGTCGTGCTTCGTAGGGAGTTTGAACGTCGTCATTCCCAGTCGTGAAGCCGATCCGATTTAATTGATCAATAAGTGCGGGTAGGACTTTGTCCGTTCCAAATTCGGCTCTTACGCCAAATTCTCCAGTTTGGCCACCAGAGAGATTCTCAAAGAAAGTCTCTTCACCTCTGACGCCGCCCAAATTCAAAATTGCAATAGGCATGCCTCTATCCTGAGCGCGCCGTGCCAACCTCCAAGCAGAATACGTAGCAAGAGAAGTTCCCAATACCAACAACCTGCCAGAATCATCTATTGCTTGTTCGGCAGCTTCCTTTACCTGTGCATCTATGCTCTCCCCAAACATGACCACGGCGGGCTTCAATATACCCGCCGTACTTGTTTCTTTCCAAGCCCCTTCCTGATCAACTTCCACAATCGATTGCGATCCATCTTTCAAAAGTGGAGGATTTTCAAGACAATGAGGGCATGCCGGATATCTGAAGGTGTCATATGGTGCTCCGGGCACGTCAACGTCTCCGTCAGGATTCGCCTTCATGCCTTTTGCTCGACGGTCTTCTGGGTCTTCCGTAGTTAAAGCTCCAGATTCAAGTATTTCAGCTAAAAATGCCGCCCATGCTGGATTTAATTTTGCTAAAGATCTTTGGAAAACATCTCGAGGTAGGTCTTTTCGGCAGGTGACGCATGTCAAAGCTCGAAGATATCCATGAAGTTCAACAGTTGCCAAATTTGGATGTGCCTCCGAGTGAAATGAATCAACGTTCTGTGTAACCACCCGCTTTACAATGTTCATATCGGCAAGGTCTTTGATAGCATAATGGGCGGGGTTAGGCTTGGCTTTGTATAGATTTGTCCATCCTAGGAAGCTCCTCGCCCAATATCTTCGACGCGCCTGGTCGCTCGCAAGAAATTCATGGTAGTAGACAGGTCGATATGATTTGTTCAGCACATATGTGCCTTTCGAACCTCGACTATAGAGGATGAAGGTTTAGCAGATGTCCACGCAATGTAAGCTTGGCATTGGAAGATATATGAAGTTCCAGGTTGTTTGAATGCAACATCAAATATACCCTGGCCGCTTATCCAAGAAGTCCCCTCGGCAGATGGTTTTTTCTCTTGCAGACTCTTGCAGAGGATGAAACAATGAAATGACCTGGGGATAAAGAGAACCAATGTACTCACTAATCTGCCAATCCCGAAGCCACAGAAATGCCGGCTCCTGACAAAATTACCGTTGACTGTGGATCTGCTACTCCAACTGGAAGGTTATGTGAAGGCGGGGCAGTGAGGAATCTCGACAGGGCGGCGATAGCTCCCGGTAAGGAATTTGCACTTCGTGGAAGAATCGATGGAGGAGGCAATGGACCCGTATAGGGTATTCTCATAAGGGGTTTTCGCATTGAATGATCATGGATCCGACATGTGGACACGCGTACAAATATAAAATTGTAGATAGAATGAATGAACTGAAACCCAACATATATCAACGTCATGATTGGTGGCGTACCAGGGTATTTTTTTGATGGCTTACTAATGTTTGGTAACCGAATATATACTGGTATATATAATATTATAGATTCTGGATCTAGTATTAGCCTCGATCAGAGTTTATTAGCTATAAACCTTATTCTATAATAGGACTAAGCGAATCCAAAGTTAGTGAGTTTAGACGATACCTTGGTTTGCTTCTACCCATCAAACTTCCAAAGTCTATCAATGTACAATTTAGGCCAGTGACATTCTATCCCCGTAGTCAGATGGAATTTGAATGGCTGGTTACCGTCTGGTCCAAATGGTCCATACCCAGGTAGTTATCGTATCGTCATTTGGGAAGGTTCACTTCTTCTCCACGCACGATCCGCAGATGGGCTCTCCAATCTTCTCTATTGCAAAAAGATTATTTCCGCTTTAAGCTTATGAGATCTTTTTTCCCTATACCCGGCCTTTGGCGTGGTCAATGGTCACTAACACTCCTTGTAAAGTACCTAGTACCTTAATGAACGCCTAGAAGGGGTGTTATACAAAAAAAAAGATATTGTCTGATTAAAATACTGCTACTACTTTTTTCATTAACCCCAATAATAAAGTTATCCATGCCTATGCCTCTTCATTGCTTTTCCCATGGACGCTCGTTAAGGCCTGTTGTCACACTGGGGTTCAAATCAAATATACGGACACCTCAATGTCGAATTGCCCGAGTATTGCAGACTACCGCTTTCGATTCCGCCTTACTCAATTATAGTACTAAAGCTTACAACATTCCCCTTCAATCCTTTCCGAGACTTCAATCTTTATCCAATAACTTCAATCCTCGACTTAGATCAATGACGGCCCTTACAACTACTCAAACGCGCTCACACGCGGGTCACTCTCACCATCACCATCATGATAATACATACCTTACCTCGACAAACAAGAACGATGCCGGTGTGCGGATTACACGAATTGGACTGTACTCGAATTTGGGCATGGCAGTTGCCAAAGGGGTTGGAGGATATATGTTTAACTCTCAAGCCATGTTGGCAGATGCCTGGCATAGCGTCACTGATCTTGCTAGTGATATACTTACATTGGCGACAGTGTCCTGGAGTCTCAAACCCCCGACGGAACTCTTCCCAACAGGCTTTGGAAAGGTCGAAAGCTTAGGGTCCTTGGGTGTCAGTGGCATGCTTCTCTTTGGAGGAATGTTCATGTGTTTGAATAGCTCCGAAATACTATATGCGCACTTCTTTCTGGATGCTCATGCGGCCGCGGAAGCAGCCGCGCATGCACATGGCCACAGTCATAGCCACGGAGCGTCATTGCCCAGTTTACATGCTGCTTGGTTAGCTGCTGGTACTATTATAGTCAAGGAATATCTATACCAAGCAAGTAAGTTGGCATTGGCACATGGTTCATTGACTTCTCATATACTGACTTAGACCTTCGCAGCGATGAAAGTAGCACGAGAAAGGAAAAGCTCGGTTCTAGCCAGTAATGCGGTTCATCACAGAGTAGACTCCCTTACCGGCATAGTTACCCTTTTCGCGATTCTTGGGGCAAATTTCCTACAAGGGGCAGCTTGGTTAGATCCTGTTGGGGGGTTCCTCATATCACTCCTCGTTATCAAGGCTGGATGGGGAAATACTGTCTCAGCGATATACGAATTGGCAGATAGGGGGATTGACTCTGAAGTCAAGGACTCTGTTACAAGGGCAGTCAAGAAGAGTCTCCTCATTCTAACGGAAGGGTCAGAAGTGGAGTTGCGCGAAGTCGAGGGTGTTAAGTCCGGTCAGAACTATCTGGTGGAGCTCCAGCTTGCCGTGCCAAAGGTATGGACAGTTGAGAAAGTTAGAGAAGTAGAGGACAGTATCAGACAAATGGTTGGTTCGAAGGTTCGTGGTGTTCGACGAGTCAAAGTACGTTTCGTACCAAAGGATGAAGCTAAACCTTCCCTCTTCGACGAATTCATCGGTGGAGATGTGAGTCCACGAGAGAGTCCTGAACCCGAAGAGCACGATCACGATGACCATAATGGACATGCCCATAGCAATGACAACAAGAAAATACTATAGAAGATCCTTTTATAAAGCATCATGTGGAGTTCGTATGGAACTGGAATTGGCGTTAGGAATCAGGCGGCAAGACTACTAAACAAGTCTTTGGAAAGAACCAATTTGGCGTTGGAGGTAGAATTCCTTACGAGATTGTACTCTATGCAGTGTATCACAATTTATAGAACCATATTGTCGGAAACTGCTTGTCCTGCTTTTTGATTGGTGCGCATCTATTCACCCAAACCAGTCCCCTTTCATTTAGGCTGAATGTGGATACTAATTCTACGTCGACTTTTACTAATTGTCCCTTTCCCCATATAACCCCACGATAGAGGCAGGTCCGATTGTTTATATATGCAAACGTTTCATTATTTTCTGTTCTTAATTTAATTTAGCAAAAGCCGACTCAAAAATCATAACATGTCTTCACAAGATGAAGCATTGTACCTAGGTTTCGACCTTTCCACCCAACAACTAAAAGGTATGTCCACGTGAACACAACTTCCCCATCCTTCCTCTCACTAACTGTCCCAAGCAATCGTGGTATCATCCTCCCTTAAAGTCTGCTATGAAGCCAAAGTCGATTTTGATGCCGACCTCTCTAAATATGGCATAAAAAAAGGCGTGCATGTTAATGAAGCCGAAAGAGAGGTTTACGCACCAGTAGCCATGTGGCTTGAGGCCGTTGATTTAGTTCTTCAGCGACTTTCCGAGAAGTCTTGTCCCTTTCACCTTATCAGAGGGGTTTCAGGCTCGGGTCAACAACATGGAAGTGTTTATTGGAGTCAAACGGGTGAAAAAGTATTGGGAGCTTTGGAGGTGGAAAATAGTTTGGTAGAGCAATTGGAGGCTACGTTTGCGCATCCGTGGAGTCCTAATTGGCAGGATGCGAGCACGCAGGAGGAATGCGATGCTTTTGATCGGGAGTTGGGTAGTGAGGAGATGCTGGCCGAGGTCACGGGGAGTAAAGCTCATCATGTTAGTCCCTTTTGACTTATGTATATTTGCAGGGCAATGGTTGCGCAGTTTCACTTTGACTAACTATATTGATAGCGTTTTACGGGACCACAAATCATGCGTTTTCATAAAAAGTATCCAGAGGTCTATCGTCGCACTTCTCGGATAACTCTCGTCTCATCTTTCCTCGCATCTCTATTCCTTGGTAAAATCGCTCCTTTGGACATTAGCGATGTCTGTGGCATGGATCTCTGGGATATAAAATCTGGATCCTGGAGCGAACCTCTCCTCACCCTTGCAGCTGGCTCTGATGGCCTTGCTTCTCTGAAATCCAAGCTCGGGGAATTACGAGAAGATGGTGGCGGAAGTATGGGTTCCGTGTCGTCTTACTTCACATCTCGCTATGGATTCTCCAGCGATTGTGCAATCGTCCCCTTCACTGGTGATAACCCCGCTACAATTCTAGCACTTCCTCTACGCCCCATGGATGCCATCGTGTCCCTTGGAACATCCACAACCTTCCTCATGTCCACCCCCAACTACGTTCCAGATCCTGCCTATCACTTCTTCAACCATCCTACAACTGCCGGTCTCTACATGTTCATGCTATGCTACAAAAACGGCGGCCTCGCCCGCGAGAAAATCAGGGATGCTCTCCCCCCCTCTACAACCTCAGACCCATGGTCCAATTTCAACAAAGCCGCCACGGAAACCCAACCCCTAGACCAAAAGTCCACAACTGACCCCGCAAAACTAGCCCTCTATTTCCCTCTCCCAGAAATCGTCCCGAACATCCGAGCTGGTACTTTCCGCTATGAATCCTCATCCGATGCCAAGATATCCGAAGCTCAGGGACATTATGATCCGAAAATCGATGCCCGAATCATCGTGGAATCACAAATTCTCTCTCTACGTCTCCGCTCTCGGAAGTTAGTTACTTCTCCATCTAATGATTTACCAGCACAGCCCCGTCGTATATATCTCGTAGGAGGCGGTTCGCACAATCCCGCAATCGCACGGATTGTAGGAGAGGTATTGGGAGGTGTGGAAGGTGTGTGGAGATTAGATGTGGGTGGGAATGCATGTGCGTTAGGGGGAGCTTATAAGGCAGTTTGGGGTGTGGAGCGAAGGCAAGGGGG
>KI628571.1:1951-104044 GCA_000503235.1 Sclerotinia borealis F-4128
AATATGGTTTTGAAGTTGTAAATTGAGGTAAAAGTGATCCATGTACTGATATGATCCATGTACTGATAAACCACGTTAATAGAAAGAATTAATAGATATAGGGTATAAGAGAAGAGAATAAAAATAAAAAATAAATTTATATATATATAAGAAAATAGATCTTCAGAGTATTTATAAATAAATCTAGTTCATTTTAAAATATTTTTATAAATTATATAAACTTAGTTTATTAGATAATAAGCTAGTTTACTCTGAAATCTAGCTTATTAGATAATGAGCTAGGATACTGCTCTATGAGCTAGCTCATTTCGAAATATATATAGAGCATTTCACAATCGGGATATTGCGGTATGGCCCGGAACATATATATATTAAACTCTATCTTCCGTCAAGTCCTCCATGTGGACTGATACGCCTGGTATCTGGTTACAAAAATGAAGTTGAAGAAAAAAGGAAAATTGAAGACGGGTATTATATCATTTGCCCCCGTGTCTTCGAATTGACAAAGCAAGCTGCGCCAAAAAACTTTCTGATAACGCCACCAAACCAATCTGGAAATTTTGAATGTGTATTTATTGACCAATACTTGTCGATGTGTATTTTGATTTTGAATGAGGATTGCGAAGAGGCTAAGCTGGTGATGTTGAGGTATATTGGGACATAGTATGCTATTGACGGCATGGCGTGAGTTTGAACAGGCATCGCAAAGAGGACAAGCTGGAAGATATGATAAGAGGGCGACTGGTGATATTGGCGTATATTGAGACATAGTATGCTATTGACAGCACGCCATACCATCTGCTGAACGCTGATTTTCCGATTTGCTTTCGATAAATCCACACTGGAAATCGCGCACTTTCAGGACCCTGAAGGGCTGAAGCTTTCCACTCGAACCAAAAATTCTATTCATGTGACAATCCCGGATAGATATGGCCGACCATTTGGGAATAACATTCGAGGTGAGTCGTGAACGAGTGTAAGGGTATAAAATTCGTCAATATTCGTCCAGCAGAAGGGATGTTTTGGATGATCGTTGGTTGTCCCATCGGCATCGTCCATCAAACCCTCCTCACACATCCAAATCCCCATCTCCAGTGCCAGTTCGGTCCCACTCCATATCATATTGAATCTCTTGTCTCCACTACCCTCCTACCAAATCAAGTCTCGGAATTGTATCTTCTCTCCCGCCATATTAACTCCGACCATTCCTCTCCCATCTCCACTCATTATCTACCCCCCTTAACTTTCATAACCCTTAATGACTCTCCGCAAACACTCCACTAGGTGAAGCCCTCTTATTTTTGACAGTCCCGACCGTCCCTGCAATATTTCCTAATCCAACGCTCCCCACCAGAGGCGTAGCTCCAATAGCCCAAGTACCCAGTGCTGTTGCCGCAAATGTCTGTGTATATGTGGCTATATATTTAACGGTCGTGGTACCACCTGAAGTATAAAGTGATGGACAATTGAGTGTTGTGGTTGCCATCTGCGTGGCTGCCAATGTGGCAACGTCACCACCCAAGCCTGCCTGTGCATGTGTGAGGGAGGGAAGGAAGGCGAAGAGGGATATAATATGCCCTAAGGAGAGATACATTTTGGTGGTAATTTGGGTCTCGAGATGCAACGAGGTCTGGTGGATCGAAGATTGAAGTCGTTTTCTTAGGTTAGAAAGGCCGTTAAATCGTATCGTGTTATACCAATAATCAGGTATCTCGAAGTTGTTTTCGTTATGATATTCGTAATTCAGATTTTTGTCCGTTTGTTAGGTATTCGTAATCTCTAGTAAATTGTTATGTCGCAAATAGTATGAAATTATGAATATCTTAATTTACTATTTTTGGAAGTAACTAAAGGGGTAAAGTAAATACATAGCCACTTCTTCTGTTAGTGGACCAACGGGACTGTCTATGCTGTGGCTTGTTTGTCTGTGTGGCGTTTGTCGCTATTTCTTATTCTATTATAAAATCCTTATGTAAGCAAGCTTCAAGCATTCATGTCGTTGTTCTTCATGGCATAATGTTGTAGATCTCAACGGGTTCAGATTATCTTCATTAAGTTTATAAGCAGGGAAGTCTTACCGCTAGAAAGAAGTTTCTTAATAGCCAATAACCAATCAATACTTTTCGGGAATCTGCTTATTCGGACTATTTTCACTGCTCTGTTTGATATCATCCTGAAGCTGAATACCATCGAATCGGCCTCTCCGTTATTTTATTCTGAATAATACATGCACCTTTCCATCCCACCGATCCCACCACCCCTTTCAAAGGTCAGAGTTACTATATTATCCACATGATCTTATCCGCTTAGACCTTCTGTGCATCCTTCTAGAAGATTTTACCCAGATTGTGATACATGCTGCATGCGAGAGCTTGGGGCAAATGCTGCTCTGATTCATTCCACTGTACTTTTTTCGATGGGCAGCTTTATAGGTAGGATGGATGGATGTCATCATCGTCATTCCTCCTTGCAAACACTCAAGGTTTGTGCATGGATTTTTTGCTTTTTCCACCCCTCCTGCCTTCAGCCCTGTCTCTTGCTTGCTTTGTATTATCATCGGTAATTCAAGATATTTTGATGAAAAAAAAGGCGGAAAAGACTACCGTACCCGGCGGTATTAGTTGAAGAAGTGAGTGCCGCATCTCAAGAAAAAGGAAGGTTGGTTCCGTGTCCCTTATCTGAGTTCCAAGCTTCATATCCGAAGGAAAGCGAGTTATTCTCGTATCAAATATGATCGGTGTAGCGCTGGCTTTTTCTATATATCATCGGATCTAGATCTATTGACAAAAGCCGTGTTCTTTTCGAAATACCCATGTACCTACACATGCCTCCTTTGCCGCTCAACCCTCCCAAAGCGCCTACTTCCTACAAAGAAGTTGTTTGATACTGTACTTTGATACCCAATCATTCATTTTTACCCAATAGATATAAATAACTCAGATGAAAATCATAGTTTTTGCCAACTTCAGAGCATGCATATCTAGCTAGACTTGCATGATATATTTTAACTTTTAAGATCACTTTACAACTCTTTTCTTATCTTTTGGATTTTTTTACTCTTCGTTTGACCCAAGCTTTTACCCGCAGATTTGGTTGCTGGGCAAAAATTGTTAATGAGTATGACAGGTGACAAAAGGAGAGAAGCACAACATATTGAAACTTGGACTAATTGGACGGACAACCAATTAGATACGGGTATTCTTACCGAATCCCCAAAGCTAAGACAAGTTCCGAGAATCCCAGGCTAGAAAAACAAACAATTTTTCCAGATTGCTGGGAATGGAAATTTATTATACTAGGTAAAGTCTTATATCCACCAACCAAAACCTGTTAGATTTCATTTTGCCACTTCTTCAGTTCCCATAACTGCAAGTTCGTCAACCCTTGCAATTTAGAGCTCTGTCAGGGGGGATATCGATGAGTCTAGTACAACTTACAACTACATTAGGCTAAGGCTGAGTGAAATACCCTCTAAGCCTACTTTTCTAGCCTTCCAAGTTGCAGACCCCATCAATCCTTATAAAAGGACCGGCCGATTGGTTCTCCTCATGCTTCCATGCTTGAACGGTCACTTCGAATCTATCTTTTCCAGAACATAAACATCTTCTTTTCCCTCTCGTTGATAAAGATTAAAGATTTAAAACTCTATCACCCCTTATCCTTCTCAGGATCAGTCGTAGTATCACCTAATTCCTCAACAATACTCCAACAAATTAGCAACCAATACAAGCTTACTCGAGTCAAGTCTTCCCGAGTTATTTTCACCAAACATTAATCGCGACATTTCCTCCTGATCGAATTTGATAACATTAATATCTACTATACCGATACACATCTCCGCCATGTTCGAGAACTTTACTTTTGGGGCTACTCCGGCCAATCCTTATCAATGCGACGATGATGTACAACTATCACCCATGGACGATTCATTCCTATCATTATCACCTTCTCCCAACTCTTATCCTTTCTTCGACGACTACAAGCCTTCCTCTCCACTTGATGATATTATCAGTCAATTTGGTCAACATTCTCTTTCATATGAAAATGCAAGAAATATCCAGCCTCGGCAATACATATCACCAACACCTTCATTATCGGAAGATTCGGGAATGAGTTCTCCATCCAGTACCACCCAATCTTTGCCCACCACACCCACCTCCCCTCCCCAAGCTGGAGTCCTAGCCTGCCGACGACTACAACGCCAACTCAATGTTCAACTCCAATGTTCCACCTCTCATGTACGCGATATTAGTACATTAGTCGAGGATATGCTTAGCAATAATTCCCAATGCAATTTGCGCAAGTCACCCTCGAAAGGCAACGTTATTTCCTCGCCTATCTCTTCTCTGGAAGTTGATCCTAGTACACAAAATGATTGGAATGAGATGGAAATTGAGAGGGCGAGGAGACGATGGCTAAACACTGTCGTTAATGACATTGATGAGGGGTATGTGGAAGGAGATGACTGGTATAGGGAAGAGGAGTGTTTATCGCTTAGAAGAGCTAGCACACCGAGTGGAATTAGGAAGCAAAATCTGAGGTGTAGAACGAGTATTGAAAGTGTTGGTGGAGTTAGAGTGAAGGTCGCCAAGATACCGAGAATGAGGATCAGGAAAGGAAGGGTTGGGGGGGTGGTTGAGTAATGGGGGGAGTTCTATACCCTGGAATTTTTGATGTGTTCGAGGGCTACTGTTCATTTTTCTGCCGAACTTCAACTTTTAGGTTTAGGATTGGCGTTTGGGGGGGTGAGGAGGGTCGGGTTGGATGGGTACACAGATGAGCCCCACGGCTTGTCATTCAGGAAACGACCTGGGATTCGAATTGGACTGGGGATCTGGAAGATTGGCCAGGCATCCTGACTTACTCGCCTTGTTGGCTTGAGTTTGTTACACATATACCCCGGGATCTTGGAAACGGTGGGAGCACACTGCTGTCTAAATAGGGGGTGTTCAACCTTGCAGATTAGATCATACATCTATCAGACGAATAATTTAGATTATTATTAGATTCGTACTTCTTGCAATCAGCATAAGTCAATGAACGCTTTTTTTTATGTTGTATCGTTTCACACTCCATGCACAAATTCCTATCTTACTGCTTTTCCTTCAGAGTGATCATGGGAGACTGGACACTTTACAAGGAATCCGTATCATTACTCCTTTCATGATTCAATTTATATCGAACATTATAACTGCACTCTCATCCCTGCTCGGCCACCGTACCCGCCATTCAATTTCAATTCAGCAGCCTTGCCAAAATTTCCCTGGCATTTCGATTAGCATCTACAACCCCTCCATACCAACAATCACCAATGCCGATTCGATAGCAAGAAGCTCACCTAGAGCTCTCAAACTCGCATCGACATCCCAAACATGGCATCAGCCTCATTGCGCGCCGCGAGTACCAATCTTTTCAACCGCACTGTCCATGTTAAAATATACCCCTCTGCGAGAACATTTGCGGAAAGGAGAGAGGTGCTAAAGGTTCTGGAGAAGTTTGGTCAGGTTACTATGCTTACCAGTTTGAAGGTTTGTTTACTTATTTGATAATTTTCAATTTATGACATTTAGATTGGAGAAATCAGAGCATGAATACTAATATCAAACACCATAGCACCACCCAGTCGCCCCCGTTCAAAACGCATTTATTACCATCTTCAGTTCCGAGACTGCGGCGCAGGAAATCATTAATGCGAGTCCGGTGCGCTTTCGATTAATTGTTGAGCCCGATCCGTTGGCCTCGTCTCCTGTGCCCCAGAACTCGTCTTCTGGTGGGATTAAACCACCTGCGCAAAAACCAATTGAAAAGGTCTTTTCTCTTTCTCTCAACATCACTCGCTACACTCACGATCAATATATTTCTCATCCCCTCACAAATCCTATGTATGGCCCCTTTAAACCCATCGATCCGAAGAGATCGGGAATTGCGGCGCATTTGAGTAAAGGCCTAGAATCTAGTATGTGGAGTAAAGGATTGGCGGATTGGGAGAGTGATATGGGGAAGAAGAGTGCGTGGAATGAAGGGGGGAAAGATGAGGGTAAAGGGGGAGAAGAAGGAGGTGGGGGGAGCAGGAGCATTATGAGGGCCGATACGTCGAGTACGAGTGTGCCGCTGAGGTTGGTTGGGAAAGATTTGGATATTCGGAGGGAGGGGAGGCCGAGGATTATGGATGGGTTGCTGGGGCTGATTGGGGAGGGAAAGGGGTGAGAGGAGTGAAAGGAAAGAATCGTCCTGCTCAAGGTTTGAAGTGTGGACTAGAAGTTGCGGATACAAGCTACGCCGTATGATAGGGAGGAAGTACTCCTGTCTAGGCTGTAGGATGAAGATGAGGATTACCAGGACAATAACTCAAGTGCTGAGGTTAGTCCGAGGAAAGAATATCCAGTTGCTGGAAGTTGATACGGAGAACGGGACATATACATACAGAAGTGAGGTGCTTCGTGTGGATGTACTTTTACAATTTTATGAAATGTATGCATATCCATTACAGGTGTATATCATATTTCAAACAGGATATATCTAAACAGTACTAACTGTCTGTTAAAGTATCTAACTGCGTATGCACGAAGTTCTGTTTTGGGTATTATGCGTCATTAAATCAAATAATAAACAACCAACTGTTGCAATTAGTTTCTTGTTAATCACTGGTCCACCATCGTCACATAAATAGCAGCAACTAATCCCCCAAATTAATTCATTTTTTCAAAAAGGATAAAGCCTTCATTTCAAGCCGCCAATATGTCTTCTCCAACCAAAATTCTCTCTCTTGCAGCGACTATTTCCGAAGCAACCGCAATCGTTAACACATATTTCACCACTCACAATCTTCCAACCCCATCTTTTGAGGTTTCCGGTCCAACCAGAATATCCATCCCTCCCCATGAGAAAGAGGTCTCAAAAGTATATGCCGAAGTTCTCCGCGCAACCATGGAACTTCACCATCTAATGCTAGGACCCACTGCCGTACTTATGGGGATCTCGGTTCGTATATCACCATTGCCCAAGCTACTTCCGTGCCACCTCTTTATATAGAGACATAGAAGAACTGCGCTGAACCAAAAGTGATAGCCGGTAGATAGTCTAAGTCTCAATTGCATCTACACTTACAAAATAGCCCATGCATTCCCCGTCGATAGCGAGGCTACTTTCGAACATATTTCAGATCAGTGCGGTCTGGATCTTATAGACACTCGTAGGATACTACGCCATGCCATGACAAATCACATTTTCCAGGAGATTCGCCCAGGTAGCGTAACGCATACTGCTGCGTCTAAATTGCTTGCTACGAATTCCTTGGTGGAGGATTTCGTGGGGATTGCTAGCGAAGAGCGTTTTCAAGCCGCTGCACACGTTCGTATCATCTCATCTCATCTACGGTCAATATCAAGTCTAACGGGCAGAATAGACAACGCAGGCGCTGCAGAAATGGGGATATGCGAGAGCGCCGAATCAATCAGTGAGTACATATATTCCATTCGGGCACATGTTTCCTTTCGCATTAAATTTACATTGTCGGATGAAAAACGTACAGTACTTACACAAGCGTGACATTTTCCAGGGATTCAGTCTAGGGCACCAAACCACCAATGGTCTCTATGAAGAGCTACGCTCTCATCCATCTCGTGGCCAACGCTGGGCCAACGCTATGAGTGTTTACGCGTCGAAAATTCCGCTTTCACCATTGATTGATAGTTATGAATGGAGCAGTCTTGGCTCTGCCACTATTGCTGGTGTGGGCGGTGGTTATGGTCCTGTTAGTATTGGACTCGCGAGCCAGTTTCCATTGCTCAATTTTGTTGTGCAGGATTTTGAGGATGTGGTTGCTGATGGGCCTGCGTGTGTACCTTCTGAGATATCGATATTGGACCGGATATCCTTCATGCCTTATGATATATTAACACCGCAGCCTCTTCATTCGATTGAGATACTTTTTTCCCGTGCCGTTTTTCATAATTGGCCGGATTATTGTTGTATCCAAATTCTACGAAATCAGATCCCGGCGTTAGGAAAGGGATCGAGATTGCTGATTGTAGAGCCGAGATTGGGGGAACCGGGAAAGTTGTCTTGGGTGGAGGAGAAGAGGTTAAGGTGAGTTTTATTCTCGAGCTGTACGGGTTTATGTGTGGGAAGTTTCACCATCTGATATAATCTGAATTATAGAACCATGGATCTTAACATGTTATCCTACTTTGGATCGCGCGAGAGGTCGATTGAGGATTGGGAGGGGATATTCACGGAAGCGGATGAGCGGTTTGAGGTGGCGAGGGTGGTGGATTTGGAGGGTGGGATGAATTGTTTGATGGAGGTGCTTTGGAAGGGGGAATAGATAGATGAATGTATGGTATCTTTTTTGCGCGCGGGTTTTGTTTTCGTTGTCGTTGTCGTTGAATATATGGTTTGTTGGAATTTCTCCTTTGATGATGATGAGAATTTGAGTGGTGTGCTTGCTATATACGAGTATATAAATATACTAGTATGGCTTTCTAGGATTTGTAAAGCTTAAGTAAATAGACAACGACTGTTATACATAAATAACGATAAAACCCCTCGAATAGATCTTACAAGAATGAATATCGATATACGTTTTAGTACAAATACTAATTATTGTTAGAGATTACTAAGTTCTGTTTTATATAATAGTTTGACACTCGTAGATGTAACAATCTCATGCTAAGAAATCGAACCGCTCCGTATTTTCGGTTTGCCAGGTATGTATATATGTAGCACTGAGCACCATAAGATCCAACTCCAAACTCCCTTCCCCTCCCTCCCCCATCACCTCCACCTTACAATTACCCCTCCCACAACCCAACTCTCTTCCACCAAAACTCACAAGCTTCTCCCTCCTTCCCATCCTTCCTATCCTCCTCCATCTCCACCACAACACCTTTCTCCCTACCCCCAGCAATCTCATCATTTCCCCTACCAAAGACCATTTTCTGCCTTTTCCCTTTCCCATTCCCACCCTTATACTCTGACCACAGCATTCGAGCCGGATATCTACCCGGAATTGCATTTGGGTCTCCTATTTGAGAAATGATAAAGGATGTCCAGTATGCATGCATCATGCCCGCGATATCTTTGATAGTTTTGGACTCTCTGGTAACCTCGGAGGAAAATACTGGGAAGGGGGATTGATCGCCGTGTGCGGCACCATGGAGGATGCTGCTATTGACTGCGTATTCATATAGGTAGACTGGAGATTTCTTGAAGGAAGTTGAATTTCTCCTCGAATTTTCATAGGGATGTTCATCTGAAGCAAAATAGGCAGTTTGACGCACAGGACTTATATACGCGAAATCTGCATATGCTTTAGCGAGACGTCGATATTGGTTTCCTACTATGAGAGCAGTGTTATTGAAGGCGTATGGGGAGTTTGGTTTGACATCGGGGTTTGGATAGAGGGAGTCGAGGGTTGAGAGATCGTCCATCGAAAGACTGGGTAGGAGAACGTGGAAGAAATCGATAAAGGAACCTGCGTTATTAGGGGCTTTGGGGACAAAGATAGATCCTTCGTTGGTGTTATATCCGGTGAGAATAGGGATACGATGGTAGGTGTTGTTCAAAACGGCTTGGATAGGAGGGATGGGGATAATGCTGTTGGGACCGGGTCCATCGACGCATGGTTGGAAGGGCCAGCGAAGAGATGGGTTGTAGGATTCAAAGATTTGCTGGGAGGCAGCTTTTATGGCTGAGACGGGAAGACTGCGAAGTTTGGAGAGTATTTGAGCGCGGGGAGTGCTAGAAAGATCAAGCTTGTCGAGAAATTCGGAGAATTGACTTTCGTGGAGTGGATTATCATAAGAGTAGACAGCTCGAGCGGTGGCTCCACCCGATTCGATGATTGCTTTGGCAAATGGTGGAGGAGAACCATCATTGTTCATTAAGTGATGACCGATCTGCATAAGCATCAGAATCCACAATGATAGATCAATTATACTACGATGTGTATTGAGAAGAGTAAGGTTTCGAATAGTGCAAGACTGCAGTCCATGGTTGAAAACTTTCAACATAACTTAATATTCAGGATGGATTCAATATTTTAGATAGATTCAATATGTCAAATGGATTCAACATATTCAAAGATCAAAAGTCCCTCATAATCGAACTGCAATCCAGACTACTGGAATCCCTTAGATCAGCTGTTACCAAGTAGCTAAACATGATTATTACAACAATGAAACATACTTACAGAATGAGCTCCAGCTGATGGGCCCATCAACGTAACATTATCCGGATCACCACCGAAGGCCGAAATATGTTTCTGCACCCATTCAAACAAAAGTTTCTGGTCTTTCAATCCCAAGTTCAATGCCCCTTCCTCAGCCATTAATTTCGATGGTAGAAATCCCAAAGCCCCTACTCTATACTCAAACGTGACCGCGATCAAAGGCTCCTTGGACCAGCCCACTAGAGATGCTATCTCCCTACCATTTGCATACCCAAAATTGAATGCTCCTCCATGAACGTGAATCAAAACCGGCACTTTTTCGCTTGATGAATTTGTGCCCTTGGGACGATATATGTTTAGATGAAGACAACCCTCACTTTGAGGTTCATTGTCTGGACCGGACATACATCTCGGGGCAGATTTTGTGACGTCAAAAATTGCATTTGATGCATTCACGGGGATGGGAGGTCTAAATATTCGGTCTCCTGTTGGTGGTAATGCGTAAGGGATTCCAAGGAACTCTTCAAGTATTTGTGGATATTTCGAGGTTTGTTTGCCGGTGAATGTTCCTTGTGAGATGGTGACATTTGGACTCGGCGAGGTGTCAGTAGCTATAGGTATATGGGAAGTTTCGGTCATAAAATCAATTGATGTGCTCCAGATTAGAGAAATGGAAGTAGGTGAATGTTGTGATATTGTCCCATCGTCATTGGTCGGCTCCTTGATAAGGCCAGGCTTTTCCGGAATCACCGGCTTTGGCTGCATTCTTTCTTCTCCGGCTTGAGGTGAGTATTGAAGTCGCCAGTAGTAGAGGAGGACGATGGTGAAAATGGAGATTGCGAAGAGAAATGCTAATCGTTTGCGCAAAGTTATACTTGCCATTTTGTTACTCTGCTGTCGTAGCTAGCACGCACTATCGGTATTAGATATTAATATGGAATTAGTTTTAAGGTTGAAATAACTTCACAACATCATTTAGATGTGGAGTCGGTAGTTAATTGGATGTTTCCAATGTTGCCCCAGCATGCTGCTATGCTGTTGTTGTGGTGTTGTGGTGTCACGGTATGCTTAATCAAATCATTACTATGTGTGATTTTGTATAGCCACTACTAACTAGCCTTAATAATCGCACCAACGAGAGAAAAGCCAGTTTTTCAGTCATCTTAATCAATTCCATCCATCTTTTAGTAATATGATGCTAATTCATTAAGTACATCGAGAATTTCCTATCCCAGTATAAAGATTGCTACCTGACCTGAGCTTTCGGAATATAGGTTATCAAATCTGTATCTCCTTGTTAGAAATTATATATCAATTCAACGCCCCAATACATCTATTTAGTCTTAATTTGATAATTTAATTTCCCTTCTTCTCAATCATTTATTAAAATGTATCAATGAATGTATTGAAAAAGGTGTCTAAAAGGTGTCTCAAAATCAATGAGATAGTATGCAACAAAACATATTCTCATTCTAAACTCTAAATACTGCGAAAACCCTCAATTTTTCACTTGGAGAAGTTATATTGCTATATAATACTATTACTTATTGTCAGTTTGTATATAACATTCAAAGAAGTATCAATGACATTGTAGGTGTCACGGTATTTTCGAAAAAGGGGTGCTGAGAGTGTGAGATGTGCAACCCCAAAGATAGAAAACTTTAATCTCAAGATTTCACTACTTATTATCCTTGGCTAAGGTAGTTAGTTTATGGGGTACTTGGGAGACTGCATTTTGATGTGGGAGAAGGAATTGTGATAGGGCGACAGTATGCTAGGTTGAGTTGGTTGGTCACGGTGACATATCCAGGAATATCATCCTACCGAGATTTCAAAATTTACATCAAATTGAACAGTTTGAGCTTTTCAAGTATATTATGTTTCTTTGGAGCGGACTCCTCGAGCTAAACAAATGGCTTTGTCAATAGACATCTCCCGATTCAGCTTATGCACCCACAGTCTTTCCTTCCCGATCCAGAGCCAGCTCCAAAAGCTTCCCCCCCCACAACTTCCTCTCCACCTCAGAACAAACCACAATCGCTCCTCCCCATCCTACACTGACACACTCACCCACACAAAGATCTCCCACTCATTTCTTCCAATTCTCATCCAACAATCAAGCACACAGCAACATCGCTACAAATTTTGCTCTCTCAACCTACCACTCCCACCAGACACACACTCACACAAAATCTTGCTTCTCTACATTTAACATCAGCTACCCTTGTCCTTTGTCACATAGCTTTCTTCTCATCTCCAACTTTCATCCACGTTGAGCGTTGCTTGTCCATGAAGATCGGATTTAACCTTTGGATTTGGTAGATTACCTTGTCGACTCCTCCGATCCTCTCTCTTTATATGAGCAAGAGCCGTTGACGGATAGAGTAAGATTTTCGAAATACTCAAGGGAGGTATTTTCAAGGACGTCGAAACCCATTCTAATCTCAAGCCTATCTCTGAATCTGATCTTGTCACTGTCACATTGGCAAGGGGGAAACATTTCAAAGAACGAGAAATACAAAAGAAGTGTTACTCTTCTGCAACACGCCTGAGTAAAGTTGTACGTTGCACTGTTTGAACCCAAGGGCTAATATCTTCTACAGGTACCGTTCGATTTGAGATCAGTCGACTTGGTGTCAAAGGCATACAATTCGGGGAAATACTATAATAAAGGCAGAGTTGATTAAAGACATAATGGTTTATTATGAGCAGAGAAAGCCACGACTGGTGCTCAGGAATGCTCCGGCTAGAGGGACGGACCCTCCAAGATTGATGTTGAGGCAACAGAGACAGGAGCCACCATACTCAAATGACAACAATACAACGAACCTACCATTACATATGGCCTTCCTTCAACAAGCGTATCATGGCCCTTTCCAGAATGTGGTCCCGGGCAGTTTACCATATGCGGCTTTTCAGTCCCAGCTGCCAATGACATATAACGTTCCGACGAACATGAATATGGCTCCTGGTCATTTGGCATTGCAGACAGTCAATCCAAGGAATCATCATCATAACATGACTGTCTACAATGATCGAGGACATACAGTTGGCGAGAACATATATGCTGGACGTACTCCTGTTCTCGAGGAGCGACGAGATGAGAATTTTGGACGAGTGTCCCCCCGAGTTGCTTTGCGTACTATGATGCAGCAGGCTTTAAGACCAAATACACAACCTGAAAAGTTCGGACACCAGGCACACTGCACTCAGAATTCGCACGACTCCCGAAATGCTTTTGGCTTAAATTCACGCGGCGTCAGTGTGGGATCCGATGTTTCGATTTGCCCTCCAATTGACAGAGGTCTTGAGGCCAATATTCGTGAGCAGCTTGCTCGCTCTGGTCTTCTCCGGGATTGTCCGGAGCCGGAATACGTCAACAGACCAATGATAGTTGATCCTTCTATTGTTTCATGTGGACGAGCCGTAAAGCAATATGACCCAATTCATCATCGCAGACCCCAGTATCTCTTCAGTCAGGCACAACTATCTGAAGAAGTTAGATCTGCAACTCACAGAGAGCTTTCACGAGCACCTCTTAAAGTTCGGAGAACTACGGGAATTCCAACCTACAAAGTCAATGTCCCACCAACAAATGTCCAACAAGTTCAGACATATAGAGGTGTTGATTCAGTGGTCAAAGACCCCAAGAGAAGAGATAGCCCTCAGCCGTACAAGGTCGAAGCAGGACCGAAATTTTTGACGAAAGATGATTATACTCCCACCAAGAGAATCATTGGCTACTTTATAGATCCTCCAGTCGGAAGTCCTAAATCTGCTAAGAAAATCCCAGTCCAGCCACTGAGCAATCAGGAAGAGGCAACTCCTAAACCCTTCAGGCAATCTGCTAAGAATCGACTGGGTGGTGCTTCGGAACCAGAAATGACACAAGCCCCCATCAGAGAAGGCAAAAACAAAGTCAACATGAGTGAAGACACACCCAAGGCATCAGTTCCTTCGATGGAAACAACTGATCACGAATCCTCAATCGAGCAGGTCAAGACTATCGACATGCATGCGACTAACCCCAAAAATCATGCCCAGATTACAGTGGAACGGGTGTCAGACGAGGAATCGAATGGGAGTCCAGACGGCAAGAAGACAGCAGATTTGCTTGAGGATTGTATTAGGTCCCTTGTTACGTGGGATAAGGGAGATCGGAAAGTTCTTCACAAGCTTTTGAAGGTTCTGAAAAGTCTCGATGATGATGACGATAATGCCAAGCCTATCAAGGACCCGAAAATTACTCATGATACCAAACACAATCCAAGAAAAGAGAGAGGATCCAGCAGCAGTTTAAATCCTAATGCGGCTTGTTTCAAAGGTTTTGCGTCTGCGAGAGCTCATACTACAGAAACTCGTAAAGGGTACCATGAGCGGCGAGGTCTTTCATTACAGGAAGAGATTATCCCAACCTCCAATGAAAAGCTTCCAATGTTTTACCCAAAGCCACTCGTGTCAACAGGACCAGTTTGGATCAAAGCTCAGCAAAACAAGTTCGTAAGACCGCCACCAGGACTTCATATTCCATTCAAAGCACACGTTGGTCGTAAGGTACCAGTCAAACCGATCCTACCCCAAACTCCCCGCGAAGATGAAGAAGGAAGAATAGCCAAAGCAATGGATCATCGTCTAGCAGAACCACTTCTTGCTCGGTTCTACGAAAAGTACCCATTGACTGGAACGATATGCGAAAATCCACCTTCATCACCCCCGGCTCCTGTGAAGAATGCAGCCGAGATTCAAGAGGAGCTTGAGCGTCTTCTGTTGCAAGAAAAGGAGAAGAAAGCATTTGCAAACCCCATCGCTGTTAAACCTCGTGCACCCAAGGATTCTTGTCGAGTCGAAGCTTCGAAGCTTGTTAAGTGATTAATTAATAACGGATCCGGGATCAAGAAAAAGCGAAAGTATTTGATTATCATGGTGTATTACTATTATTGGTGATAGTGTTATTTTAAGATAGCGGCGATACTTTATACGCAGAGCAGAGAAGGAAGAGAAGAGAAGCAGGAAACCCTTGTATACGATTAATTGTTGTAGTAGACTTGAATGTTAGCCCTTGTTTGATTGCGATTCAAGATGATGTTGTGTTAACACTAACTTGAGTATTAAGTGAGGTTGTATTGATCTACTCGAAACGAAAGCGGTCATCGCGGTCATAGCGGTCATCGCGGCCGTAATATCCGCATCGCTCCGACAAACCGATTAACGATTACAAGATATCCAATATCTTTGAAAACATTTCCAATTCAATGACCACTTTACATTTACCAGCGTTCATGAAGCCGTATATCCAAGCTTGAATTCCATACGCGACCGTGAATTATACTATTTTAATCATCGTGACCTCAACCGCGCAAAACCCCACAGCTCTGAAGCTACGGTACTAATTCTTCGTCCCTTCTACTTCAATCTACAGTCCCTCTCTCCCAAAGTCAACATTTAATCGCAATGGCAACTCCAACCCCCGGAAAATACCCCGGTTTAGCAGCTACACCTCCTGTCTCGACCCCGTTTTCGACCTCCCACTTAGCTTTCTCTCCTCATGGGCCGCGCTCTGTCGGACCGTCTCCTTCACAAGTCAAGAAATCTAGTCCAGCAGGAACTTCAATGTCGAATCAAGGATATAACATGGGGATGGTGGGATTTGATAGTCCCTCTGCGGCGTTAGCCTTAGGGATGGGCGCGGATACGGTGGGGGATTTGGGAATTGATTTACATGGGATTGGTGGATTGGGCGGAGGACCGGCGAAGGACGAGGAGGAAAAGAGGAGGAGGTTAATGGGTTGTGTGGAGATTTTGAAGGTGAGTTGAGTTGAAAGCAATGGGGAATTGGGGAGACATTGTTTGTGGCTGGTATGGATGGCGAAATGCTAATGTGGTTTGAATAGCCAAATAAAGGGCGACTCAGCGAAGCCGGGCTCGAAAGATTAGCTCGTAGAGTTGGATTGGAATGTTTATGGGAGGATATGATGGGAAGCGCAAGTAATGGACGCACACTTATTATAGCAGGGAATGCTCTCGCGCTCGATATCGATTTTGCGAATAATATCGTACAGAAAGTTTCACTGGCATTTCCCGATGCGCCGGAATCGGTAACGAAACATGAGAAGACGGCTTCGGATATATTGTTGAAGGATTTACAGTTTGAGGCTGGAGAGAGTCCTTTGACGAAGATGTTGGATCGATTTGCAGCGAATTTGGAGAGCTTGACTATGTTGGACAAGTTGAGTATTATACCTGGACTCAACTGTCATGAGGCAATTGCGGGGATCTTTTGCAGTTTGCATAAGTTACGTAACTGGGAGGTGGGTAGATTGAGGGAGAATGATATGCTAGGGATGGAGGATGAGGACATTGAGAGGGCGGCGATGTGTATTGGGAGTGGAACACCGGTTATGCATTCAAGGCAAAAATTAGGATTAAGTCTTGATTACTGGCAGGAAAAACGACGGATTCCAACGAAAGGGAAGGAACACAATAGGAAGACATGGTCGTTATTGGTGGGAGTTGCGCCGTTACCTTCGTTGGCCGTTGGGGTATACACTCCTTTGCGCGTATCCGACAAATGGATATCAGATGATATACAAAGAGCGGATCTAGCGGTCATTGATCTGTTCCAAGCAGCACAATTACGAGAAGGGCCAATTTTAGATTGGTTGGAGCCGGACAATACGTTTCTGCCGACAACTTCTGATAATAAGACGGATGGACTAGATGTCGGGACGCCGAAATTTCCAGAAGCAATGTTTGTTGCAAAATTCGATCCGCCCATTATAGTACCATATGCTATTGCGATGCAGATATACCAATCTACTCAAGCTCCCTTTGATTTTACAGAAATCACAACGTTTGATGCATTGATGTTTCCGTTGAGTGCGGAGGAAGCGTTGAGGTCTAGCGATACACAATCTAGAACCATCACAACGAAGAGAAATAATCCGGTTTGGGATCGAGAGGGGAGGAAGACAGTGAAGGAACATAGCAATACGCTGTTTATTGAAAGAATTGATTATGGCAGGAGGGTGGAGGAGGTATCTTTTAGTCATCCGAGGCAATTGGTTGAGATGTTGCCGTGTTTAAGACAGTTTGCATTTTTGAGTACGGTCTTGAGAAAAACTTTTGGGGCGGAGGAACTTTCAAATTCAAAAGCGGAAGGGAAAGAATCATCTAAAGCCGATATTGTTGGAAAGGCTCCTGAACCGGCAACCATCAATCCTCCGACTAAGAAACAGGAGTTTGAGGATTTTATGAAGAGTTTGATCTCTACGCCTATGATAACTTCTACTTCTACTTCCATAGGAATAGGAATAGGAAAGGAAAAGAAAAAGGAAAAGGAAAACACATCAAAACATCTAGATGTTTCAATGACATTAACGCCAATACCTAGGTTACAGGTGGTTTTTGACTACAACAAGAGGAGCGCGAATGTGATATTTGAAATTCAGGGGAATGGAGGGGTGGTGGTTGTGGAGGAGAATGTTTTGGGTTGGGAGGAGGGAGGTGGAGGTGGAGGTGGAGGTGAAGGGGTGGGAGGGGATGAGGATGAAGATGAAGATGTGGATATGGTGATGGTTATGGGAGGGGATGAGGGGGTGGGAGGGATGGGGAAGGAGAAGGAGAAGGAGAAGGGGAAGGGGAGAGCGTTGACGAGAGAGGATTTGGGCAGGATGTTGGAGATTTGTGAGGATTTGGGGGTTTGGGTTGAGTGGGTTGGGGGGAGATTGTAGGGTGGGGGCGAGGTGTGGGAGAGGGAGGGGAGAGGAGAGAGGAACAAGAGAGAGGGGAGGGTAATTATATATGTGGAAGTGTACTATACCCAGGAATTTCAATAAACAATCTATCCATCTAATCATCGATCGATTATCACTGGCATCGATATACATACTCGAATACATATAAGATCTTATACATATACACACTACAATGAAGATGAAGATAAAATACCTTCTTCTTACAACACAACATAGAACTATGGTATCGATACAATCGGAGTGAGTAATCTATCTAATATATACTGCAGCAGTGGTCAATTATCAGATATGTGAGGTATAATTGTATATATATATATATATACGTACCAGTGATGTGATGTAATGTGATATGATATGATACTCATATAATCGCCAGCCAGCGAAAGACAGCAGATGGATGATGGGTAGAAAAGTGATCTAACCGTAACCCATGGTTTTAGTTGGTACTGTACTCGAGTAGTATTGTTCCGAGAATATTTAAGAAGTAAGTAAGTATTCCTATTCCTATTTTGATTCTTGCTAAATGGAGTAGATGAAGTAGATGATGAAGTTCTCTACTCTATTAAATGATGGGTTGTACCTCCGTACAGAACAATTTACCGAGTGGAATCCTGCATACATATTGACATAATTGACAGCGGGTACCTACCTATTATAGATCGGTTGAACCTATCACAATCTTATGCCGGTATCTTATCATGGATTGGATGATTGAACTTACTCATCAGCCGAGAATCTTCACCGTTCGTTTTTCAACCCGTATTATTATTACATGCCCTTCCCCTTCCTGAAACATTGCATTTGTACTCGTATGTAACCCGATATTAACCGCTCTCTTCCGAATCCGAATCGTGATTTTGAAGAATGTTACAGTAATTATGACATTTTGTTTCATAGAGAAAATCGATGAAAATCGATGTAGTATAATGGTACAGTAACATACATAGTAAGACTTACATCATACCGGTATACTAGGTAGGTAGGTAGGTAGGTAGGTACCTCGGATCTCAAAAGATGACACAAGAAATACGAACGAGATTGTACGAAGAGAAGCCTGTGAATAGAAACAGAAACAGAAACAGACAATCCAAACCAAGCATAGAGTTATCGGAGGGCCCTGCCCTGCCTTGAAGGCGAACGGTGGAATATGGAACATGATTTGTCGCATTTGAGTTTTTCTCGAGTTTCTCGAATTTCTAGCAGATCTCGGGGTTTGTGTTATGTTACTAGAGTTAGTACGAGTATAGTAATAGGGCCAAAGAACTTCATGAGTACTGGCTAAAACATACCAAAATAAAACATTCAGGTATGGATACTTCCATGAACATTGAGTTACGGTGTAGTACTCGGTATAAGCAAGCAAGCTGAGGGACGGAGGGAGGATCTTGGCACCTGCGAACACGCATTGAAAATACTGTATACGAACAAGTAAGTGAATGAATGGCGAAGATAGACAGACAGACAGATATTCAAAGAATACGATACGACTTCGCCTGTTAATCGGTGTCAGAAAGGGGCTTGGCTTGGCTTGGCCTCTTATAGAATGAGATGCGATTTCTTCTTGTAATGCATACGAGTAGAGAGAGGTATCAAGGGGTTATAGTAGGAAACACCGATTGATTGTCTGTGTTATTCACTCGTATATGTATATTGCCAAAATACTTGTGAAGTACGGAGAGATCGTATTCTATAATGAATGAACATTTGATGGGATAAATGAATATTGGTTTGAATCTTGTAATTAGGAGAATATATTTTGATTGTACAGTACATATTGTATAATAGATAATAGATACTAAACTAGAACAGCCAAGAAACAGAAACGGAAACGCAAACGGAAACGCTTCACTCAAGATATATTTAGAACCCGGCTTAGAATTAATCACATGATGAAACCCGACAGATTGTATTTGTATTCCTCTCCGATTAACATCCATCCATCCATCCCTCCACCAACCAATCACCAACCCACATACATCACCCAACAGGCGAGATCGGACGACAGACAGCCACCTTGATTATTAAATTATTGGTATATTACGAACTATGCTTAATCAACCCAATCACAACACAATCTACTTATCTCCTTATCTCAATCCATGACATTTTTTTTTTTGGGCGCGCCACGGGTCTCGGCTGGAACTCAAGCGAATTTATGTTGAAGGCTTGAACCGAATTTGTTATTGGGAGGGATTGGGAGATTATCCTGTAAGATGTGTTTGATTTGTTTTTTTGGTACTAAAGTGTTGGATTACCGATATTAGATACGAGTAGAGCCTAGAGGAAGTGATGAAGTGGGAGGGAGAAGTTGGAAAATATCTTTACATTGGTATTGATTGGTTACCTACCTCTGGATAGATTGAGTGGAAGGCGCATATGGTTGTTGTGTGGAGGACCTTTCAGAGGCGGCCAGGTCCTTTGGAGAAAGAAGACCACGTCCCTGATGGGCTGAAGATGACTTGAAGAATTCCCTCACCTCACTCTGCTTATATGTAGATTCAGTACTACAGTATCTAAATGACCCGATAGAGTTAAAATCATAAACTCAAAAACGATGATAATGATAATGATAATGATAGTGATAGTGACCCGCTCGGCGACAGCGATAGATACAAGTACGGGTAGGTACCAACTTACAAGCTTCTTTCGCCATGACGGAACCACTGTTTTCTTGTAGATCTTGTCGATGGGTCATTCGTAACTGCTATATACGGGATTTTTGTACCTATGCTAGGCGAAATGGATCAAGTATTGTAAAGTATTTCCCCTGGATGATGGAGGGCTGTATAGATATCCATATAATGGTTACCGTATATGATTTTTTTGGTGTTTCATGACTCTTCAAGAACTTTATGTCATGACACTGATAACAGGGAATATTCAGATTATTAATCTTTTTGGTAGAGTAATAAGTAATACCGGTATATACCTCAAAAGTTGTAAGTATTATTATCTCAAACCAAAAGGGGTCTTGATCTGTCTGGTCTGGTTGCTTAGGGGATAGGTAGATATTGTTGGTTGGGGATAACTGTATAGAGTATTAAGGAATATCAATATGATATGAACAAAGAAGATTGATTATCAGATATGAATACAAATTCCTCAATAACTTTGAAACTAACCTATTATCGTTAAGAAAGAAGTATTTCTCTGATCTCTTATATCAAATGCATCCCTAAAATACCCGTCATTCAACTTATCAAGAAATGTCTTATATATCTTGTTATATCTTCGAATCTTCGAATCTTCGAATCTTTCCAAATAAATCCTAATTTGCCTCTCTCTCTCTCTTCTATCCCATTTCAGCCCCGTTCTCTAATGCTCCGCCCACAGAATTCCAACCCTAATTAAATTCACTCTATCTATATTTAATTAAATCCCTGCAATTTCAACTTTCACTCAATATTCTTTTTATTAACCGACCCCACTCTTATCTATACCTACACCCCCATTCCTAAAAATCTAATTAAACAACATCTTTCCCAAGTTCCATTTTTTCAATCTTCTTCTATCTATTCTTTCCCCCATCTCCACATTCTGGACTTCAACAAGTCTTGTTTAAAACATTGAATAAACCTCTGTTCTCCTCTCTACCTCTTTATCATACAATACACACCCCTACTATCTCTCTCCTCCTCAACTATTCTCACCCAAGAAATCTACAATCATGGCTGTTTCAACAACCGTTTCCTACACGGCGAACGTAAGTAATTTCTTATTGATTTTTCAAAAGATAATAAACTCCTCCAAAAATACGCATACCCCGCTATCGGCGCGCAACGAATACTGATTTTTACTTTTGAATTTATAGCTCATGAAATACATGGCGCTCGACCAGAAGGGATCTGCTATGGCAGAGTAAGCTAATTAACAAGAATATTGTTTCCTTCCTTTCAAAATCTAATCCTTTACAAAGGTACATCTGGATCGATGCGAACGGTGGTACTCGCTCCAAGTCAAAGGTAAGAAAATATCCCCAATGCCGAGCCGAGTCTTTACTCTTCCTGCGCCTCCACCAAAAGAAAATACCGCAACATGACTCATATACTAATATTAATTTCTATTCGCAGACTCTTACCAGTGTCCCAGAAGGCGGTCAATTCACTCTTGATGATCTCCCAGAATGGAACTTTGACGGTAGTTCGACCAACCAAGCCCCCGGTGACGACTCCGATGTTTACCTCCGCCCTATCGCAATCTTCCCAGATCCATTCCGTGGTGCCCCTAACATCTTGGTCTTGACCGAGTGTTGGGATCCCGATGGAACCCCAAACAAGTTCAACTACCGTCATGAGTGCGCCAAACTCATGGAGGCACACAAGTCTCATGAGCCATGGTTCGGTTTGGAGCAAGAATATACCCTCCTTGATATGTCCGACAGACCTTACGGATGGCCCACCAATGGTTTCCCCGGTCCTCAAGGTCCATACTACTGTGGTGTGGGTACTGGCAAAGTTTTCTGCAGAGACATTGTCGAGGCTCACTACAAGGCTTGTTTGAACTCTGGTGTCAAGATCTCCGGTACCAATGCCGAGGTTATGCCAGCTCAATGGGAGTTCCAAGTTGGTCCTTGCGATGGTATTGAAAGTGGGTACTCCTCTGTCTCCATTATCAATCCGAATAATGACTGACTCTGATTCTTTAGTGGGTGATCACCTCTGGTTGGCTCGTTTCCTCCTCAACCGTGTCGCCGAAGAATTCGGTGCCAAGATTTCCTTCCATCCCAAGCCAATCCCAGGTGACTGGAATGGTGCCGGTCTTCACTCCAACTTCTCAAGTGCTGAGATGCGTGTAGAGGGAGGCATGAAACACATTGAGGCTGCCATTAAGAAGCTCGAGGGTCGTCACAAGGAGCATATCGCGGTTTACGGAGAGGATAACAGCATGCGTCTTACCGGCAGACATGAGACTGGTTCTATTGACAGTTTCACATACGGTATCGCCAACCGTGGCGCATCCATTCGTATTCCAAGAGAGTGTGGCCAAAAGGGTTACGGATACTTTGAAGATAGAAGACCCGCTTCAAATGCTGATCCATATCAAATTACTGGTATTATGATGGAGACGGTAAGTTTATTTTCGTAATCAAGTGGCAAATGGACTCGGCTAATAAAGTTCTAGATGTTCGGTGGACTTGATGGTACTGAGGCCAAGAAATAGATGAGATGATTTATCGCATGTAACAACGGTTGGGTGAGAGAAAGTTGATAATGGCTTGGCGATTAAGGTCTATTTTCGTTGCAAGCGTTTTAAGTGTTGAATGCTTCTCGTTGATTTTTTTTTCAACAGGATAGTTGCATTGTAGATGACTGATTTTTTTTCTAACTGGACAAGAATGAAATTCTGATACTATTTATGTGTTTGGTGCTTTGTTAATTTGGTGTTGTAGTGTTGTAGTGTTTTTGGTGCTTTAGTACTTATGGTGGTAGTACTTGTAATACTCCGCGATACTTTTGAATACTTGTGATACTTTTTTTTATCCTCTTCATCATTTCCGAGTAGCTTGTGCTGTACTGTGCTGTGCTATACCCACCTACCTACCTACCTACCTACCTACTTCATACACCATGCAATCCATCTTCTATCCTTCTATCCTTCTATCCTTTTATCTTCCTATTTTTTATTTTTTATTTTCTATCTGCTATTTTTTTACTCGAGTATATTTTATCTTTCATCTTCTAACTATATAGATATTATCTTCTATCTTCCATCTTTCTATATTTCCAATCAAATCTATATATTGTAATATAATCTTCTTTCTCTCTAGCTTGGAAATTAAAGTTTATTATTTAATATTTAAAGTTTAAAGATTAAAGGTTAAAAGTTGCTTAATAAGTACTCAACTCAGATATGGAAGGTGGTATGGAAGGTGGTATGGAAGGTGGGATATTGAAGGAAGGTGAGAAGATAAGGAAGGTGGAAGGGGAAGGGGATGGGGGGGAGAGCAATGGGTAGGGAGGGTATGTTACTGTTACTGTTACTGTATAGTGTGGGAAAGGCGTAGATAGATGGTAGGGTAGGGTATGGTAGGGGTGTGTGTGTGAGGGTGTGGGTACAGATATAAATAATGGGATGGGATGGGATGGGGGAGGGGAGAGGAGGAGACGTGAGGGTATGGATGGGTATGGTAGGGTATGGTATGGTATGGTATGGTATACATGTAGGGTATAGTAGGGAATTGCATAGAGAGAGTAGAAGAGGTATGTATAGGAGAAGAGAAGAAGAGGGGGGTTAACTATCATTTGTTCGTTAGAAAATACAATATATTATACAGTCTAGATAAAGTACGCCATTCATGCCTGCATGTATGCATGCATGATGAATCGTATGTTCGTTCCTTCATTATGCCACGCCGTGACATTCCATGCCATGCTATGCCGTCCTTTCATATGTGTACGAGTATATATACATGGATATGCATGTATACACAATCCCTCATAGACCTTATCTTACAAGTACACATTTTCATTTCTTCCTTCCTTCCTCCCCCATCCTTTCCTCGTGATTTCATATCCTCATATTTGCATCTCCCAAATTAACACAGCTCAACTCAACTCAACTCAACCACTCTTACTCGGCATCGTCTTCATCTTCTTCTCCTCCTCCCCCAACACCTCCACCAATTTCTCCCTTAGGAAATCCGTCAATCCGAAGATTCCCTCGCGTGTCACGATGCGATAACTGCCGCTTTCTTGCCAATTGCCGGGGTATGTTTTAGCTTCTGTGGTTGCTGTGATTCCTGCGGTTCCTACAGCTTCTGTGGTTTCTAGGGCTCCTCCATCGCCTTCGTCGCCAGCAACAAATTTTCCAGAACCGGTTACCTCGAGTGATCCGAAGATATCTTCGGGATAGGCGATGCGTCCGTAGTCTGGGGGGGCCCGCGTGTCGGAAAGGTGGATGTAGCCGCTGTGGCCGGAGGAACCGGCGCCGCCTAGGAAGGGGGGAGGGAGGGATTAGTTTGGGTTTGAATTTGGATTTGGGTTTGGGTTTTATTTGTGAGGGGATTTGTGAGGGGATTGGTTTCGAGAGTATTGGGAAATCTGAGATCTGAGGAATTTGATATTTGGGAAGGAAAAAAGTGTATCACCCAACATACCTTGACTAGCACTAGGCGGCGCCCCCGAATCCTTCTTCATACCCTTCCCATTCTCACGATAAGCACTCGGAGGCGATAATGAGAAATGACTAGCGGTGGTAGCGAAAGCAGCGGCTTGCGATTGGAGTTGGGGATCGAGATGGGCGTATTTGGAGAGGACTTTGGAGAGGAGGGGGAGGAAGTGCGGGTTGGGGGTGAAGGTTGAGGGGGTTACAGGGTGAGTGGGGGAGGAGGTGGTGCTGCCTAGGGAGAGGGCGGTGGTCGGGGGTGAGGTGGGGAGGAGTGAGAGGGTGTAGGATTGGGGGCTGGTGGGGGTGTTGGTGGAGGTGGGGGTTGGGTGGATGTACTGTTGGGAAGGGGGTTAGCTGGGGGTGAAAAGATGGGGGAATTGGGAATTGGGAGCTAGAATTGGAAACGGGGAATAGAGAGAGTGGAAACGAGAGTAGGGTGACAAACAATATGAGGATTTTCCTTCAGCGTCGATACCGCGCGACGTATATGAGAAGATTTATTAACCAATCGTAATGTGCGCGGTAAAGCACGGTATGTAGTTGAGAGTAGCATATTTAATTGTGTATTATATTGGGAGGTTTTGTTATTGCTATGAGGGGGTAGAGTAGAGTAGGAAGCATGGATAGATAGATGGCTCGATTAGGCAATTAGCTTTAGATTAGTAAGCGTGCAGGGTCAGTAGTAATTTTGTGATGTTTTGAGCTTGATTTTCTTAATACATGTTTACCTAATTATACTTAGAGTAATGAGTACAGGCAATATGATTGAATTGTAGAAATATTAGCCTATGTAACAGTAACAGTAACAGTATACGAGTATATAGCACTACATATACCATTTATTATGAGAGGTCTACATCGGTATCGAGTTTCTTAAATTGGTTTCCTAAATTCACTCAATATAAGGCTGGTTTGTTCTTTTTCCAATTTAGCTCTTCTTTATCTCTATGATATCCCTTAGACTTTACATGGAATTTGGAGAAGAACTTTAGATAAGTACTACCAGAATACAAATAAATCTCTTATTAAAGGGAGTTGAGCGTATTCGATTCTGGATATATACCTGACTGGTGTCCTACATAATGTATGAGTTGGCACTATAAATAGATTGGGAGTTGTCTCGTGAATTGGGTCTCAATTGTCTAAGTCTCAATTGTCTATCTTGAAGACAAAGTACAATGGTTTCAAATACTATCATCTAATTATACTTTCTTTTCATATATCATACAATTCTTCGGATGGAACAAAACACAAAAAAGAATCAATAAATCAATAAATCTTCAACCCATCGATCTGGTTATTCTGTCCCCTGGCAAGCTGATAACTCCACCACTCGATCCCCCTTCACTTCCCCAGATATCGCTAAAATACAAGTACACCTCGGATTCTGGTTGAGACTTGGAACCACAAATCATCTTTTCCTTTTTATAACTTATCAAAAATTCAATCTCGACGGAAGAGTCTTTCAATCATTCACTGAATCTTGTTAGCTTGGAATGAAAAGGTTGACTCTTCTCTTCTGACTCTTCAAATATTACTCACAATAAGTGATTCACAACTCGATTTGAAGCTCGCCGTCTACCTACAGAAAGCCACCAAAAATCATCTTTGGTGGGGTTGAAGCAACGACAACAGAACATTACCCCAGTTCAACATACAACTTTTTTCAGCGCCATTTAAATAACCTCAGTATATTGCCATGAGTCGCTACGATGATGGCGAACTAGAGATATCTCTAGCGCCTTCCGCAAACCGTCGCGCACAACATAGACCCTCGGAAGTCAGTTCAAATACACGTCGTCAAACCCATAATGGAGGGAACAAACCTGCTCCGCAGAAGAAGACGGAGCAGCGTGTGGGCGCATATTCGGTAATACGTACATTGGGAGAAGGATCTTTTGGGAAGGTCAAGTTGGCGGTTCATCGGGTTACGGGTCAACAGGTTGCGCTGAAGATAATTGCGAGGAAGAAGTTGATCAGTCGTGATATGGCTGGGAGAGTCGAGCGAGAGATCGAATACCTTCAACTTTTGAGACATCCGCACATTATCAAATTGTATGTATAATCTCCACCATAAGTTTGTCTATTTGATGGCTAACTATACATTACAAGATATACCGTCATCAAGACCCCCACCGAAATTATCATGGTTCTTGAATATGCAGGGAATGAGTTGTTCGACTATATTGTACAACATGGGAAGATGAGAGAAGATGAAGCCAGACGATTCTTTCAACAAATTATCTGCGCAGTCGAATATTGTCATAGACATAAAATCGTACATCGAGATTTGAAACCTGAGAATCTTCTCCTCGACGAGAATCTCAACGTCAAGATTGCCGATTTCGGACTCAGTAATATCATGACAGATGGGAATTTCCTCAAGACGAGTTGCGGAAGTCCAAATTATGCCGCCCCGGAGGTTATAAATGGGAAACTATACGCTGGTCCCGAGGTTGACGTTTGGAGTTGTGGTGTCATACTATATGTTTTGCTCGTCGGGAGATTACCTTTTGATGATGAACATATTCCATCTCTGTTTGCGAAAATTGCTAGGGGTCAATATAATGTCCCCGGTTACATGGGTCGTGAAGCTGCTGCATTGATCAAGAAGATGTTGGCAGTCAATCCGGTCTATAGAGCTACCATCGCAGAAATCCGAGATGATCCGTGGTTCACGACAAATTTGCCCGCTTATTTGCAACCTCCAGTGGAAGAATTCATTGATACGGGCGTTGATTCGGCAAAGGCTATCAATCCTCGAGCGATTGCACCTCATGCGAGTCCGGCTATTCAGGAGAAATTACATGTGCAAGTCACTGAGAAGATTAGTAAGACGATGGGTTACGGAATTAAGGATGTTCAAGAGGCTTTGGCGGCAGAAGAACCTTCGGCCATCAAAGATGCATATCTTATTGTTCGAGAGAACAAGTTGATGCAGGCTAATCGTAAGTGCTCCATCATCTCAAGGAATCTCAGCGTAGTTTTAAAACTAACAGTGAAACAGCAAATCTTACGGATGACAAGAACCAACTTCTCTTTCAGATCCCTTCGCCTCCATATTACGACTCGGCAATTCCAGCAGTGCCCGAGTCGCCTTCACTTATCATTAAGGAGCGGCCTGGTAATATTCAACCGGTAGTTACACCATTTCAACCTCGACCTAGTCCTCTTCTCGATGCCGTATCGCCGAGATCCAGTAGTTCTGTTGGTACAGATAGATCATTTGTTCGACCGTATGTGAGCAAAATTGGAATATTGCCAAGCAGTATCCCGCAGTATCATAACGAGTTTATGCAAACACACATATCGGGCCATCAGGAGAGCACTCTATCAACATCTCACTCAGAAACCGTTGAACCATCACCTCAAACTGAGGCTGAAAAGGCGGAGACGGTTCGCCGATTAAATCCACATTCGAGAACTCTAGCAAAATTGGATGAAGGCAAGAAACCCGCGGGTATGACTCCAGTTCCATCGAAAAAGGCAAAACCTACAAAGTGGCAATTCGGAATCCGATCTCGAAATCAACCTCTTGAGGCAATTGGATGCATTTATAGAGCTCTCCAGAAGCTTGGTGCAGAATGGTTGGTGGGTGATGAATGGACACCTGGTCATGATGAAAATAAAAGAAACAATCGAAATAATGATAACGATGTTACGGATGATCCAAACGGAAGTGGCGCCTCTTTGCATCGCGAAACTTCTATGAATGAAACTTCTTCGAAGAAAAATAGATTCAGCGGCATTGATAAAAAAGGCACCTACAAGTTACCAGAAGACCCATGGGTCTTACATGTCCGCTGGAATAAAACTGGTAAGTAACCCTTTAACCATACGAGACTCTCTCTAACCCCCCTCAACAGATATTCGACGTCACTCCATAGCCTCCCTGCATAGTTCAGCATCCAGTCCCGCATATCCCTCCTCACTACTCAAAGATGAAGAAACCGAATCCATCGACGGATGCGTCATCATGCACCTCGATATCCAACTCTATGAAATGGAACCCGGCGTCTTCCTCGTAGATTTCAAATGCGCAGGCTATGAAACTAAAAAGGGTATGATGTGCGAGGAAAAGGATGTGACTAGTCCTTTCCCATTCTTGGATTTGGCTAGTAAATTGATCATTCAATTGGCGGAAGCTGATTGAGTTGGTTGATTTTTTTTTTTCGAGTATTGAGTGAAGTGCGAAGTGAAAGAAAGATACGATGAATGATATGAGCTATGAAAACTTTCTATTCTATGATTATTCTATGATTATTCGGGGTACGGGGTGCGGGGAGTAGGGATGCGGATGGGATGCGGATGGGGATGGGGATGGATGGACTCGGCTTGGGGCTTGGAAGGTATGGAAGGTATGGATGGATGGATGGGTTGAAAGGATGGAATTTCAATAGTAGCAAATGGATGGTTTTTATCTCTTACTACTAAGTTACTTGCTACTCTGAGTACAAAGATACCGATTAGCATATCATATTGGTTTGCGCTTGGCGAATGAATGAATGAATGAATGAAGGATTGAATGAAGGATTGAAAGTCAATATGAATGGTTGAATGATTGAATGATTAAATGAACATTTTTTTGAAGGTTTATATCATTACTCGAGTAGAGATTCTATGTTAAATGTGAATATTATTACTTTGTTTCATTGATTTGACTTGGAAAATGAGTTGAAGTCTTGAAGTCTTGAAGAGTGGTTTGAAGAATGGTTTGAATAGAAGAGGTTGGAATTGAGATTGAGAGTGAGGTTGAGGTTAAGGTTAAGGTTAAGGTTGAGATTGTGATTGAGGTTGTATGAAAAGGAGGGAGAGGAGGGGAGAAGGAGGAAGGGGGTATTTAATTTGAAATTTGGAATTTGATATTGGTGATGTGAGGTGGGATGTGAGGTGGGATGTGTGAGGGTGAGGTGTAAGATGGGTGGGATGTGTATATGAGTTTGTTTATATGTATATATTTGTTTATTTATTTATAGCAATAGATGATAAATTAAACAAATTAGGCAGGGTAAGCAAGGTAAGGAAGGTATGACAAAGGGATAGATACATATATATTATGAGATTTTAAATATCATTCTTGATATACTCATACTCGAGTACTCATATACTGATAATATTCTCTTTATTATGAGATATATATCCAAAAAAAAACTAGATATAATAGATGATTGTGTTTAGAATGACAACATGAGTATTACAACATCTTCATTCACAAATAATTCGAATAAATAGATAGATAGATAGATGCCAACTGGAGATTTTTGCTATGAAAAGAATTTCATCCTTTCGCTTGTTTTTGATTTAGTTCTGCTGATGCAAGTATAACTGCAATCATATAAGTACAAGTTATCCCAACTCCGGTATTTTCCTGTGGAGCTATGCTTATTTAACAATCTGCATTGCTATCTGTAGCTGTCGATAATGCTGTTCAGAATGCTGATTCATCGAATGCATATATCTAATCCATGCTCTCATTCAGCAACCATTTGGTCACGAAATATAGTGTCCGCATAACGAATATCCCCAATAGTTTACGTGCCGGTATTTCAATCCTAACGCCAATATCCGTATCGTCTCTCTCATTCTCAACTCTCTCACCCTATACCATTATCCCCCTATCTCCTGTCATCATGATTACCCCCCGGCGGAGGCATACCCGGAAATCCTTGGATCCCCGGCGGCGGCATGCCTGGAAATCCTCCTGGTGGAGGAATTGGGAATTGAAAATTGGGCGGCAAGCCACCTGGAGGAGGGAACGGCATCCCACCAGGCATTCCACCGGGCATTCCACCGGGCATACCCGGGAATGGTGGCATGGGTGGCGCACCAGGTTGTCCAGGTAATGGAGGCATAGGGAAACCTCTTGCGCCAGGTGGAGGGAAAGGCATACCGCCTGGACCAGCAGATGGAGGAAATGATGGGGGGCCGCCTCCGGTGAAGGGGGCTGGTGGGAAGCCTGCGAAAGGTGATGCGGCTGCGGGGTTGTGGAGCATAGGGTTAGAGGAAGATTGACCTTCGGCGGCGTAGGAGGATGTTATGGAGTCGATTACGGATTGCGCTTTTTCGTGACCGATTTCTGAGATTGAGAATGATGGGTTAGTTTGTTTGTAGTTTGGTTATAGGATGGACATGGAGAGAATGGAACATACGTTGATAATAATCGACGACATTGCGCAGATGGTTACGTCCAGTGTTGTGGGCTTTGCGCACACTCATCGAGTCGTGAGTGAGGTAGACATCGCAGTAATCGCCTTTGAAGATGTGTTAGCAAGCTATGCGCGAAACTGGAGCTGGAGCTCAAAGAGTCACAAGTCGCACGGCGCGTTATTTTCGTACTTACAGAAGACTGCGATAATAATTAGTATATACTTCAGAATCGCGCTTGATTGGAAACTTACATTTTGGCATTTTGGCGGTATTAAATGACTCAAACTGTTGATATTGTCGTTGAGGTTGAAGCTTAAAGATAACTCCAAACCCAAACCTAGAAGTTTAAACTTCGCTGTCACGTGACACATAATACGGCCATCCCTGTACCCCAAACCTTACACGTCGTCTAATTCTTGGGTTGCCGCGATCTGGTTTCTGAATCTCGAGAGCTGCATTTACAAATATCCGCCGAAGCTCCTTGTTTTCCACACGATCAATTCGGTTTCTGCACATCATGGCATATTCAAGGTCGTTTCTGCAAATACTTTGCACTTTCTTTCTGGTATTAGCAGTTGCGGAAGCACTGAAATTCGATATCGACGCTTATCACAAAGGGGACAAGAAGGCAGAGAGATGTATTAGGAATTTCGTGGCGAAGGATACTTTGGTAGTGGTTACGGCTACGATTGATGGTTCAAAGGGGGATGGCATGCAAGTCGATATGCACGTAGGTTTTTCTGGGATTGACTCCAAGGAAGTCTGGGGGCATGCTAACACGAAAGGATAGATTAAAGATGCTGTTGGAAATGAGTATGGAAAACCAAAGGACATTGTAGGCGAGAAGAGAATGGCCTTCACATCTCACGCCGATGCATCATTCGATGTATGCTTCTACAACTACTTTGCAGCATGTTCGTTGTCATTCCTTCATCTCCATTCCCGCCAGTACTAACTCGCACTTAGCAAACCGTATCAACAATCCTCGCCGACACGTTGAACTCGATATCGATATTGGAGCCGATGCTAAAGATTGGTCCGCTGTCCAGGCTACCGAAAAACTCAAGCCAGTCGAGACTGAATTACGGCGCATTGAGGAAATGGTCGCGGAAATCGTTTCGGAAATGGATTATCTCAGGCAGAGGGAACAGAAGTTGAGAGATACAAATGAGAGCACGAATACTAGGGTTAAATGGTTTGCGTTTGGAACTATGGGAATGTTGGTCTCATTGGGAGCATGGCAGGTGGTCTATTTGAGGGCGTACTTCAGGTATGTTTTTGAAATTGTTAAGGGAAGGAAACTTGATGCTAACATTTGGGGAACAGATCAAAGCATCTTATCTAAATTTCCGTACGATGATCAGTGTGAGGGCAACGGCTTACAGGGAGTTTTACAACGAATAAGACCATTTACTTTACTAGAGTGTGAAGACATTTGTATAATGGAAATATGAAGATATCAAAAGTTACCACAAATCAGTGTGAAGAAGTTGCTCTTGACTCCTGATGAATATCGCATTGTCAGTTTCCATGAGAGAAGAGTTTCAGAAGTTTGAATCTTTCTTCCTCATGCATTGGAAAAGCTAATTTATGAGTTATAGGTGCCACCAGTGGCACTTATTAAATGCATTCTTCGTATTAAGTTATTGTCTCTATTCCCTAATCCAATACTAAAAGCATTTAGCGCCATGCCGATTGCACTCAAACATCTCAACAATAGCTCCTCGAACCATTTCTATGCCAAATATAAGATTCCTTGTCCCAATATTCAATAAGATTACCCCTCAAAGCTTTCCAAGTCATTACCCTGTGTTTCTTTGCTTATTTACTTCGTCTTCATTTATTTCTTGTTTTTTATTCCTCTCATTCGTCTTCTCCTCCTCCTTCCTCTCTCAGCCCCTTTCCCTTCAATTGCAGCAAAAGGTCCTGAGTATAATCCGCTGAGAGCTTTACTCATGGCCTCCAGCGCATGCGCATGCGCATCGTTGATATCTACCACTTGTACGGGTACTTCCGTTGATGGCAGTATCGTATATTGAAACTTCGTCACTATGACATTTGTTCGAGCGATATATGGTAGTATGGTAGTATGCTAGTACGTTCACTAACCTCTGTTACTATCCGTAGCTTATTCACGTAACAACTGAGTTAGAAACTTACTCGGCACCCATCTTCAGGAGCTAGTGACGGTGTCATATTTATGTTCCTCGTGATTTAGAGTACTGGGTGTGTAGATAAAAATACAATATCAAAGTTGCGAAGGGGATACTTGGGAAGTGCCACTAGTTTGGTTGGTGGATACAATCGAGGATGCTACAATGAATATGCATATGAGTATTATATCTAAGGATCGGGTGTCTGGGAAGAAAGATCTCAAGATATGAGCCGCGATTAGGGTCATATTGTGTTTTCTTGGGACTACTGATAGTTAGTATATACTATGGAATATTAAAAATATGTAGGCTATGATTTGGTGGATCTAGTATACTACTCGAGTAATATAAAATTCGTAGCTCATGACAAGTAAGCAGGAAGAGAAGATGGAGTACCTGGTCACAGTATGTAAGATACCTCACGACATAGGAGATATATTCGAATGAATATGCATGAAGAGAAATTTCCAATCAGAATATAATGTACGATAGCATGATGCAAACGTCGGTATCTATACACGCCATTCGAACTGTTCTCGTTGAATAGAGTTGGATTGATATCTAGGGTAGATTGAGTGGTCATTGGTGCATATGAAGTGTTGGGTGATTATTCCAATAGTTTGGGAATATAGTGTAGTGTCAAAGTGAAAGATGGAAGACGGAAAGCAATTGTATTGATGTTTAGTATTTACAATTATATATGGGAGTTTACCCTTTTTATATGCCAGATGATGGGACTGGGACTGTCCTTGAATTGAGATATCATAAACTTTCATCTTCTCCAATTTATTAGGCCATCTTTTGTCATGATCAGAGATGTTTGAAATGCTCATACATCAATCTTCTATTTTCTCCAGTTTAGACTGTCTCTCGAAACTACTTGATTATCATAAACTTCTACTCAAGTATCTTCTCCAGTTCACGCTACTCTCTGTATCCACAAGGTTCCAGCAGAAATTGTAAGAAGAAGTCCGCGCATTAATAAAGACTTCATCATCGCTGAGAGTCATATCATATCAGTTTTGCTGCCAACTCGGATTGAAAAAGCCCCGAACTACGCATCCCTTCGCTGAGATCTAGCATAATAGCTAGACATCTTTTGGTAGACAACCAAACAGCCAAACAGCGTAATCGGTTCGTCGTCGTCATAAAATTCTCCATATCCCTCTGGCGATCAGTCACATCTTCATTCATTCAAGGATTTTTCTCTTCTCAAAACATACGAATCCAAGTAATTCCAAGTAATTTCGCTCAGTACTACACCAAATCTCTATGGAAGATACTTTTACCTGGCATTTCATTATATTGTAGCCACCAAGCAGTTTTTGCGCCCAACATGCATCTTGATTTATGCTATATTTATTGCATTTGATTCCAAGAAAAAGTTGTGCTATGCTATGCTTGTCAAAGATCCAGTTCTCTCGTTATTGATATTTACTATCTGTAGCAATCTCTTCTAATTCGTATTTCCAACTTCTCCTTCTCTAGCATTTCCGGATACTATATACACCTCGCCTGTCTCCTCACAGTTCCATCTTCTAATCTTGTCATCTTTCATGATCTTTATCCAACATAATTATTATTATACAGCGTTTGAAAACTCCCATCCTATCCTATCCTTCAGATTAGGATAGGCAGGATGATAGTGTTTGGGGGACTAGGCAGGATAAGGATTTTCAAAATTTTCGGAGGTTATAATAAGATATGAACAATTTAGGATAAGATAGTAAAGGATATTTCAAACGCTGCCGAGATATGCCCACAACACTCGAGAGTTCCCCATCCGGGCCATCCAATCCATTCGCTTTCATCAAACATAGGTAATCCCTCCATTTCCATCCACCCAAATATTCATACACTGTACTCTATACCTCGATCCCTTTCCCTTTCCCTTCTCCTCCAAACCCACCACGGACCCAGCCGCGCCTTTCAGGCTTCAAGCTTCAGCAATCAACATCAGTTATTTCTAGACCGACCATCTGCATCTATTATATCTGTTACCTGATTATCCTGATACGACACTCAAAGCCCGAAGCTTGAAGGTTGTGCATCAAGTAAACTGTATATCAGTAATCGATAACCAACAATTATTCATATTTTGCAATTGTGAATAACTTGCCTTTTGCATACCTAGGTACAGTACATTGATATTCTTTCGTATTCCCGGCGTTGGACCCTATGGCTTCTGTACGAGTTACTTCTGCCAAAAATTCCTGGCTCGCTTGTGAGTTGTGAAGCCATCTGCCATCTGCCATCTGCCATCTCTACTGCTATCTGCTATCTGCTATCTGCCATAACCCAATCCTATAATTAGTATAATATTATACGGGTGCGAAAGCCAGCGTGGACTATTGCGGATGTTTATTGGGTTTAGTGTTGAAACTATGATGTGATTAGATTGATAGTAGACCTAGGTTGATTTTTTGAGTCTTCTGATTTGGATTTGAAGCCGGCATATGCAATCTCCCCTCCTCTCCTGAGCCCTAAAAATTCTTATATTCTCTTATACATTTGTTGATTTCTCCTGATCTATCTTAATCTTTCAAAAATTTCGATTTATTCTTTTCCTTAACAAAAAAAAAACTCGATAATTTAGAATATATCTAAAATGTTTATTAGATTCTTGATCTTATCAATATAATAGACTTATCTAAATAGAAAATAATTTTAACCTTTCTTTTTATTTCCCCTTTTCTTCTAAATATTTTTGGAATTTATATTCTTCTTCAATATTTCCCCTTTTTTCTAATCTATCTAATTCTTCTAATTGAAGCTATTTTTCCTCTCCTTTAGCCAAGGAGAAGAGAGGAGGGGAGTTTGCATACGCTGTTTGAAGCTATTAAGCATCTTTAGTGGATTTTATACTTTATTGTTGTAACTATTCAAGATTCGAGCAGTGGTAAGGAATCAGGACCTACGATGAATAGATATGTGTGTGTATATGTAAAGGTCGTCTTTACTCAAATAGTTAACTGGTTAATAATAATATCTAGATTTGATGTTTTGGATATCATTCCCTTTAGTGTCAGATATATGATACTTCTTATTTCAATATCTAGATGGAAGTAAATGCACATTGGCAATGCAATAATTTCATTATACAATGACGAAAGATAATAGGGGAAGGACGATCGAGGCTGATTTGAATAGAGTAAAGTATATCAGATGGCATATAATATATAGATACCGGAATACATGTACATCGAATGAAAAAAAACCTGTACAAAAAGAAAAGATAGGGAATTACTTTTCTTATTTATGTTTGCAATGCAAAACAAGACAAGGAAGAGAAACACTATGGATCTCTGATATTCAAAGAATATATAACACGACAGTATAAGAACCCTAAGCTCAGTCAAATTTTGAGGAAACAATGAGGGCAGTCAGCCATTACAGAATGATGAAGGAGTGGGAGGGGAAGAATTGGATGATGGTCAAATTCAGACTGATGGATGGATGGATGGATGGATGGATGGAAAAGTTGGCTAAGATGGAATGCTGTTTGCGAGTACCATTAAATTGATGACCGTGACAGTCGATATTTCAACATTTCAACTATAGTGGAATCTTGAAATTCTGAATAGGGACTGAAAAAGATAAGAGATGGATGCTGAAGATTACACATCCAAGAGATAAGACAATGAAAATTCATCACAAAGAAGATAAAAGTCCCAAAATTTGATCACTTTGCCTATGAACTTCTACTTGCGAAATCAAATTAACCATACTGTCTATCTGTCATCCGCAAATTATAATTTCCAAAAGCATATATCTGTCCCGCAAATCAAATTCAAATTCAAACTCAAAAAACATCGACAATTATGCAGTCAATACTGTAGCCCAACGAGACAGCTAATTAATCTTTTGAGATTAGGAGCTTAGCTATAAATCTACGTGGATAGCCTTCATGAAGCAATCACCACAAAGCGGAAGATGTACAGATTCGCGAACATGATCAGTGCAGTCAGAAAGAGGGGAAGATAGATTGCGTCTAGATACGGGGGGAGATCGAATTCGTTGTCGAAGAGCATGGTCACGAAGTCGCTGGGAATTGGTATTGTGACGTGTCGGGGGAAAATAAACGGGGGATGGGCGAGGACCAACTGATCGGTGGCGGGGGTAAGGGGTTAAGCCTCGCGCTCTGGGTCAGCGATTGCTGGGTCTGGGTAGCACTCGCTCTCCTTCTTCGTTGGTATTTATAACCTGTTCCTCGTTCTTGATATCGGCAGATACCTCTTTTTTGGTATCCGCAAACTCGACTTGCGTAATAATATCTCTAGCTACCTTCTGAAAGTCACTAATTTCAGTCAATATAGACGCGCACTGTTCCTTGAAGTCCTGGCGCAGTGTGGAAAGTTGGCTTTCAAGCATTGCAAATTGCTCTTTCAACCGAAGCTCTCTTAATCGAAGCTCGGTCGATGAGGGTGTGGGTGTGAAGTTCTTGATTATCAGTTCCACAGAGGGCGATAGGACCAGTTGGGGGGATGGTGGAATATAAACCAAAGAGCTCTAAGTTGCTTCAGGAATATAAGTGAAGTTATCACCACTTCGCTCCTTGAATTGAATGGCGAAATTGGCTGTGGGGCCGTTGCGTTGAGGTGTGTGTTCAGAAATGATAGCAGTACCGACAGAGATAGTGGCTGCACCGGTATATACACTTTGCATGGTGGCAGGCACCTATTGGTAATAGTCAGTTACATGTTCCTTGGGAGATAAGGTTTGGCGAGCATACTTGGGCTTGCTCAGATTGGATTGAGATATGGTTGGTTATCGGGCCGATGGCAACGAGAGATGAGTTGTTTTGGTTGGACATATTGCTTTAAAAGATGATGATGGATCGCGAGGTAAATTGAAATTAAAATGGTAAACGTGTGATTGTGAAGTTGAATGTTGATTTGAGTAGTATTGTGCAGGAGTTTGAGTGATGGAGAGAAGTAGTAAGACAGAATCTAAAGTGCAAATCGTCCATCCATTGAATACCCTTTTCGTGCCTCGTACAGTTACCTATTACAGAATATGTATATAGAATCTGTTATTGAGAATCTGTCACTGAGAATGCTACCTAGTCGTGTCATAAAAGGTCACGGCAGATGAAAGATACGTACCTTATTCAGACCGTCAAAATCAATCTGCCCACTTAGGCGCCCATCCGGCCCATCCGCAACCACTCAACGCAGAGATTCAAGTGATCGACGACAAGCAATCAACCATACATACACAGAGACACCCCTCCAGATCGCTGCAATCAGCATGCATATACCCACTTAGGTACTTCACCTTGCATCTCGACCCAAACCCTCGGATCACGGACAGTCATCAGATAACCATTCACCAATGAAATCCGTTTTATTTGTATCCAATATCCAATATCTAAACTCAGTAAACAGAATCAATACAACTGAATACTATCAACAACCATGCTCTGATTACAATCTATCAATCGAAACACGCACCCAACATCGACCAACACAACCCCGGACACAACCTTGGACGAGCTTGCCATTGACCACTTACCTGTTCAAACTTCAGAAGCCATGAAGTCAAGGGCAACCATAATGCGATTACTTGCATTACTACCCTACTTTGTCCTACTAGGTCATGGCTAGCCAGAAATATGTCATGAGCCATTACTCTGGGTTCCTGTGTCAATTACAGCTCCGGGGTCAAAATAGCGCCTCCTTCAAGATATGATAATATTAAACTCACAACGGCAGACAGACAAAGGATGTAACTATTCTCTGCAATGTTGCATTCATGAAAAGAAGTCTGGGCAAAAGCCTATGTTTGGTCGAAGTCCTCACGTATTGATTGCTGCGTCGTTGTATTCTGTCCCGGTCGTCAATACGGGCCCATTAAATAGTCGGGTACCGGTATTCTTACTGACCAATAGTATTGATTTCCTATCAAGTTCGCTCCTACCCCATATCGCACCAACCAACCAAAAACGTTCCGTTCCACCCACGGTCCATCTCGCTTATCCCACCACACAAAAACGACCCCGCCGCCACAACCTCAAACCTTTTGGCAAAAAAAAGAAACTCCAAAACATAGGAATTGAATGGAATCAAACCATTAATTTTTCAATCCAAGCTGTTACACTTGGCGGTGCTGGGAATCGAACCCAGATTGAAACGGACCAGCGTGAAACTCCTAAGAGGAAGAACCACAACGTCACGTGCTACCATTACACCACACCACCTATTTCTTTTTCTGCTTGAGAACTGTGTATTTGGGGATATATAGAGAGTAAAATATAAGTGGAGATGCGTCGGGGGATATTCGGGGTTACGTTTGGTTGCTGTGGGGTGATTTGTGATGAATCTCAATAAATTCTCACAATAGTCGGCTCTCCATGGAACGGGCCGCCTGGTTCCCAAGTCGGGGAAAGCGATTGTCCCCTTCAATCTTCAAGTATTGGATTATCTATATAACACCCCCAAAAAGATTATTAAGAATTACATTACAATTTATGAGATATTATTTCTTATTACTTCTTCAATATACATCCTCTTTTTCATTATTGACTATTAGTAGTCGTCGGTCTTTGGTGTATTCTAATGAGACTATGAGGTTGTGCTATACAATCTAATAATGAAATGAGAAACAGAGGCTTGCTATCATTTATCCATATATTCATATATTCATACTAAGATCATCAATCATTCTAATCAATCATCTGATATTCTAAATGCCATTGACAACTTTCATGTAAGTTCGTGGACATGTACTCGAGTATACAAAGAAGAGCAAGGGACACGACTCTTGCCCTTGAACCACCGATGGCCACCAATACTGGGTATATAAGAAAATCCACCTCCTTCTTTTGCGAAATTACAGTCCAGTCATTACACAACCTCAAGCATCCTATCTGATAACGCCACTACGACCTTTCTCCGGATCCGCTACACTCTCTTCACTGTCTCCGCCGGCAAGTGTATTCTCCGCATGTACCGCTGTTCCATTACCGCTGCTGGTCTCCTCCTTTCCTATTTCCCTTCCGTCCGCTGCACTTTGGTCCCTATGAATGCGATCTTCCGTATTCTCATAATCAATCAGTAGTTCCCCATTTCTTCCATATCTTGACGGTTGATGCCTTGCCACGCTTACTGCACCAAACCAACTCTTGGTCTTGATGAATATCGTATCGATTTCCTCCAAACTTCTATATGCAGTTTCTGGGTAGAAGAAATATATAACTGGCATGATAAAAACGTTGATGACAGCAAAGATAATATAGGTCTTGTATCCAATTGAATTGAATGCCACTGGGGTGATCATCACAACCATGAAGTTGAAAATCCAGTTGGCGGATGTGGAGAGACCATTGGCTGGAGCACGGATTTTGAGGGGTACAAGTTCGGCTGGAAGTAACCAAGGAATTGACAACCAGCCGACTGCAAATGCTGAATTGAAGACGAAGAGGAACACGGCGGAGACGACACCAGGTCTTGAGCCGCCAATGTGTTTTTCGGAAAGGTAGTTCATGATAGCGAGGATGACCATACTAGCCACCATACCTACCGAACTCCACAACATGAGATCGCGACGACCAAATCGTTCGATTGTCCAGATGGCAACGAAGGAAGCAAGAAAATACTCCGTCCCATTGGCGGCTGCGAGAATACGGGAAGTTTGGCCGTCAAGACCAATGTACTTTTCGAAAATCGTAGCTGCATAATAGGTGATGAGATTGATACCCGAAATTTGTTGAAATACTTGGATGAAATATGCGAGTACAACACGATGAAAGTGACGTTCCGGGCCCATGGTAAATAAATCACGATAACCGTAACTAGACATCTCGAGGACTGTATCTTTGATCTCAGCGAACTCCGTGCGGACGAGATGATCATCTGGAGGAAGATCCGCAAGCGCCGAAAGAACGCTCTTAGCTTCATCTTCTTGCCCCTTGAGAACAAGCCAACTAAATACTTCATTAGTTTGAACCACGTCGAACATTCGGAGAAGGTACCTACCGAGGAGATTCTGGAAGCTCAAGAATGAACGCAAGTAACAGAAGGGCCGGAACAATCTGAAAAGCAATCGGAAACCTCCAAGCTACCGTGCTTGGTTCCAAGAAAGAGAATGCAAAATCAAGCCAGTACGATAAGGCAATACCACCCGTAATCATGGTACCCTCAATCATGACCATTTTCCCTCTCTTATGAGATCTCGATGTTTCCGAAGCCCATGTCGGAACCGTACTTGTACTCATGCCATTTCCAAAACCGGTGATGACACGTCCAGCAATGAGTTGACCGAGACTAAAAGCAGATGCTTGGAGAATCGCTCCAATGATCATGATTGAGGAACCCAGGAATATCATACGACGACGGCCAAGAATGTCTCCAATGAAAATTGTAACAATGGCACCCACGAAACAACCGAGGTTGTAACTGGCCACTGATATTCCTTGGATAGTGGATGTGTAGTTGGACGTATCGTGAACAGTATCGATTTCAGGGAATGTGGCGACGAAAGATGGAAGAGTCAATAATCCTCCCCTAAAAATCTGTAAGCTCAATCCTATCCTATCATCGCTTCGGGCGATTCGGAGTCCCCATCGCAAACTTACATTACACCTTGGTCGTAACCGAAAAGACTGTGAATAAGTTAGCTGTGCATAAATAGGTATTCATTACCCAATTTTGATCCCGGAAAAACATCGGAAAAGCAATTGCAAGGGCATCATCAGCATGGAAGAAGGGTAGTATTTAACCCCACCCCCACCTTTCTCCATAACCTTCCCCAGCCATTACCTTCCCCAGAAACTCGTACAGTGGGTACATGATGCGCTACGCACGATAATTCTTGGATAGGAACAGAATACTTACGCAAAATCTAATCCAGCAATAGTAGTAACAGCGAGATTCAGTCTCTGGCCTCTGAGACCGAAATGTCTTCCACCACCAAACATATTTGCGATTGTCGTGTTTCTGAAATATATATATATGCCGGTGGAAAATGGAAGAAGGCTAGGAATCTGTAAGATACTTGTCTCTCAGATCATCTACCACTTCGTCCTCGCACGACAGTACAGTGAGTATACACGAAAGCGGAAGAGAGTAAGGTAATGTAGCACAAACGAAAACCGAACGATAAACTGGAAATTTGCAGCAGATGTCCTCAGTCTTATAATGAATTGGCCGCATCACTCTTCGTTCGCTTGGTACTTTACAGTACACCTAAAGAGTGAGCGTTAGCATTTCAGGAAGGTACTCGCAGATCCCTCGTACCCCCTCCCCAAGTCATATAGAGCAAACATCCCGGTATACTAGTAGGAAAAGCATTCGAGAAGCCGGTAGAATATATGTACTCTTCTACATAATCAAAATTTACTATCATCATCTTCCAATGAAGATATCAAATCAATCTTAAATAGAATACGTAAAACGAAATCGAAAAACGAGATCCTGTCTATAATTTCAATATTTACCTAGATTATGATGTTTGAAAAATAATTGAACAATTCATATTCATACAATAGAACAAGATACTTTCTATCTATTAATCCTGGCTATTATCTCATTACTGTAGAAATATACTCCGGTTCAATAAATGCGTAAATGCGCCTTTCCAAGGTTACATCCGCCCCGTCTTGGCTACGTACAGACACAAAAGTCTGGAGACCCCACAACGTCATGAATCAAAAAAACGAAACCTTATGCGTGACCATGTTTTTGACTCCGCGCCCCGCAATGTTGATCATAGTGGAGATAACCCTTTTAAACCGTCAAAGGCAACAGCCGAGAAAATCCCCATTCGTTGCGCTTAGAAGAAAGTTATGCGAAAGGGGTAGTCCGGAGCGGGTCCGGGGTCTGGAGAAAATCGTCAAAGCTTGGCGCTGATTAACGGTAAATTTTCCGGGGAAGTCTTATTTCTTGTAGGCTCTTTTGAATCCTATATCACAAGCAGAGTCAACCTTGGGAATGGCAGTTATGACGGACGGCGGAAGCTGAGAAGACTTCAACGATTTGGGCTCGAGATATTATACTCTCTGTTCGATCCCAGTATATGGTCACGTTTTACTGACTAGAGCCAAATAGAGACCCGCCATGTCTGCGACGTCAATATGACACAAAACAATGATCACGTTCCTCCGAAACTTTCACGGATAAGTTACCTATGGTTCTCTACAAAAGACTATCAAAGACGGACATCGAATTATCTCTACCCAACCCAAATAACCCCTGCCACGAAAACAACGCGTACGAACGAACGTGTCTTGGCGTTGGTTATATACAGTACTCCAAATCAGATAGTCCAGACCATGAAGTATAAGAGCAACGCTCTTTTGTACATGTACACCACAGATATAAGGCTCAGTGGTACTGTTCGATGTAAAGATCTCGCTGCTACAGTATGATTCACCCCTAACATTAGATCAAGCAAGGCAAAAAAGGCTAGTATCATCGACCACGAACTGGATCAATCAGATCATGATGGTTCGACACGACATAGCAAAAGTCTAGACCTGAGTAAAACAACCATCTCTCGGTCCATGACAACTATGCTTCGAAAATGCATGCTAAAGCTATCGGAGCTCTCCGATGTTGCATTCTATGCATATATACTGTACTCCTGATGCAAGGATTGCTATAGGCTCGGGCGCCGAGTATTGGTTGACTGTTGGTCATTGGTCATTGGCTGACTTCCCCGGTGCGCTCCGCACCATCAGCACCAGGCGAAAAGAACTTATATCGTTTGTTGTAGGCCGAGATCATGTTCCAATACATACTGCCATTATGTCGGCCATTGTACGTGATGCCTTTTTTATGGTTGCAGGACTAATAGACCTTAAAGTTTATCATAGCCCCAGGCACAGGAGAGTAATGAAGATGTTTGTTCTTCTCATGGGTCTGTTCATCCCCCCATGGTCATATTTCTTTATGAACGATTAAGATTGTGGAAGTGTCCCCCTCAGAAGCAACGTTCTTTATCACAATGGGAATCTTCCATCTAGTGGCGTTGTACTTGCAAGAGGAAGAAGGTACTCATTTAAGATTCTCCAAAATATTGTTGTGTATTTCGAATATGCAACAAAACATATCTCTCTCCCTCAATAGTTAGGAAATATAGTGAAGTGGGAAGTGAGAAGTGACGAGGTAAGATGGGATGATATAGTACCGGGTGTTTGGGCTTGGGATGTATATTCATCACTCTCGTCTCATATCATTCTAATTCACTCCTCACCCCCACAACAAAATCTTTTGTTGCATATCTCAAAAAGAATTATATGTTTCAGATCCAACCCCTAATAGCAGATATGTCCTTGATAATAGTTTATTACATCGACTGGGAATAAGGGCACCTAGAGAATTTATTTCCGACTTTTGGTAATTCTGAAAAAAATAGAATCTTTTGAGATATGCAACAGAAGGTTGATTCTTATGGTTTGGCTGGTGAGGTATGTTTTAATATCTAAAACTCATTCATCTGAGGACAGATTATATTCGGAGGGTATTTAGCACGCATATCCTTCATCTATTGATGATTGTCCAGTGACAATATCGTCGTTGGTTCATATACATCACATCCGGCTTGATCAGAAGATCGCCGAAATACTGAAGTATACAGTATCAACCATCTTCAATCTCAACAGCCTTCCTTGTCTTTGTGTTAAACCATGGCTGGCCAGTAAGGAATCAATCAACGACTTTATTTACAACTAGTTTCAGTATCGTCTTCTGTCCAAACGTCCCATGCCATCTCATCGTCACTGCTCAAGTCAATAAACTTCGTCTTGTTATGAATCGAAGCATTGATGCGCCTGGTTATTATATTATAGGAAGCTTCAGGTGAACCGGCATTTAAATTCAATACATTTACCTGATTTCCGAGGTCCCTGGAACCTCCCATCCAAAATCAAACAAATGAACGATTATTAACCATCGCCAATCGCCATGCCATACTATCTCCTCCTCGAACACGAATCTCAAACCCCCGAAAAGCAATGATATAGCCTGCGACGGGCTGTAGAAAAGCCCCGCAGGATTTTATTACTTAGCGATGCTGTTATTCGTATGCAGCGTTTGCGTCATGTTGTTGTCGACCACCTTACCTCCAGCTTTTATACGCAGCTTGACCTGACATATTGACCTTTATTGGCTGCCTGCTGTGATCTGATGGAGATGATGAGTGTTTGCATATATATTTATGGAGTGAGGTGTTTAAGGTTTGAATGTTTTGTTCTTGCTAGTATTTTGAAATTCATTGCCACTGCTAGTATTTGATTTGAGGAATTTTAATTCTACTATACAGATATTATCATTATATTCCGTAGAAGGTCGCATTTCTTTGCATCTGTAGATAGCTGAGTAGCTGCTCAGTGATTCAGTGTATATGTGCTTCTTGTATTAGAAACTGGCTCACGAAGTAAAACCATGTCGAAGTGGATGCTATATTGTGGTTATTATAGTATTACTATTATTGTTAGTCTTTAATCTAATTAGCCTTAATTATAAGACGAAAGAAACTGATACGAAATGGATGTTATAATGATTATAGAACTAATATTATCAGTCTTTACTTGTAATCTAATTAGCTTTAGTTATAAGACGACAGAGAACGATGCGATGAATATTATATTATAGTTATTATAGTATTACTATTATAACGATTATAGAACTATTATTATCAGTCTCCAATTTAATTAATCTTAGTTATAAGACTATAAAGAACGACTATTCATTGCTCATTTCGATGTTTCATCTCTATAGCTCAAACACTGCTCGGAATCCTGGTCGTGCAAGGAGGAGTACACAACGCTTACGTCAACAACAAATTAAGGGAGTTAAGACTTTATCTCAAGTAATACCGTCTTGTGTATATATCACCTAATCATTTACCAGCACCGTCATAAGTTTGACATACACATAGAAATAACGAAGATCGGGGCTTCAATCTTATAAACCAGAAAATTGAGCTTCTAACACTGTAACACATAGCTTCCAGGGATACTTCTATAGATTGTGGTACCAGGAATCTCCGATTAATTGCATTCAAATGCCTTCAAAGATCAGAGAAATAGAAGATGCAGATACGTCTTATAAGCTCGCCAATCTCAGTCTAAACCACCTATCCCGCATCGTTTATGACTTCAAAATCATGACTTGGTGAAGGATCAGGGACCATATCTTTTATGACTCGTGATTTTGGGGATCGGCGTTTTTCGGGCTCACGTTACCGGGATGATATCGTATGCCAGTGGGAGAAGGCGGGGGGATTAAGCCCTTATCAAAGTAGCCCTTGTCATTCCATAAGCCCTTGAGTGTACTGGCCCAATCACTCACCAGCTCGCACATCATCTCCCCTGGCTGGCCCACATCATAGATCGACCAGCGCTCCCGTTCCTCAATGGGCCTAAGTATCCAATCTGGGTAAACCACACAGATGACTGCAAATTCCGGCTGTAATCCCAATTCGCCAAGCGCATTCACATGTCCTTCTGTACGTCATGTTGTTAGTATTGGCAGGCGGGAATTTTGTCGTTAACAGATGTATTCACAATTCCACCTACCAAATGTTTCTTCTGGATCCATCTTCATACTCTCTGCCCATTTCTTGTTCACAAAAAGTCTTACCAGAATGCCCATCAAGTCCCTTGTCTTACCAAACTTGGTAGGGATCAATTCTGGAGAGTCATTGGCTACCATTTCATCGTATTCTTGCTTAATCTCGGCAGACACGGCTTCGTTGCACCCAAGCCATTTCATGATACCTATGATATCATCTTCTGCAGGCAGTTCCATGTGGGGCTCATATCGATCGTGTCCCACGTTCAAGCTTGGATGGAGGGATGTGTTGTGGCCTCGTCGAAGTAGTTCTTCGATGCGAGGTGTCCATTCAAACCCGAGTTTATCTTTATCGATTGTATTTGGATCGACTGCCCACCCGTCTGTGGACGTATCCTCATCAAGTGTATTTGGATCGACTGCCCATCTCTCTGAAGTCATGTTGATAAAAAGATTAGAGACTGGATGGTTTATTGGAGAGTCTGGTTTAGAGGTTCATCGTATAGGTGTAAAATCTTAATTATTCACTGAAAGATGGCTCCAAAAGAAAAACCAGAACAGCAACAGCAAGCACTTTAATACTTTGGTGTCAACTCAGGGAGGATTAAATTTTGTTGGAAAGACCATATGAGTCATATGACCAAAGCCAATGAAGTGGCAATTAAGACCTGGTGATTTTCTAATTTTATTGCTTAAGTGGGGACTTCGGGTTCACCGTGATGTTTGTTGAGCTGCATGGGGCTTAGTCGTTCCCATGTGCCGTACAGGTATTTCATTGCCAATCGATCCGACGATTTCTCAGACATGTCTAAACGCCGAACCATACCGTCGGGTAAGGTTGACACCCATGAGTATTATGGTTTGAAGCAAAGGTCATTTCGTTGACATCTACAGTCAACACTTCTACCTCACTTCTTCACAAATCCTAATCGTTGAATCAAACTGTCGGATTGGAGATATATACACCCTTGCAGTAGACTGGATATATACACATACTTTGTAGATATGCAGATACTGAGCATATGCTTGCACTCTGACATAGTGAGTCATAACGATCGCAGAGATGATTTTTAGTTGACAATTGTCAACACGATCCCAATCACCTACTTAGCCGCTGAACCAGACTATCGGGCTGAAGGGCATAATTCAAGCTCATTTGACGAAGTATACGAATACCGGTACTTCACTTCACCTCTATAGTCCTAGCATAAGGCTGCGTCAAAGGTCCCTAATATCTTTTACAAGTAGCCTTCTATGCGCTTAGCCGCTGACTCACATGCTTGGTTTAAAGTAGTATACTACACCTTCATGTTCATTTGTTGAAGTAGACGAGTGAACACTTTGGCCCTAGGGGCTTAGCATAGAAAGCTAAATTAGTAGTCACATAGGAAAAATAAGGACTTTAAAATGAGGTGATGGCCAACCGTGTTTGAATCCTTTCTACAGTCTATGCCCGTTATACCTTCGTGTATATGCCCGCGTTTGCCATATAACCCATAAGTACGGGCCTCTTATCGTTGACTTGACCTCACTTCACTCATGTGTATACGCGCGGTAGATCAATTGGTACAGTTCAGTGCCTGTTGGACTGACGTTTGTTATTATTTGGACTCCTGTAGGATCAAATCGCCGGATCTCTTTCATGGCCAGGAGTAAGTTGAGGTCCGGACCTAGAAAAATCTGTAGCGATATTGACGATGCGTCTAATCTCCTGGAGTAAACTCCTAAATTTATGAAAGTTGATCTATGAATAGTTTGGATTCGAAATCATGGCCTCGGGACCTGGGTCTCACGTTGGCAAGCTGGGCCAGAAGTTGAGAGAGACAAATTTTGGAATATCATTATGATCTATATAATAAGCTTTAGAATCATCAAACAGTCACAAACCCAACGACTACCAAAGCATTCACATTGCTTCATTCTTCACTACTTACTATACTACTGTTGAGTGTTCCAGTTCTATTTCCTTTATACTAGCTTCCACATCATTTAACCCATATCTCGCAATAACGCCGAATCTCATATATATAAACGATGTCAGACAGAAAGAGCTCGAGCCCACCTCGCCATAGCGTCCCAAGTGGTGGACCTGGCAAGAAACCTTCTAACTCAAACCTACCTCGCCATAGTGCCCAAGGTAGATCTGACAAAAAGAATCTTAGCTCAAGCTCATCTCATCATGGCGTTCCACAGAGTGGTGGATCTAGCGAGAGACGTTCTACTCCGAGCCCGCATCGCCATGCCGCCCAAAGTGGTGGCACTGAGGAAAGACGTCCTAGCTCAAGCCTATCTCGCCGTAGCGTTCCGCCGGGTAGTGGATCTAGTGAGAAACGTTCCACTCCGAGCCCGCATCGCCATGCCGCCCAAAGCAGTGGCACCGGCGAAAGGCGTCCTAGCTCCAATGCGAGTTCGACTTGCCGTAGCGCTCCGTCGGGTGGTGGGTCTAGCGAGAAACGTTCCGCTCCGAGTCCGCATCGCCATGCCGCCCAAAGTAGTGGCGCTGGCGAAAGACGTCCTAGCTCGAGTTCACCTCGCCAGAGCGTCCCAGGTGGGGAAGCTAGCGGAAAAGATCTCAGTTTTCGGGCAAAAAATGAAGAAGCTTGGTATAAAGACTAAGATTTGTTCTAGTCTACTCACCTCATTCAAGGCTCCCAAAAATCCGGATTACAGTCAAACATTGAAAGACTATTGACCATTGACTTACATATGATCTCAATATAGTCAAAACCGAACGCAGCCGCTTTATCGCTCTTCTAAAGGAACAAAAGCTAAAGATTATTTCGACCTTGGCGGACTAAAGGACATCATAACAGATGCATCAGGAGACTTTAATAAAGCAGGAGAGGATGCTGCATATTTTGCAACCGACCCTAGATACGCCGAAAAACTTGCCAAAAAAGAAAAAATGGTTATAAAGCAAACTGTCCCTCAAACTTGGCTCCGAAGTGGGGATGCAGTAGTGTATGATGAACAGCCGAATGATGATTGGCGACAGGTAAGAGGTCCTTCTGTATATACGGTCGTTTGTTACAACGCACATTCTAACAATAGACGAAACAGAGAGTCCACGCAGACCGTCGTAGTGAGCCCCTTGCCGGACCCTCAAGAAAGACTCAGAAAGCCGATATAACAATTGGTCCTATTGCCGATACTCATACTTCGCATTTTACTAAGAATGACAAAGTACCTTCCTCTGAAGTTTTCAAGCCTGCAAAAGACCCGGAAGGAAACTACTACCAGCAGGTTGCAGTTAAGGGGGAAAAGTTGAAGGAAATTGGAAAATACCCACGGGAAGTATATAACCCCCGTCATACTTCTGAAGCAAAGCGCAACGCGAGCGAAAAGGGGGGAATTTAGAAGCTATTTATTTTTATTGTTTTATTGTTTTAGAAGGCTGCGATAGATTTGCTAGTATTGATTGTTCAATAAATTAAAGTCTTTCAAATGAATTGACTCTTCCAAACAAATAGAGTCTTTCAAATACACTGAATCTTCTGAATTATTCAAATAGTTTGAATCATTCAAATGGATTACATCATTCAAATGGAACGAATCTTCCGAATAAGATGATTCTCTCAAATGAACTGAATTACTCAGATAGTTTGAATCATTCAAATAGAACAAATTTTCCAAATAAGTTGATTATCTCAAATAAGCTGAATTACTCAGACAATTTGAATTATTCAAATGGATTTCATTATTCAGATGAATCGAATCTTCTAACCAAATTGAATATCTCAAATGAGTTGAATCTTTCAAAAGATTGCTGTTTCAAAGTTTAGAAATCCTCTTTCTTTGCGTTTTAATTAGAAGTTAAGAAACTAAAATGAGGAGTTCTATTTTATCGATAATATTCTATAAAAATTTCAAAAACTATAACAATTGAATATACGTATATTTCGTAAATTAGAACTTTTATAAGAATTCAATTTATTCAGCTCTAATATCTATAACATAACACTTTATACGCGAGTAATATAAACTTAGACTGAATAACTCTCTTAATATTATTCATAACTCTCTTCAAGTGAAATATAGACATATATTATATATTATACCGTTGAACTTCATATAGCCCTCAATTCAAGAGTATAGTTAATAGTTAACTAGTATTTAGACTAATATACTAATCAAACTAATATTTTCGATTTGTAAATCTAGACTATTAGTTAGCTTAGCCTAGTAGTTTATTTAGTAGTAACTAATAGCTTAACTAATAATTCAATTTTATAAATCTAATTATTGATTGATTTAGTATATAATATTCAAACTATTATTTCCCAATTTGCTAGTTTCTCAACTAGTTCAAACTACTAACTATACTGACTTTGAAATAGATACTTATTCAATACTCGAGTAGTTTTGATACTAAATAGAGTATTGATTATTTATATATGCAAAATGTTGAATATTAGCTGTAGTATATTTACTATTCAAGCTCATCTAGTCAATATCATATCAACAACTTAAATTTCCTTAGAGTTTATAGAAAGATTAAAATACGACATCATGAATTATCAGACTTCAGACTTGGGATATGATCGTAGGGACAATCTTTGGTCCGAATGAGAAACGCAGCTTGTTCAAAACCGCTTCGATACAACCTCTTGGCCATCGTCAGGTTCCACAGAAACCTCATCAGGCCTGAAATTAACTGTGTAATGTACCCCGATATCCCGAACGTCTAGTCTCCATTTTTACCTTTTCCACCTCTCGCTTATCCACCGCTCGCTTCTCCAACTTACTTTTTTCCACCTCCCTCTTCCCCCCTCTCTCCTCTCCAACTCCACCATAAAAACCTCCAAAAAATGTTTATTCCTCCTATACAACCCCTCATAAACATCCAAACCCTACTCTCTCACTATCAGCTATCTACTCTGTACCTGCCTCGCCCCTACTTCCAATAGCCTCTCAAAATCTCGGCAAGCAATATCCTGGGAATCAAAATCTCCCATGTGCATGAACAATATACTTCCAAATCTGTCGCCCTAGTCTCTTCTGACAAAAAAGGTCCAGCACTCATAATCATCTGTTTCGACATCAAGCTCGTAATCACCAGCACCCCAAATTATTCTGCAGTTGGCCTGGACTCTTTCCTTCGATCAGATGTCATGTTCGATTGGGATGTGTTGATAGGTTGTGAATTTAAATATCAGATGGATAGGTGGAGGATTCGTGCAGTTTGAAGTAGTTTCGATTTGAGACTATTTTATTCATTAGTTAGTAAGTTTTACTTTTTACTTTTTGCGATTTGATAAGTTTAGGAGATGTGAGGGGGAAGATACTTTTGTGGATCCAAACTAATCTTTCAGATGAAGAGCTGCGATATTCAATATTCGGATGAATATTAGATGTCGAGAAGGACTTTTGGTTGATGAAGGTTAACTTTGAAGGTTTGATGGAAATGAGGGGTAAAGGAACACAAGGTCTCTATAATCACCATACAGCATGGCCACTATGCAGTGTAACCTACTACATATGATTTCGTTTGATTAACCATGCACCTAGGAATTAAAAATTGCCGGGGCTATTAGTTAATTCCTAGTTAATATACTAACTAACTTTATAACTCTATCGACTTTATAAGCAGGTAATTAGTATAGCAAAAGCTTTATCTTATTAATCATAGCTAGCATATCCAGGAAGCGCTTCCTTGGGTCCACATATAAATTCTTCTATTGACGGGTCATATGCTGTAGCAATGGGTTTGCATAGAAAGAGCGTATAAAAAAAGGTGACGGTGTAAAAGACGATGTTCGCGATGATACCGAACCAGACAAAACATTTTATTCTTCTGTTGTTTTCGGCAAATCTGCGATGGAAACAGAAAAAGAATGAGAGTTTGATGGAGAGCGCTATGGGAATATATATTAGTCCTCCTACAAACAGGAAGTAAATGAGAGGAATCAGTTAGATAGTCAAAAGGATAAATACTACTCGAGTATACACGATATTGTTACTTGCCTCAAGGCCGATGATGAGCCATTCTGATGGGATGTCCTAGGTATAAGTTAACAGTACCCCAGACTATGATACGCTCGTAGCCTATGCATGCATCAGTCACAAGCTCTAAAAGTTTATTCTACTTATACTTACCCAAATAAAGAGGGTTCACATCTACTTTTTTAAGTGGCCTTTATTTGGACGATATGAAGCGCAGCATACATACATCCCCACTCAAATCCATATACTTTCGACATTAGGAAAGTCATTAATTTTGCAGAAAATTGCTACTGGAATGTTCTAATAACGTTTGGATAATCTAGCTGCACGTTATGTCTATCAAGAAAACACATGATATGCGTTTCTGAAGTTAAAAGTATAGACAGCGGGACATGGGCCTTCCAGGGGATACGGCTTAGAGATAGCTTAAGGTAGGGGTTACCTGCAGTTTGACTGGACTGAATGGGAAGATGCGAGTCTTTCGATACATCAAGGCACACTGGCTGACTGAATTTCCTATTCCAATAAAATTGTCGTCCTAATGTGATTGACATCTTCGATGGTGTGATATTATTACATGAATACGTTCAAGTAAATCTGATAGATTGGCAACTATTAGCTTAGCATGATACATCTAGTGTATAAATCTACATTTGCCGAGAATTTAGACTAATTTGCCGACTTCATCGTATCCGAACTTCTTTGAAAACTCCGCATTTAAGCCCGCTAGATCCTTTTCCCACAGTGGCGCGAACAGATCTTTGAACCAGCCCTTTCGGTGGCTAGTAAGGCCGAGATCATTCAACAGAGTGTCCATGTAGCCAAAGACCTCGAAGGTCATATTATTATTACCTTCCTCCCCACTGCTCAGATATCGACGTCGGTACCAAGTTGTAAACAGAGCTACATCTTTCTCCTGTTCTTCTTTGCTCGGTAAATTCAATTTCCCATCTAAATATGCCATCGCCCAAAGCGCTTGACACTCTAAGCTAGGGAAATAGTTTGCCACTCCTATTTGCCCCAGGAAGACAATTGAGCGGTCATCTTTGTCTTTGCTGGACTCTGATATTGGGGCTATATGTCGATACAATCGGTATGGAGTGTGACTAGGAGGCTTATGGTAATGCTCTGGCGGATTTCCGAGTTGCGGGAAGGTGGCCAGAACTTTGAGGTCAGCTTCTGTCTCGACCTTTGCCCAGTGAGCATTCTCAACCTTTGCATCATCATCCAAGATTCGAGGCAAGCCAAGTTCTTGGCACTGGGTTTGAGGAAAAAACTGTAGTGAAGGTACCCATCCGGTACCACATAGAATGACGTCTGAGGGTATTTTCTCCCCTGTTTTCAGACGGAGAGCATTGTCCTCCAAACCGTCAATGTCTCCGACAAAAATGCGAACATTCTGCGCAATAGTGTCGAGAAAGTCTTCGTGGTTGAGCAGCCCACCAGTACAATTTTGCCAGAAGATACTATTCTTTGTGTTAATAAGAAAGTAGTTGAGGGGGAGATGGATGACTTACGATGAGTGGGGCTCCAACTTGTCAAAGTTCTGTAGGCATTTACGATGAAAATCAGCAGACTTGCGGGCATCCTCATCAACAGTACCCCAAAAAGCGTTCATCATTCTCACACCATATTTGGTCGAATGAAGCAGCTTAGACCATGCATTTATCCCATTCATGAATGAGGGTGTAAAAGTAGCAGCCACTCTTGTCATGCTTATCTCGAAGGCATTTTTGTAGGGGCCCTTTCCATCTGGAGCAACAAAGAAGCCAGGACCGGTCGTGTCTGTACCCTTTATGACCCATGATACCTGCTTCCCAGCCTTGACTGCTTCGTAAGCCATGTCGGCAGATATTTTCCGGCTCCTAGAAGAGTAATCTTTTGTACCAAGGAGGAAGTCAAAACATCAGACGAACCGAAGTCTTCGTGGTGGAGTACCCGACCCTGAAAGTTTTCTTTTCCTGGTAATGAAGGCATGTTTGGAATCGATGTCAAACCACTTCCTATTATCAACTTAGGAGTCATGAAAGTATATTGATGTTGGTCGTTTCCTCGATCACTAGCTAAAATGGTCCAATAATCATATTTTTTTGAAACAGATTTGACTTCGAGTGAGAATTGGATTCTATCGCGGAGCGTTTTGTCGTCATATGTATGTGTATCAACATAGCTCTCGAGGTATCTTGTTGTTTGCTTAGCTTTGAAAAACTCTTTGTAAAGGTCTTCGTCTGGCGGTCGCGGCATTGCTTGGTCCGAAAACTCAGCTGTTCCTACCGTCCATTGTGTCCAGAATGTATCGTAGCCTCTTCCTATAATTGATACAAATTAGACCCAAATCATTGAGAATTGACAACCGGGTAAACGGGGACCAACGTGAATTCCAGGTTCCACCGACGCAACTATCTCTGTCAAGGATTACCAAATGAGCCTCTGGATGTAAATCTAAATAATGTTTACTGGCACAAATGCCCAAGATTCCTGTCAAAATAACATGTTACTAACAGAGTTGGATGTAAATGTACGATTCGTACCATAGCTTGTACTTACCTGCATCAACAACCAGAACATCTACCTTAACAACTTCGCTCATGATGTTAATCGAAATACACAAAATACACAAACCAAAAGGTTAAGTGACTTTTTTTGTTTTCTAATTGAAAAGTGCTGCATAAGGGATAGTAAACTAACTTGTAGTGATGTTTGTATTTTGTGGCTGGTTTGCGGCGAAGTACCCGGGTAATGCCAACCAACACCCTAGAAGCTGACAAGGAACTAAATGCAGCACCGTTAAGAACTAGATCCACCGAGCAAGGGGTCCAAATATCATATAACAATTGCGGAATTTAAACGGAGTGGCTTCCTTGGCTGACAGGTTGCGAATCTGGCGAAACTTATCCAATGAATAGGGCTAGCACCTCCCCTCCCCCCTTTACCCAACATAGATTCAGTCTACCGTATAATCTAAGTGACATAAGATTAAAATAGGCATGATTTTTGTGGCATGAGAGGAATGAATTCAATTTTAGTGGCATAAGAGTAATTTACCATTATAGTAAAGATCTCTATAAATCACTATAAAGTATAATCTACTATACATGATTTTGTTAGAATCCTTTCTATCAGTCTATTCTTCATCTAACACTTTTGTAACTTATCCAGATTGATAGGATGAATAAATCACAAACGCCATTTCTCGTCATGATCGTACCAATGTTATCTATACTACCCATGCCCTCCCTCCATAAATTCACCTTTCTAAGCCCAAATAGCTCTGAACTTTTCATCAAACTCTGTCTTCAACTTTCTGAATGCCCGATAAACAGTCATCAACTTCTGATACTCCTCGTCGTCTGTCGCTCCCGCACCACTCTCCTTTTCCTTCTCCAAATAATCCTCTTCGGCAGCCAATCTATCCTCACCCGCATCCCAATCATCTACCACCTTCTTTCTACGCACCGGCTGAGCTTGTTGAAGCTCACCGGATGGCGCAGAAACAGCTTGCGGAATTGCATCTTCGGCCATTTTCTCATCATTCTCGTTCTCAACGGAATCTCCTGCTCCCATGATATCAAGGAGTTCTGCATCAGTATCTTGGCCTAGGCCGAGATGCAAGGCAAGGGAGGTGGCGATTGTAGCTAGAACCATGGAGAAATCGTTAAGGATGAACCAGACGTCCGATTTGCGGATACCATTAGCGTCCTCGAGGGGTTGTAAAGAACCGTGCTTGTAGAAATCGAGAAGGTATGAATTGAGAGGTGATCTCGTTTCATCAGGGTGAAGCTCGAGATGGGGAATAACGGCTGCTTCGAGGAAGACGCCTTCACGGGTAGAGCTGCAAAGATCTTCAATGGTAGTGAAGGAATCACCGAGACCGGAAAGAGCTACGAATAGCGAGCGAGCATTTGGTGTAGGTAAGCTAGGAAGGAAGTCAAGGGCCAAATCTGTGTTGCCATTGGTCTTGCGTGCTTCATTTGGACCGACTGGACTTTGGGTGAATGGCAAGGCATGTTCATCTTCAGTAATGTGTTGCTCAGCGAACGTCTTCACGTAAGTTGAAAACACATCTAAAGTGCTCTTATTATGACCACGAAGTATGTTAGCTGCATCTTCTGGCATGGGCTCAAGGTACACATTCGATGGCGAGCGGTGAATCTTCTCTGCTTCTTCAGGGTCATCGATTTCTCTAACAACTCGACGACCAAAGAGATGACTCAATACGAGAACCATTGTATGTAGTACTTCTTCGGAGTTGGTGTCGATATCTGCACAGAGCTTATGGAAGTATTTCGCATTGAGAAGAGCTGACACCCGTTAGCTTATGTAATAGAAGTAAATACAACAGAAGACCACTTACCATGGAACGCAAAACTCGAATTCTCCGTAAAGTAGAGATGCGACACACAACTAGTAAAGTTGACAGGTTCGCCCCCAGGCCCAAGAAGTGCATTGCGTCTCAAATATTCGATGGAGAAGCGCAAATGATGGAGTACCTGTTCTTTGAAACTCTGACCACCAAGATACAGTCTGGGCTGGGAAAGGAGAGAGTTGATAGCTCTAATAGCGTATGGCGAGCTCTTGGAGTCATTCAATAGGGTGAATAATCGCAGTACCAATGTTGTCGTGATTGGAAAGTGGCCAGTAAGTTCGGGAAGTCGAGAGCTGAGAAGTCGGCTTGCTCGCTCTCTCGAGACGCCCTGGAATACAACATTTCCGAGAAGATCGAAACCACGACGACCAGAACGACCTGCAGCTTGACGGAAATTCAAGGCAGTCAAGAACACTGAATCACCACTGAAGACCACAGTTGCGCAAGGCATATTAATACCCAAACTGAGTGTGCCGGTTGCAATGACAACCTTCAAAAAGCCTTTACGAAACAACATTTCCACGCATTGACGGTATTTTCGGTTCATACCAGCATGATGGACACCTATACCCCTCCTCAGCAACTCAATCAAATCTTCTCTAATCTGCTTGCGACGAAGTTGTCTAATGAAGCCGTCAAGTTCTTCTTTTTGCAAACGCTTTGGGTCAGCAAAGGAGAAATCGGCTTGCGGTGCAGTAGGGTCGAAGAGATCATAGAAAGACGATCCATCCGTTGCATCTTCGCGCATTCGATCCATCTTTGATCCGCCTTCGTCATCTTGATTGGTCTTTTTAGACGGCTTGACGGGTTTACGACCTTTCTTTGCCTTCATTTCCTGGTACTTCTCATAGCCATCCATCAGCTTTTTCCAGGCCGAGCCTTTCTTCCACTGCTCTTCGGCTTCGGCCAATTGGTTCAATAGAGTGCTCGCAATGCTTTCACAGGCTGCTCGGTCGTAGTTGAACAATATAGCTGGTAGTGCACGGCGCTTGTGCAATTGATAAAGCAATGGCAGCGTTGTAACTTGGAGATTCAACGGGTCAATGAGTTCAGTCGAAGAACCGGAGGAGCTGTCGATTGAAATGTCATTCTTGAACTCAGCATTATCGGGCGTCAATTCCTTTACCACGTTGGTGAATTGCGATCGACACTCTACCATCCATTGAAGCAATACTTTCTTGAGGTTCTTTTCCCATGCGAAGATATCTGCTTTTCGAATGCAGGGTGGCAATGCCTTTCCTGGAGCCAATGATTCGGGGACGTTGTACTCCTTGCTCTGATGTTTGATCATAGCGTTCCACAATGATAAACAATCTCGAGGTTCAAGCGCAAGATCCTCGGGTATCCCTCTTGAAGGGTCAACTAAACTAGAGACTGGATGAAATGGTTCAAATCCTTGCAAGCCATCCAGACCCAGACCAAGACCAAACGAATCTCCAAGACCCTCAAATTGAAACTTCTGAGGTGGTTCGTACATGAACTTTCGTAAGTCGGAATATCTGGTTGAGTGTTTGATCATCTTCAATTCTGACCCGTTTGCTTTTTGAGTTTCCCCGAGCCAGTCCGCGAACTGCTCAGGGTTACCTACAGTGGCAGAAAGAGCAATAATAGGGCATGGAGCCAACAATAAAAGCTGCTCCCATACCACACCATCTTCGGATTGGCCAATAGAATGGATCTCATCAAAAATAATGCGCTTCACCCTCGGGGCCCATGACTTTGCATTTGTTGGTGATAGAAGCATGATCTGGAGAATATGAGGCACGGTGACGAGGATTTGACAACCGGTAGAATTGTTCACACGATAATCTCTGGTATGAATAGCCCATACTCCTTTACCGGCTTGAGGAAATCTCTTAGAGAATCGACCTGAAATATAGCATTATTAGCGACTACTTTTTGTGTGGGGAATAAGGGAATCTATTGGATTATACTTGTGATGTGGAGTATATAGTTGTTTACTCCTTGATAGAGCAGAACAAGGATGGTTGGGGCGAAAGATGGGGATTGTGCTTACCTTGAACTTCCGCCGCAATTTGATTGACAAGTGCTTTTGTCGGTGCGACATAAACCAAAACACCATCATTGTCAGCTCGTAGAATCTGCTCCATAGCATAAAAACTGATGAATGTTTTACCAGCCGAGGTGGGTGCTACGACGAACACACTCTTATCAGCATCCAACTGATCGAGCACATCTCTCTGCCACCCATCGGGCACGAAACTAGACACACGAGGATCTGGCTTTGCATCAAGCATCCTGTCCATGTATGGGCCACAATGTTCAAGCTGAAATTCCGATTGCGAAATATCAATCTTCAAGGATAAAGTTGGCGTCGGATACTTGAAGGTAAAAGATAACTTGCGATCAGTACCCAAGACTTTCGGCGAAGAGAAAGCGTCTGGAATACCAACCAATTTGCAAATCTTTTCAACGTGCTGAATGATCTCTTTTGTGACCGGTACACTAGTATCGCATATGGATCTTACAGTCGTCCAAATCAATGCAACTACATGGTAGCCACTCTTTTTCTTGTTCTCCTTGCAATAACCAGCCCACCAAGACAATAGACATTGGAGTATATAAGTGTTGATATCTGCTTCAAGAATCTTTGTTCTGGCGCCATCGAGATTGTTGAGATATTGTTTTGCCCGTAAATAACGATTTTCGTCGTTGGATGTCAGATCAAGATCCTTCATAATCATAGACCACGCAAGGAAAGCCTTATCAGTCTCTGTGTCACCTTTCTTTTCTAGATTTGCAGCACGAATCTGATCAGCAGCTGAGAGTCCACTACCCTTCTTGGTGCCTTTCTTAGCATTGGATACAGGTTTTTTGTTCTGTAAGGGATCGTCAGCTTGAAATCAATAATTGTGCGTAGGGAATGTGTACATCAGTTGGAGCTTCTTTCTTTGACTTCGGCGCGGGCTTCTCTACTTTACTCGTCTTCAATGGCTTCTCCTCAGCAACTTTCACTAGTTGCTTTGGTCCAACTACGATAGTTTCTGGCTCTAGCGCTTTGCCCTTTGCTCCTGTTAAACTTGCGGCATATGATGTCATTTCACTCATATAGAATTGATTTGTTCGAAGAGGGTTACTGTAGATTGATTAGAACCTTCGAAGACATGCATGTAGGGTGACTCTTAGAGGTTCGAGTCTGAAAGTAGCACTACTTACCGCCATTTAGAGACTTTCACTGCCACAGGAGCCTTTGTGATGAGCGGCTTTTTATGATTATGCCAATGACTTGTCTCCCTGTAAAGCTTCATTGTACCAAGTTGCGTAGAAAGAGATGCGTCTGTCTTGACATGAATGCACTGCAAATGCTTGTTGAAAACAGCATTAGTGAAGGGTAAAACTGTAAGTTCCTCCGAGCTTGAGTCAAAGTCTTCGCTCGCAGCGATTTCAGCAGAGTCTAAATCAGAGCTCCCTTCCAAGGAAAGCTCCTGATTTGAAAGCTCTTTGGTCAGATTGCAGAGTACCAGCCACTCATTTTGGATCGACTCGGGAAATGGGTCTAAGGATTCGTCGCACATAGCTTGAATGACGACACGGAATAATCGGCCATCGATAAGATCATGTGAATCTCTTGTAATATCGTTAGTTTCAACAAACTTGCCCCATGTCGGACTATCTAGAATAACTTGAGCTGTATCTGCAAATAACGACAAGAAGCTAGTAACTTCTGTCTCGAAGCTTTCGTCGAAATCGATAGATGGAAATCGACGTTTCGAAAGGGGAATTTGGTTAAGCATAACACTGTGTAATATGAGGGCGGAAGCAAAAAATGCATTGGAGGTATTTTTCTTCAGAATATGAGATGCAGAAAGAGCAGCAACACATGATCTCTCGCCCAGCTGTTCCTTTGCAGAGACTGCAGATAACTTCTGAATGATTTCGTCGTCAATGGAGGGTGTATTGCCAGAGCTACCGGATTTTAAATCTTCCGCAAATTTCACACGAGCCTGCGTAATGTACTCGGTGTATGTAGAATCCATCAGAAGCTTGCGCTGGCTTGAGATAGTCATGCTTTCCACGATCATCGTGAAAACCTTTGAATCTCTGAACTCTATGCGGTTGATTAGAGCAACATTGAGCTTGAGACAATTGAAAGACCATATCATTCCTCGGAGAATGGTCTTGGCCTCTTTCGATGAGGGGGTTTGCTTTGCTGTGGCCGCTCCATCATGCGACATGACAAAGTGAATTGGTGTGAGTTGGAGATAACTTGAGAATTCTTGACTCTCCAGGGAAGGGAAAGTATTGATCACGATTTCTGGGTGTGATAATGGTAATTTGTGGTGTAGATGTTGTTTAATCGCTGTTCGAGCGAGGAGATATCGACCTCGGTGTGAGGTCTTTACTCCCGGTGGTACACATAATTGCCGATTCTCTACCAGCGAGGTTAGAATTGCCCATTGCATCGCTTTCACAAGGGAAAAAATATACCTTCGAAGAACGCAATGTGGAAGTTGCAATGTCTCTTGACTAGATTCTCAAGGAATCGTTCCGCTACATATACAGCGTGAAGTAATTGAAATCCATCTGATATTGTTAGCTCATTCGACTTTTTGCAAATGATGAAATTAAAGATGATATTTGTGTTGCTCTCACGAGCCTTCCTCGTACATCAAGCAATGGCATGAGGCTTTCACCCACGGTGCGATGTTGCACATCATTTTGTACTGAAAGCAAAGTATACACGTGGTACAATCCCCGATATAAAATCCTCTGTGAGAATCCAGCCCCCACACCAGACAAAGAGTGAAACATCAATAGAAAATAATATCTTACCCTGAAAATCAATTCTCTCATCTGCAAAACATTCTCTCAATAGAGAATCTCCCTCAACAAGAAACAACTCTTTTCCAGCATAATCACCAACGAGATCAATCCACATAGGGCGAGTCTCATCATACCAACTCATGATAGAATTTGGAACCTGAGTGGTCCCGTCCACATCGGAAGTCGCCATATTGTTGTGGCTTTTGTCGATGTGGCAGTTTCTGACTAACAGGATATATGTTCTCCGCAATGATTTCTGATACTTGGATATGAAGATAGAATTCTTGTTATGGATTGCGAAGCTTTGGAAGAGAGAAATTTGAGGGGTGTTTGCCTCTTTGCCTGTTTGCCTTTTGCTTGCCTGAACGTTGAATGTTTTCTAAGTTTGCATGTGGTGAATAACTCGCTTGTGCCTACCCGTAATTTTTGAGTTTGAAGTTCACGTGATATTAAGATTTATATTTTTCTAGATTATCGATTTTAAGCCGATTGACACTATTATATAGCCAGAGAACTACTGATGGATATCAAGAGCATGCGTGCATATTGAAAATAGCATCTTCAGCTCTTTGAAACCCGAGTTCTGTCAATTGTTGTCTTCGAAAATATTCGGTCACGTTATCTCAAGCCCACCTATGGGTGCACGGACTGGTATTGAATGACGTTGATTGGATGTTGTTTATGGCGGTCTTTTCTTGACTTGCGAGATTTACCCATAGCACAACATCGTTTAAGATCATGTTTGAATCACCCTGACGATTCCTAGAAGCACTTGGCTGTGTGAGTTCATCCGTTTGCAGAGTATCGGTATCTAAATCTCTGTGTGTCAGGAAAAAGAAGATGCTGCGGAGGCGTCAGTACTCTCTGTCCGACTTTTGGGATATTTCTCTCGGACACGTTGGCGAGATGATGGAACTGGACGATAAGATATTAGAATGGTGGCAAGTGCCCGATCCCGCTTTTCTGATTGATCAGATATGATGTTTGGTTTGGGGTGAAGAGCATGACATACCAGGTAGACATCAACTCTATCGACACATGACAATGGTTCGAGAATCGCTTGTCTCATTAATTTACACCCTAAGTGTGTCTTTAGAGGACGGAGTGCATGATCCATTAGCTGCTTTTACGCTTATGAGCACCAATGTTGACCGAGTTTGCCCGAGTCCGGTGATGCTTCAAGACCTTATTCCGACCTTTGGAACTGCTTATTGGGGTCGTTCTCTTGGCCATGTAGATATGCCGAGTGTGTACGATTCCAATGGCTGTGGTGTTTGCCAGTGCTGTGCTCGAATCAAGAATCGCCTTATTGACTGGTAGTAAAGTCAAGATACGATCCGATGCCGTCCAGCGGCGAATCTCCTTGACAGTTCATGTTTTGTCGTCCATAAAAATTGACAAGATTCTGGGTATGATAAGGTCCCTACGACGTTTACTGCAAAGTGAAAGATTGAAAGAGCTTATTAAACTGCAGGCAAATTTCGTTAGTAGACAGTATCTGCGTGATTGTTCAGTTTCCTTATCGTTCAGTTGTCAGGCTGCTACGCACATAACGAGGTAACTACTCTATATATCTATAACATTGGAACACAATCAATCAAGCTGGTACTATCCGGAATCTTCTGCACGTTGTCTCTTATCCACGCTTCTTACATCAATCGAACTCGAAATTTTATCAAGTGTCAGAAGTCTAATACTTGCTCACAGGAAACATGCCATCGGCCCTCAGCCCTCGCTCCTGCAGTTACCTCTATCGTATACGACATCAGGCACGCGTGATAGATTCAGTTCACTCGACACTTTCCAGGTCTTCACAAACCTTACGCTCGTAAATCTTGACACTACCCCTGCTTCGGAGCTGATAGCTTCCTTTCCGTTTGCGGCCTCGTGTCTTGCATACATAGAAAGAAAAGAATCCATCATTTTCCGATAAGGCCAAGTCACCACGATCGCAAGGTTCTGAATATAAAAATTGATCTACTTCAGGGTCAAGCCAAGGATGGACACAATCTGATCGTGCCTGTCTTATGATTGACTTGCGTCTATATTTTGGTGAACAACGGTGCGAATCATATTTTGCGTGATCTTGATCTGGAATTTTTTCGAAGCTGCTTCATGATGATATTAGGTCCCAGCGGATCCGGAAAGTTGACGATATTGAGAGCGATGCTTAGAAGTACAGCGGCACTCTTTCGATCAACGCACGTCGAATAGCATACCGCCTCCAAACCCCATGGCTTTTCACAGGTGCTGTGCGCCAAATTATCTGTGAATTGGAAGAAGCTTGATACAGATCCGTGCTTCATGCTTGTGCACAAATTGTTTGCCTTTACATATCTCGAGCAGCTTAAATTGGTAAACAGCGGACCATAGCTCAAATGAAGGAAACCGGCTACCAACATACCTCATCTTAGCTATTGGAAATAGAGCCATTTACATATGCACTGCATGGATTATGTTCTTTAAATAAGTTCCAGAATCAGCTGCCAAGCTACACACGATACTGCTTGATACATCCACGAACGTGCTCTAGTCAACCTTCACGAAAGCTGACGCTGGAACAATACTCAACCGAGTCACAACTATCTACTGGGGTGACGTGTACGATGATGTTTTGTTGCTTTGGACGATCGGTTCATTGTGTCTAAATTACATTGGCTCGGCATGGATTGCAATCACAATTCCAGCTGTGTTCCTTACTATTTCATGCGTTCAACATTGGCACAAATCCACTGACCCAGGTTCTCTTGGTCTTTCACTTAACAATATCCTAAGTTCAACGAAACGTTAACTTTACTACTCCGATAATGAACACAGTTGGAGGTCCCCCTAACAAGGCGAGAAGGTTGGCCTTTGTGGTCGAAGCGGCAGTGGCAAAGTGACTCTTAGAGCCATCCAGCGGCTTTATGACTATGGTGGTATTGATCTCGCTAATACCGACCACAAATTATTCACGAACGCTTGCTCAGTGCTCACTAAAGTGAGGCGAATTTATAAAGTTCACAGGCTCATTACTAGTTTGAGTAGATGGCGAATAACTCTTAGGCAAAAAATAGATAATAGTATGTGACCCTTGAATAGTAATGTCATTGCTCACGAACTGTGTAGGAAAGTTAGGCTTTGAGAAGAAGAATTACTTGGAAAGAGAACTTAAGATCAGATCAAATGGATCATCTAATATCTAGAAACTAGAACTTAAAACCTAAGAGCTTGTCGTTCCTTCTTATATGGCATTATATCAAATTATCAACGATCTGGAATTTGCTGCGCAAGCAATCGGTCAATTTGACTGTGTGAAAGCCTAGGTGTGTCTGAATCTTCGTCTTTCCGGTTTATTAGTGTCAAATCTCGTTCAACTCTTCTCAAGTAATGAAATAAACCTTTGAACTATACTAATATGGATTATTCTTGTCGGGTAGCGGAATACATGCTCGAGCTAACTGTACTACTAGAGTAATAATATAAGTATTTTCTTCAATGATATTCGTCTAATGGTACCGGTACTCAATAAGGTGATCTTGATTCTGACAATCGAGTCAAATCATCTCACCTAATCAGATGATAATACTAACTAATTTTGATATATCGACATTGGAAGTGGAAGGATTATTGGAACATCTTTTCTACTATTTTGCAATCACCCAAAGTTTATTATTTTATCTACCAGTAGAAGAAGATACATCGACCTCAACATAGCCTTTCACATAAGGCTGAACGACTCTCAACCTCGGCATCTGAGAGCCCCTGCATGATCCCTGCATATTCCATGCATGAGCCACATGTCTCAGAATCCGACCCACAAACAAACGTTCAGGAACCACACGGCTGAGGACTTCCTAATACTCACATCACAATATCAACATCACTACCAATAACCCTTCAATAATTCAATAACCCTTACCTTACCTAAATCCACGAGTGTCGACATGTGAACTACTCAAGGTTCGCATTCTTCACACTGGCATCCTCGAGCTATATTCCACTCGAAACAATGGCATCTGCATCTGCATCTAATGCCCAAGAACCCCTCTTATCGAATGATTTGAATCAGCCCGGTGAAGAAGAGGAGGATGATGAAGATGAAGATGTCTCTATACTCCTGGAGAAGAATTTGAAGAGACCAGGGTTATTTGTTTGGTTACTTACATTTTCGGCGGGAATTAGTGGATTATTGTTTGGGTGTATGCATACTTTCTCTATCTATTTTTCCCACCCCTTGCACACTCTACTCTCTAAAAGTTCCACCCATAGAGCTATCCCACGGTAGCTAATACAAAGAAACCAGACGACACCGGCGTAATATCCTCCACCATAATAAGCCTGCACACCTCACTCGGCCGCCCCCTAACAACCCTCGACAAATCCCTCATAACCTCCTGCACCTCCCTCTTCGCACTCCTCATCTCTCCACTCTCGGGTCTCCTCGCCTCCTCTCTCGGCCGCAAACGCGTTGTCCTATTAGCAGACCTAGCATTTGTGCTCGGTGCCCTTATCCAAGCCGTCACTACCTCCGTATGGGGCATGATACTCGGTCGCAGTATTGTTGGACTCGCGGTTGGGGCGGGGAGTTTCGTTACTCCGTTGTATATAAGTGAGTTGGCGCCGTCGATGTGGAGAGGCAGATTGGTCGTGTTGAATGTGCTGTTTATTACGTTGGGACAGGTGGTGGCGTATATAGTTGGGTGGGCGTTTGTGGAATGGGGGACTTTGGAGACGGGGTGGAGGTGGATGGTGGGGTTGGGAGCGGTGCCGGCGGCGGTGCAGATGATGGTTATGATTTTTATGCCGGAGACGCCGAGGTGGTTGGTGCAAGTTGGGAGGGTGGATGAGGGGAGGAGCGTGTTGAGTAGAGTTTTTGGGACGGGGAAGGATATGCAGAAGATTGTAGATGGGGTGTTGAAGGGGATTGAGAGGGAAGTGAGAGAGGAAGATGAGGCGAAGAGATCAAGAGGGATGATGAGGAAGAATAAGGGATCGGAAGATTCCTGGACAAGTGATGCGAAAGATAGTTGGGAGGAATTAATAGGCATTGGAGGAAATAGGAGAGCTTTGACAATTGCTTGTCTATTACAAGGTCTACAACAGCTTTGCGGCTTCGTAAGTACATCTTTTCCACCCAATATAGACCCAACTAATGTAGAACCCACAGAACTCCCTAATGTACTTCAGCGCCACGATCTTCACCATCCTTGAATTTTCCTCCCCAACCCTCACGTCCCTCTCCGTCGCCCTCACTAATTTCATCCTAACTTGTGCCGCTCTCATGCTCATCGACCGTATCGGCCGTCGTCGCATCCTCCTGCTATCGATCCCAATAATGATCATAGGACTCCTCCTCTGCTCCATCGGCTTCCACTACATGAATTTCCCCTCCACCCTCTCCCCAAGCACATCATCCACATCCACATCCTCCTCCCCCTCCTCACCCTTCCCCCCCATCCTAATCCTCACCTCCATAATTCTCTACACCGGTTCCTTCGCCCTAGGCCTCGGCAACGTCCCCTGGATGCAATCAGAGCTCTTCCCCCTCTCAGTCCGCTCCCTCGGTTCTTCACTCTCCACATGCACAAACTGGTCTGCGAATTTCATCATCGGCCTTACCTTCCTACCCATGATGGATTTGCTAACTCCAACCTGGACTTTCGTCGTGTATGCGGGTGTGTGTGCAGTGGGTTGGTGCTGTATTTGGTGGATTTATCCGGAGACGAGGGGCCTGGGACTCGAGGAGGTGGGGCTGCTTTTGAGGGATGGGTGGGGCGTGAGGGGAAGGAGAATAGACCTGGCTAGATAGGTTGGGTGGTGTTTGATGCCAGTCCGTTGGTGGTGATGTATGTTCAATCCAGACGTATAGAATAGAAAGAACACGATATCCAAACAGCCCTCGCGATTCCTAGATATCTTACCAAATCTAGAAAAAAATTGAACGTATCAAGCAAGCAGTCTTTCAAATTCCCCAAAAATCACATCACATAAATCACCCGAGACCAAAAATATTTACTATCCTTTCATTACGAAATTTACCTACTTAAATAACTAAGCAAAGCTCATTTACTAGTGGATACTTCTGATACTGTATTCCCTTATTTTATTATCATCGTGACCCAAACCCTAAGCTACCTACCTGGCTCTCCCCTTCATCAGATCCTTCACATACTGAGTACATGTTGATGAAACCAAATACCAAGCAAGCCATTCCAGACCCAGAAATAAGCGGTGACAAATCCATCCACGGAGAAGATAGAGACATGTGGGTATATCCATCATTTCCTCGCATGCGTATGCAAGCGGGCAAGCAAGCAACGCCTATGCCACCCAATTTTGTGCATGATTGTTTCCCCCCAAAACTCCCTTACGCGAGCAAAACTCATCTACGGAGAGGAGGTCTACCTCTCCCCCTAGCTGCAACTGGTGATCTCAATTGCTGAGGAGATACCGGTGATGATTGAACATCCTTGACCGGTTTCACAGCCGGAATATCGCCGTCTGAACTGGACCAACCTTCTCCATCTGATTCCTCACTAAAACTTCCCTTCCTGCCAGATTTTGATGGGCTGGGATTTTTCGGTCCTGGGTTGCCATCATGTTCGGAATCGGACTCTGACTCTGATTCCATGAGTCGGACGATTGTGGGACCTTTCTTTACTTGCTTGTTCTCATTATCGTTATCAAGACGCACGACAGTCGATCCATTCTTAACAGGCTGTGCCGAGATACTTCTATCGCTTGAGGATAAAGTATGGGACGGTCCGTCCTGGGCACCTGGTGTTGGGTTAATCGTCATACCTGGTGTTCCATTGCGACTTGCGGATTGGTGGTGTGAGTTTACAGCTGAAGATGTCCTAGAGAGTGTCTGTGGATGAGTAGTCATATCGTTGGAAAACGCCCCATTAATGGGGGTGGACAACGGCGACTGTTTGGTGAGATTGACTTCCATGAGCGACGTGTTCTTGGTACTAGGCGTAGCTGATTGTCTTGGCTGTTGTTCGTCGTAGTTCATTTGCTTTGATTGTTGTGAGACAATCTTCATCTTCTTCCCTTTGAGTGCGAGCTTTTCACGAAGTGAAAGAAACTGGCTAGGCCGACCAACCATGGAAGTAGAGCCACCAGGAGGTGGAGGCGATTTAGATGAGGATGGTGATCGTAACTCGGGGGCAGGGCGTGGAGGAATTGGTGTATTTTGTGTCTTCTTCGGTGGTCGGCCTCTTCGCCTCTTGACAACCACTGGCTCCTCAATAGATGTATGGACGGAAGGATCTGCCAATTGTGCTTCGATAACTTCAGCTGCCGTCGCACTATCATAGGGATCTTCAACCATGTTCTCGTTTGCTTGCTCTTCCTCTTCAGACATTTCTGGGCTAACTGGACTGACCGCATTATTCACATTATTGCCGAAAAGACTACCATCGCTGACTTCTTCGCCATAATCTTCGCTAGCCTTCTCGGATTCATCATCGGATTTGTCGACGTGCAATTTTGGCTCTCTTGACACCGTGCTTTGACGGGTTCTCCGTGTCTTCCTAGGCTTGTCTTCGAATTCGTCGCTGTCAGCTTCGACTCCGCTTCCGTCGCCGGACGCATCAGTGATAGTTTGCCGAGTAGCCCTGGGCTTCTTCTCTGATGGCGCACTATTGCGCGAGGTTCTGGCTCTCGTGACTGGTAATTCAGAAGGATACTCTTCCTCGTCACCCGCGCCATCATTTCTTGAAAGCCATGTAGACTTCCGAGGAGGTTTGACAAACGCAGATGACTTCGATGGACCAGGGGAGGCAGCCATACTAGGAGAAGCCGCCACTCTAGATGCGAGACTCGGTCGACCACGCTTTCTCTTACCATTCGAGATGGGTGTAGTGCCGGCTTTCTCTGTTGTCTGGTCTTTGGTGAAATAACTGAAAGCTTTTGCTGCGAGATCGACGTCATCGGATGCCTGACCAACGTTGGAAATTAAGCTCTGTCGTGAAGTCGGTTGCGGCTCAGTCTCTTCTTCCGAGCTTGACAGATTCTCTACTTCTGCTAGTGGAGGCTCAGTGTAATCTTGACGTTTGCTAACACGCGATGGACGATGCTCAGGTCGAGAAATACTATCCGGTTCTGGCTCTGTTTCTGCATCAACTACCTTGGGTTTAGCCTTCCTGTGGCGCCTGGAAGCGACGAATTCTACATCCTCGTCATCGTCCTCTGGAATACCCTCAGAATTGAGGCGCTTTCTCTTTTTTGTAACGCTACGAAACTGATCGAGTGAAGCCAAAAGGTCTGCAGGATTAATAGTATCCATTTCCATTGGTTCTAAGTCAGATTTCGGAGAATCATAGAGAATGCCGTCCATGCCAATTTCTGTCGGGTAATAATTGCCACCCATCATGCTGGCGGGCTTATTAAAAGGTGTTTGAGGATCAGGTAGCGCTGATTCCCAAGAAACCATAGGTGCGACTGGTGCTAGAAGTTTCGATGGATATTGTGCTGCTCCGCTAGGGCCGTGCATTTCAGCATGATAATCATCGTCCAGATCATGGTGTGCGTCGAGAGCTCCCAACTGCTGGTGGATCTGCTCCTCGAGAGTAAATTCAGAAGGCTCCTGAGTCTGATTCCAAGAGGGATGGAGCCCGTTGGTTTCAAGTTGAGGTGGCTGATTTGTGTCATCACGAAGTGAAGGATCAATGTCTGCCATATTATTGAAATGGTTATCCTCTGGGTCGTCCTCACGGTAGAAAGCTTCTTCCCCATATCCAAGATAACTATTATCAATAGTAGGCTCCTGAGCTTTATGCTTTTCAGCTTTTTCTCTCAATCTCCTCATTCTTCCCGTTTCTTGTGGATTTGGCTGATTTTCGTCTTCGTGTTTCAACCAAGAAAGATTCGTTTTCGCAAAGTCAACTAGACTTTCAACGCTCCTGTAATCAGCCACCTTCTTGGTATCATGTCCAAGAAGTGTTCCCTTGGGAGTATACGGGGTTTGTTTCGGATCTCTCCGGCATCTTGCGCATGAGCACATCTTTAGACATTTTGGACACTCCCAATTTTCCATCTCCATTACCGTCTGAGGCATCACGTCAAACGCTCGCCACAGAGTTCCGTAGCAATAAGATGTGGAACAGGTGGCACAACGCGCAGATTGCCAATTCCAATGGTGATGGCTGCAGATATGACATCTATTGGTCTTGTTTTTTGTGGCCTGAATCCTACCTCGCCTAGAAGGCTTTTTGTATGGCTTCTTTAGGCGTCCTTCATCATCAGCTTCTGGCTCAACATCCGATTCGCCGTCTAATGGCTCTATGACCTCCGGCTTGGTGATATCTTTCCATGGCCGAAGGGCAAGTTGTTCTTGGCATATTTGAGCAACAGTTTTCTTGCCAGTTTTATCTCTCTCATCTTCCAGAGGTTTAGGTGAATCTTCATGAAGGCCTTCGAAGTTTATAACCACACCGCGCCACAGTTCATAGTTTTGTCTGAGTTCTTTCTCATTCCATTGCTCTACCCACTCCAAACAGGAGATGCAAGCACAAGAACGACCCATAGCGTAACACTCCATACAAATATCATACGTATCTTCCTCTCCCGTGGGAGCCGTGAGGATGCATGATTTGCAAGTCAAGAAGCGATTGAAGATATTGCATCGACAGTATGAGCAAGTGACGTTTGAGTCGTATGGTAGAAACTCCACGTTCTTCACGGCGCGCGCGCGGGAAAACAATTCGCTGATTAGCACTTCGGTATAGAGTTGGAATAGGCGTTTGAAATCTTCCATAACCTGCCGAATTCGACTTCCAGGTCTCATCCACATCTTTGGCTCGACCGTATCTCGTGTAAGCAAGTTATAATACTTGTCTAGCGTGTAATAGATGATGGCCTTATTCTTGTATTGTTCATCGCGACAAACGAGACGAGCACGAGGAAGTGCTTCATGGATGGCAAGCTCAAGCGTATCGACAGTCGTTCGATTCCATGCAGCCTTCATTGTCCGAGTTCCGCGATTCCAGACCTGATGAGGAGCAAGAGGTGGAATTAAGATTAGGTCTCCAGCCTTTTGCTCGGTCACCCAAACATTGAATGGGGCTTTTCTCCAGGCGTTCAGTTGCGCAAAGTGCTTTTCAACTTCTATATCGTGACCAAGCTTCGAAACGAACCATTCCGATACCATATCTCTTTCCTTAGACTCGGTCATGAACCAGATTGAGCTCCCAGGCCGTTCCCCGTTGTCGGCAGTCGAAGTTTCAACCATGAGATTGTGTCCCAAACTTGCGCACATTTCTCTGTGAGCTGGAGTATAAGTACCTTCGTGACCAATATAACACATCATATTCAAAGCTTGCATATTCGTTGGAAGACTGCTCATCAAATCACCTGCAGCCGCAACTCCTTTTCCAAATCGCATCTGACCGAATTCGTTGGGCTCGCGGATTGCTCCATCGCCACCAGTTCGGGACTCGATACAATCATTGAGGTAGAAAAAGGCTTCCGGCAAAACATCTTTCAGGTTGTCTACCCATTCAGCAGGGCAGTCGATATCTTTCAGGTAGAGTCGTTGTCGTTTTGGGTCTCGGAAGGTTTGAGGGGTGAATTGATTTGTTAGTTGGCCCATCGAACGAAGGTAATGTCCCATAGTCATCTGAAGGTCAATGCTATTGGTAATGTCTCGAACCCTTTGTACTAAAAGTGATGTTAATATTAGAGTTTGTGTTGCCGGGGAAAACAGTCGGAACACTCACCCTCTTTACCCAGATTATCTTCTAGCCATTTCGAGGAGAATAACGAAGGTGGAATATAGGAGCCCCATCCTTCAAGAACAAGGGGTCTTCCTTCTTGAACCACATGATAATGCACCAATTGCTCAAGACTTTGAACAGTATGTGACTCCAGATCGGATTGAGGAACTCTGCGAACATGATCGAAGCTTGGGTTATCATTCACTAGAGTATCGAGATCGATATTAGGTGATAGAGGCACAAATTGAGCTCTTGGATGTTGTTGCGAAGGCATTCCGATAAGCTAGGTTGAAATCCAGTGTATTTTCAAGAAGCTATGAAATAGGTCTTGCAATAAACGTAGCTAGTGTCGCATAGTAGAAGTTGTTTGGTTTGGTGGATGTAAGGTATAGGAATTGTAATATTATCGATAGTAGTCGGATTACTAATGTGGAGGCAAGTCGCGTTTGTATTGTCTGTCGGTCTCAACTTGTCGGTCTCAACTTGTCGCAACCTTGAGAATTGAGAAAGGACCCCTTGTAAATGTCTTAAATAGATAGAAGTATTTGTGCAAAGTAAATAGCTGGTCCTGGAAATCCCCAAGAAGGGTAGCCGAAGCTGTTCTGTGATTTTCTGTATAGTGTATGTATAAGTTGTAGTATCGCAATCCGAAATTTGTGAAGTACCAGTACTACTGTAGACGCGAGGTAATTTGAAGGCTTTCCTCGTTTCCTAGAGTAACGCGCTAGTGGAACCGGGTGTGTGCCTATGGTAGCTTCAATCCTTTCATTTATTAGTCAAATTTATCTGGAGATGAAAACACCAAAAAACAATGAATTGATATTGATTGAGTCCAAATTAAGTTCATTTAATCAATTGCTAATGATTTTCCATATATTTTATTCACCAGCAATCATCAGTTTGTGGCTACATTGTAGGAATGAGAACCTGCATCTAATCTAACCTTTCATATTATAAAACACTCTTAGAACGCGGGTGGTCAGTGCACGATAATGAACATTTTTTCGAAAAATCACGTGGAAATGTACAATTAATCTTCAAAATTAGTACACTCTTCAAAACTATCAATAAAACAAAATTTGAAAAGATAAGATTCAAGATTTCTATTCAATTTATATGAACTTCAAATTAATAGGCCTCCGAAGGACGAGCTGCGACGTAGGAACTGAGGTACCCTGAAAAACGATTCGCAGAGCGCAGCGAGGCGAATTGTTTTTCCGGCACCGAGGGGCCGGAGTCAAAGCTCGTTACTGTATAGTTTTCATCCGAGTTTGGGGTATCAAGTGATATTCATTCATAAAATTCTAGATTTGCAAGGGAGAAAGAATCTACTTATACTTGAGTAGCCAATTCACATCAAAATATACATACAGATGTGATATGGCATAAAGGCTAGGTATTGTTGGCTTGGTTGCTTGTCAAAGCTTCAAGGGCAAGCAGTTTAAATTAGCAACATTTGAGTTTTTGCTTTCATCACAAAAGTTTGGAATTTCCTTTCTCACAGGTTACAAAAAAGGCAGTTGCTTAATATCAAAACTAATAGGAAGTAGTGATTGTTGTCCCCCTTTCATTCAATCATGTCTAGATACAGCATATTCAGCTTACCGGGAGGCTGTCGGAATACCATCTTTCAAACCATCTCCTGGAGTCAGAGATCCTCACTCAGATCCATCAGTCATTCTAAGATCACCATCTGCTCGTACCCCGGCAAAAAGGAAGCAAGCAACATTCTCGGTGTCCGACATGAAAGACTCATTCACAATATCAAAGCACGAGCTGCTTCAACAACTGTGAGCAATGCAAAGGTCTCAACCACAAGTGACGAGATATCACCGCCTCTTATCACGCCCTACATGCCGCCAACAACTGGTCTATTATCAAAATTCCCATCTTCTTGGGTGCCATATGCTGAGCTCATCAGACTGGACAAGCCAGCAGGAACATATTACCTATTCTTCCCATGCCTCTTTTCAACTTTATTGGCGGCTCCATTGACCGTCCCGATGGTCTCCCCACTTACTGTCGTCGGCACCTCTCTTTTATTCTTTAGTGGTGCATTGGTCATGCGCGGTGCAGGATGTACTATCAATGATCTCTGGGATCGGAACCTTGACCCAAATGTCACTCGAACTCGACTACGCCCCATTGCGCGCGGAGCTGTCTCTCCATTCAAAGCCTTGGTCTTCACCGGAGGTCAACTTTTCGCTGGTCTTGCAATCCTTCTTCAGTTTCCATACCAATGCTTCTTTTACGCTACCCCGAGTCTACTTTTTGTGGCTTCGTACCCGCTGGCTAAGCGTGTAACTCATTATCCACAATTTGTCCTGGGGTTGACGTTTTCCTGGGGTGCAATTATGGGATTTCCTGCTCTTGGAATTGATCTCCTTTCCAATAGTGCTGCTTTGACCGCAACTGGATTCTTGTATGCGTCGAATGTGGCATGGACAGTTTTGTACGATATGATATATGCGCATATGGATATCAAAGATGATGCCAAAGCAGGAATCAAAAGTATAGCATTACGACACGATGCCCAAACCAAACAGATCCTGACCGGACTCGCTATCAGTCAGATTGGATTACTGGCGGCTGCCGGTGCTGCTGTTGGTGCAGGGCCAGTCTTCTTTGTCGGTGGATGTGGAGGCGCTGCTGTCACTTTGGCTGTCATGATCAAGAAGGTTAATCTGAAGAGCGTGAAGAATTGCTGGTGGTGGTTCGTGAACGGATGCTTGATAACTGGAGGTACGATTTCTGCCGGGCTCGCGGGAGACTATCTTGTTCGGTACATACAGAAGGCAGATGGTGAATGGTCAAAGTCCGAAGTGGAAAATGAGCGAAAAAAGTCTTCATTTACTGTATTATATAAATACCTGTTTTAGTACTCAAGTACTCAAGTACTCAAGTACATCAAGCAACTAACCCTACAGCAAGGGTAATTCAGGGTCTTGATCAAAGGGAAGAATAGAACCCGAGAATAGCAAAGCTACCTATATGCCACTCTCAACTTAGCTGTAATAACCAATGGCGAATTATATGCAATACTAGCAACAATAGACAATATCTTCCCCTCGCCAAGTGTCCAAACCCTCTTCATGTACAAAGCTAGAAGTTTAGAGACTTGGTCGCGATCACGATCGTGGCTCGCCAATGGAGCTCGAGCTCGAGCTCCGGCCTACGATCCGTCAATACCTAAGCTTGTAACTTTAAGTTTGTTAGGCCCGTAAGCTTTGAAATCGAAACAGATCAACAGGGATCCCTTTTCTATTTTGCATTCTGGAAGAAACCTTAACGGCTTACCTAGGTAGGTCCCTATTATATTTTACAAGTCCAGTCCATATCCCATTCCCCGACCCCATCAATAGGATGCGATCGGATAGGTAGCTGCCGAAATCCCTGTTCTCCCACTTATTATGAAGCTTGGACATTTTCTTGTTTTCTTGTTTTATTTTGATTGGAGAGCTCGAAAACAAAGAATTTCTTCAAGTTTCTTCCAACTTTTGTTTTTGTTGATGATTTCATCGATTTACTATTTACCGATGCTAGTGCCGTATCAAGCAAGCTATAAGATCGAATCGGATTACAGGATTGGATTTCTCGGAATAATTGGAATGCATACCTACTTACTACTTAGTACCTACTGTACTTGAGGAAGCTGCTTTCATCGAGATAGAATACTGCTATCTTGGGGGTAGCGCTACCGGTCATGATCATTCATGTAGGGTTGCTGTGGTGAAAATGTACGCCACACACAGCGCCACATGAATGAGGGGGATTTCCACATGCAATCAGTTCTTTCAAGATTGAAATAACAAAAGGGAATCATTCCACTAAAAACCATATACCAATTCATTCTGCTATTCTCTTTAATACATTTGTTCGTTATATCGAAACCAAATCACTTCAATTCAATTACACTCAAAGCCATCTAAATACAAATACAAATACAAATACAAATACAAATACAAATACAAATACAAATACAAATATTCAATCTCTCCCGCATCAACCGTACCCTTTTTTCTTCTCCTCACGTTGATTGGGCAAAAGGTCATCCTGAACTCGTCATAGTTGTTGCTTAGGGTACTTCACCAACGTCACGTCAAGTATCAGGTATCCCTACTTTGAAAGGCAAAAACGACAACCTTGGAGTCATCGCAATCATCATTATCAACGTCACACTGAATCGGAGCTTCATAGCGCAGAGCTTATTCACAATTTCCATATACATTTGACCGTCCTCTCTATTTGACTTTTGATCTTCATATCACCCTCTTCATATCTACAACCACTTTTCAAGTCAAAACGCCTTCACAAATATCATCACATACACATACACATACACACCCTTTTCATCACGAATCAAAACAAATCTCTTCAAAATGGTTTCAGTACCTCAACTTTTAGTGAGAGCTTTACAAGCCGTTGTAATGCTCATTACGCTTGCTCTCATTGGAAACGCGATTGATGTTCAGCATTTCGGAAACTCCAGTGTGAACTATTGCATGTTCGCCGCCGTGTTTGCATGGATAGTCATTTTCTTTGGATTCGCCGCATCATTCCTCGAGTCGCTTGCCAAACCCCTTATCCTCGCTCCTATGGATGGTCTAGCCGCCCTCTTCACTTTGATCGCCGGTATCGTACTTGCTGCCAAGCTTGGCGTACACAGCTGCGGCAACCGAGTAAGTATACGATATATGGAGACCAGCTAAAATATCTACGTTGACTGACAAATCAAATAGGATTATATCAACAGCAACAGTCTGACACAAGGAAGTTCGCATCGATGCCGGGAGCTTCAAGCTGCTTGTGCATTTTTCTGGTTCGCTTTTGTGTGTTTTGTGGGCTCGCTCATCTTGGATTTCATGGGATGTTCCAGCACGAGCATGCGTCGTAGTAGCGTTCGCAAGAGTGGACCAACCATGTCCCAAGTCTAAGTGAAGCAACGGCAATCAACAGGTTAGTTCTGTTCCCCTTTGACAGCCTCTTCCACATTACACTCACCACCACTGTGAACTTCAGCCAACTGACAAGATATCAGCGCAGGATCAGGATTCTTTACCCTATAACAAATATATCAATCAAGCGGAGGTGGAAGCCCACTATTTGCAATTGAGAAGGATAGGCATTTGGATACGGAGGGATGGTCCTTTTGTATTGACTTCGGGTGTATCAACTTATGTACAATGATGTTTATGTATTTATGGTTATGACGACGGAGGGAAGATTCGGGGGGTGTTCGGAGTGGAGGATTTCTAATGTGTACAAGATAAATGGGAATATGGATGGACTTAATAATACCTTAGCTAATGAAGCAAAATAAATATGTTCGATCTCTTACATAATATTCATCGTACTATCACAATAAGCTTGTGCATAGTCAACATGAAGAGGCTGGAAAGTCGCTTCTATTGTAACCACTGAAATGAAGAAGTGATAAATACCATATAGTGCCAAAGGTAACTTCAATCAAAGGCAGCTACTATCTTCCTTTACGAGCTTTCGTACAAAACAAGATTTCTTTAAAAAAAAAAAGCGTAGATTTCGTATTTGTATGTACTGGGTGACCTAAAGCATGTACACTTCCTGCTTGCCTGTCAAGCAAATCTCTATACACAATATGCCCCGGCCAATATATCATATATTGGCAATGTACCTCTCCATATGCTTCTTCTGTAAACGCCAAATCCCAATGACATGCTCGCTGTGTCTGGATGTCCCATTCTTATGGTAGTACCCAGAATAATTTTCTTGCATGAGGGGCCTGGTGTATGATGCATCTCTGTCATAACTTCTTGTGTCCACAGGTTTTCGTATCTACAGGGCTTCGTATCCGCAAGTTCATTCGAATCTCTCCATTGAGTCTGCGATGTAGACTTCTGAATGAATCTCCTCGGGGTCGCTTGCTCACGGGTTCCGCAACCCCCAAACCAGGGGCCCTGCTCATAATGTGGCTGCGGCTTCGATGGCTCCAGCAGCCTTGAAGGCGGGGTTACTTGTGATTTCGACGGTGACTGGAAACTTCCATGTCATGTATTTCGCCCAACCTATTCGCAGACACATGGATGTATTAGCTGTGTTTGTCCAATTACATTTACAATATCCACGTCCCCCCACAGTAGGAATACAAGAACCCCAAAATAAAGAAAGAGTAGCAGGAACATACTCCAGTAAGCAAATTTCCGCCCAAAATATTTCCCAACCCACGGCACAATCACCATCGTAAGCATCATTTCCAACTGCTGCAAACTGGCTTCCCATTCCTTCTGGGCATCGGATTCGTCTCCGTCGTCTGAAGAGGCGTAATCGGAGCTGTCGATGGAAGAAGGCAGCGAGTCTAATTCGTGAAGCTCATCTATTTCGTCATGGGAGTGAGAGGATGATGCGTGCATGTAGGAATCGGAAGCGGAAGTGGAAGTGGAGATGGACATTTTGGGTGGATGGATTAGGACGGATGTAGTGGGCGTATCAAATTGCTAAGAGAAGCATGAAAAGAAAATGAATATCGCTATCGCCGGAGAGGGGTCTGGCGATGCATTGAGGAGCGAAGAGCGTTGGAATTTGGGAGGGAGATAAATGCCTGATCATTTCATGCTTGGAGCTCAAATCGGCGCCAATCTGCCCGACCTCCGGCGCGTCCTGCAGAGGAGTCACGTGCTGGGAGATCTGGCCCTTCTTCATGCCTTAGATCTTGAGGCTAGAAGATTTTGAGTCATCGATGAAATATTAGGGTGCGGGCAAGCTTCTTGAACTTCGGTCTTGAACAAACCACCACACACACACCACATAACGCATTTTGAGTACCATAATCAAGGAATATACCATACGATTATTTGTATCAGAAAATTATACCGGAATATTCACTACCGCAATCATGGCCGACGTAAGTTACGATCGCTCCTTGGTTTTTCCTTTGTGAATCACCTTCACCCCACCTAAATCTTGCTGGTCTCTGAATTCAGGCAAACAATTTCACGTTTTTGACAACATATCACAGGAGATTGAGAATAAGCCACGCAAATCGGTAGCTTTCAGCGAAGGAACTACAATTGTAGACGAGAACGGAGAAGTCACAATGAAGGAAGACGGGCACGACGATACTAAAGAGACGGCGCAGTCCCATTCACCTAGTACGCCGCCACTTTCTCAGGCTTTGGGCGCATTTACTGATCCTTTTCAAGGCAATGACGATGAAACGACGGCGAATATTGAAGATGATGGACTGGGCGATTTGTCGATGATGAAGAAGAAGAAGAAGAAGAGCAAGAAGGTTGAGGAGGGTGAAGAGGGAGGTGATGAAGCCGCTGCGGATGGTGGTCTCGATCTCTCGAGCATGAAGAAGAAGAAGAAGACCAAGAAGACCAAGGACGCCGAAGATGATTTCACAGCCCGACTCGCAGCCGCTAACCTCAACGGTGAAGAAGTTGAAGAAGAACAGGCCGCTGAGGAAACCCCGGTCGATGATGGTGATATGATGAAGGGAACTGGTATTTGGGCACACGACGAGACCAGAGCGGTTAGCTACGAGCAACTCCTCTCTCGATTCTTCACCTTGCTCGCGCAAAAGAACCCCGACCACGCATCTTCCGGCTCGAAGAGTTATAAGATTCCTCCTCCACAATGTCTGCGTGAAGGAAACAAGAAGACGATCTTTGCCAATATCGCCGAAATCTGCAAACGAATGAAGAGAACTGATGAGCATGTCACTTCATATCTATTCGCTGAATTGGGAACCAATGGTTCCGTCGATGGTAGCAGACGTTTGGTTATCAAGGGTCGTTTCCAACAGAAGCAAATTGAAAACGTGTTGAGAAAATATATCAGTACGCTTACTTCTCCACTCTTTCAAACGCTATACTAACGCTCCTTACAGTGGAATATGTAACCTGCAAAACCTGTCGATCCGCCGATACGGAACTCAACAAAGGAGAGAACCGATTGTTCTTCATCACCTGCAACTCCTGCGGATCCAGACGTTCCGTCACTGCCATCAAAACCGGTTTCAGTGCTCAAGTCGGAAAGAGAAGAAGACAACAGGGTTAAGCTTTTTAAGCTTGTTAAGCTTCTTAGGGTTTCTACGTACGATATCAAGCATCTTTTTCAATCAATGTTATTGCTGGCGCATTTACAAAAAAAGTTCTAGGGGGTTGTACGGACGGACTACAGATGTGTTTGGGGTGGGTGTCGTTTGGGTCCATGACATCTTATTGCACATTGCATTGCATTGCATCGGTGATGTGAATGATATGATGGGATGGATGGGATGAATTGAAATGGAATGGAGATGAGATTGGTCTGGAAACGTACATAGAGGCATACTATGCTAGTAAATGAATGGTATATTAATTTCATGATGATGATGTTTATGTTTGTTTCTATCTGTTTCATTGTTAGCTTTAGCTGGTTTGTTTGAAGATATGGTTATGATTAGGTTTTTAGTCAGTCTGATTCTGAATATACTGATGCATGCACCAACTACAGTACGTACAATACAAAGCTTATAGATTGGATGGATGGTTGCTCCGGGTAGGTGAGCTTTCGCCTTTCGATCACTCACCTGTTTAGACTGGCATATTGCATATTGCATGTTTATAAAAAAAATTAGTACAACAGTATACCATTCTATTTGTGTATGAGATGGATAAAGATATATACTTTTTATAAACTTATTAAGCGCTTGGGATATTTTGATGGATATCTACCTATTTGGATTGAAAAGTCCAAGCTTCTATTTTTGATACTGGTAATATAAAAGAGCCGAAAATAGCACTGCCCGCACCAAGGAATTGCGCTGGCCAATCTACAACTCGGTTGTATGGGTGAGATGGGTGAGATGCATGTGTGCATGGGGGTTGTGGGAGAGGGGGTTGGGATGATTGGGATGATTTATATAGGTATATATGATGGGGGGCGGCTGCTGCTGCTACCTGCTTTTTTGCGATGGAGTATTTGAGGTTTGATTTTGATTCTGATTCTGATTAAAGCGAAGCAATTGCAATGCAAGTGAGAAGTTTGGATTTGGAATTGAAGTGGTGAGTGAGTACGATGTATCTTATCTTGGAGATTAGGGATGATTGATTGAATGATTAAATATTGAATGCGGGGCAAGCTGCAGAGGGTTCAGTAAGATGGGATGGGATGCGATGATATAATATGCTGACTGGAGCTTAGCTTTGCGACTACAATTACTACTCAAAGCTACTCAAAAGATAACCTAACATAGCTTTGATTATTTTCAACTGTTGGTTTGGGTTCATTTGATTATTGAGATCTATCAGTATGTCTGGATATTATCCTCGTAAGTACATTCGGTTGACCTGCTATGAAAAATTACCTTGCTAACTCTCTCTTCAATAGCTCCTCCTGGAGGTAATGGAAGTAGTGGAGGTAATGAACTTCTCAAATACTATACTAAGAAGATTCCTCTAATCTTTCATCACAAGCTCCTCAACAACAATACGCACCCCCACCTACCTCCCCACCACCAAATCAAACCTCCTTCCAATACGCCGCTCCACCTACCTCCCCACCCCCAACCCAAACCTCCTTCCAATACGCCGCTCCACCCATCTCTCCCCCTCCCACCCAAACCTCCCACGCCTATTATCCGCCACCCCCTTCCGCCTCCACAACAAGCTATACCCCTCCCCCAAACCCCCAGCCTACTCCCCCGCACCAAGCACAACAACAACAATACGCCCCTCCCCCCAATTTCTCGCATCGGCCCTCCTATTCCGGTGGTCAACATACCCTTCCCATCCACACCCCACCTTCATCATCCGCACCCGGCCCATCACAAACCCAGACCTACGCATCTTCCTCGGCCGTCTCTCCCCAAGAAACACAATTACCCAATTATGCACATCCGGCCTCCAATCCCAATCCCAACCCCAATACTTCAGACTACCCTCCTGAGAAACCCGCGCTGAATACTAGTCTCACGAGTAATTTAGATCATGGAGCACCGAGCGCAGCGCATTTTGTAGGAGCGAGTACGACGCAAGATGATGTGGGCACGTTTAATGGGGGGAGTTATCGCGTGAGCCATAGGGATACGAATAGTATTGTGACGATACAGTTGGCGATGGGGTGTCCGTTGACTGTGAAGCCTGGTTAGTTTCTTTCTTTCTTTCTCATTCCCATTACATGTTTAATCCAGTTACATCTGTGTGAGAGAAGGAGATGAAGACACTGCAGATAAATGCTAAATGAAGGAAAAGGCGCCATGATCGCCATGACGCCCACCATAACCCTCAAAGGCAGCATCAAATTCTCCATGAAAAAGCTCGTCATCGGCGGCGAAATGGCACATTCGACCTTCACAGGTCCAGGCGAACTTCTCCTGGCCCCCCCGTCTCTAGGCGATATCACGAATATTCGGTTAAGTGGTGATGAACAGTGGAGCGTGTCACGCGATGCATATTTGGCTTCGACGCAAGGGGTCATCAAGGAGTATAAGAGACAGGGAATTGGTAAAGCCATGTTTAGTGGGGAGGGGCTTTTTGTTTACAAGATTAGTGGCGTGGGTTTGTTGTGGATTAGTAGTTTGGGCGCTATTATTAGGAAGGATGTATGTTTTCTTTCTTTCATTTTACTTTCCCCCTTTCTCTCCCTTCCCTTCCTTGACCACTCAACCCCAGTCCCCCCATTTCCCTCCCCTCCTCAGAACCCCAAACTAACCCCCCTCCTTCCCAAATAGCTCCAAGAAGGCGAACGCTACATCGTCGATAACGGACACCTCGTGGCCTGGAACACAAAGTACGTCTTGGAGAGAGTGGCGTCGGGTGGCATCATTAGTGGATTGAGTAGTGGAGAGGGATTGGTGTGTAAGTTTACGGGGCCCGGGAGCGTGTTTATTCAGACGAGGAATCCGGTCGCGTTTGGTCAGTGGATTAGTGCGCATTCGGGGGGCGCGTAGGGGGTTTGGGTTTTGGGGGTTGAGGAGATGTGGAGATGGGGAGATGGGGAGGATGAGGAGGGGGAAAGATGATGGATTTTGGGAGGAAAAGATTGTGGTGACGTTTTATGGATTGGATTGGGTTGGATTTTACGCTCAGCTGGGGATTTCAATTTTGGTCGTTGGAAATGATATTATCATATTATGATGATATATTGGGAATGGTATGGTATGATATGATACCTTATCTTTTGTTTGTTATACCTTTTACCTGGGGAGTTTCGTTTTATCCATTTCATCCATTTCATCTATTTTATCCATTTCTTCAAAAGCAAAACTATACCATACCATACCATACCATACCTCTTTTCACTCAATATCCAACTGACCAACTCGACTTATATGCTATTGCTATTGCTATTGCTATTGCTATTGCATGGTAGCTGTGCTTCCATAAATCTTCCATATTTGGCTACTGTTTTTTACACTGAGATGCGTTGAATTTTGGATTGTCCGATTTTGGATTATTATTCCGTCCTATTTCCTATGGTACTCGAGTATGGGTACTCGAGTATAACTGGACCTACAGTACAGTATATCTTACCTCTTACATCTTACATAACGTCATCGCTAGTTTTAGTCGCTAGTCGCCAGGCACGTTAATACCCGAGTACAGTAAATTGAACTTTACTATGTCAGGCTGTAGCTGTAGCAGATACGATGTGGAATATATGAAGAAAAAAGATGATTCATACGTAGTGTTTGTTTGCTTGGTTGGTTTTGCTAGTGACTACTCGAGCATCGAGTATCGAATGGCTTGTTCTTTCTACTCATTATCCTTTACTGAACTATAATGTGATTAGTTAAACAGTATTACTGTTTTGACATCGATATCGGCAGATCGGTACAATATAGATACCATACATGAGCACCAATACATGTCACAAACTGTCCAAAGGGACTGCCATAAGTCCATCGGGTCATATACTTGAGTACATAGCAAAGAGCAGGCAATTTCCAACCGATAACCGAAAACTTCGCATATATTTCAAAGCCTTTACTCAAGTACTCAAGTACTAAGATTACGAAGCGAGCTCAAATATGACAAGCCTCCTTCCCCTTACGATAGCTATGACCCCAAAAATAAACGCCCCAAAGCATTGGACTAAATAAGACCCAAACGAAAGCAATCATTGTCCCCGTCCACCCAATGCTAATCGCATCAATCAACGGAATCGCCCCCGCCACGGCACCAGCTCCAAACAAACATCGAAACATATTATTTGCTGCAGACGCCGTCGCCGGTCGCTGAACATGGCAATCAATCACCAGAGTGATCAGTGTACTCGTTGCTCCCGAGATCAAATGCGATACAAAGAAGAGCATCACCAGAGGCCCCGCTAGATTCACTTGATGATTCATCGTCCATCCGTAACCTACTACTGCAGCCGCTGCACCATATATTACCGGAAGCGTAATTTGCAATCGTGCTTTTTCGACGGGCATTAGAGATAACTGCACTTGACGATTTTGAACAATCTCAATACCTTGTTTTCGCGCATGGCGTCGAAAGTTCCAGTCAATGAGTTTTCCGATTGTCCAGCGAGAGGTGAGACTTCCGGCTCCGTAAGGAATGTAGCATAAGCCGACTTGGAGGGCATTGAAGTGGTATTTACTTTCGAGTTGGGAGGGGAGTGTGCTCAATACGGATGTATAGCCGCAGAATAGTAGTGTTGTGAAGGTTATGATGGCTGCGGTTTCTTTCTGCATGGCTACTCTTATGCTATCTAGAGGAGTTGGCCGCTTATGTCGAGCTTGTTTCTCGCCATTTGGAGTTCGGGAACACACGAATTCTTCAGCTTTGGTCGTGTGATTGAGATATTGGACTAAAGGTATATTCCACCATGGAGGTAAAATCGAGCCATTTCCAACCACCACACGGCAAGTCTCTGGCAAAAAGACAAGCACTACGGTAATCATAACCCCCGCAAAGATGGCCAGAAACCAAAAGGTACTCCTCCAGTCGAAGAATTGCGTCAAAACACCACCCACGATGGGTCCAATGGCGGGTCCCAAAGTCACTCCTAGCGATGAATAGATCATATACCGTCCACGTTCAGCCCGGGGTACCAAATCAGCGGCCACAGAGCTACAGACGATGCATGCGGTACTACTACCCAAGCTCTGCAGACACCGAAGAGCCATCAAGACAGGATAGCTCGTCTGTCGCGCCAGACCAATATTGACGCCCAAATAGACGAGGAGAGAAAGCAGCACGGTGGGTCGACGACCATAGATATCCGACACACTACCCACGAAAAGCGGACCTATTCCTTGCACGATCTATTAACCCAGCAGTTAGATAAGATAAACGCATACATGCATGCTACGATCTAGACAGATGGGTGAGTATTCAAAGACCTACCATGAAAACCGTAATAGTCAAGTTAATTTTAGCATGCGATACGTGCAGATCGTGCGCTAGTCGGTTGATGGCGGGATAGTACATGTTGGCTGATACGGGCGAGAGAAATGTTACCATGGAGGCGATGGCAATGGTCCATCTTTTTCGTCGTTCGGAGAATATGGTATAGGGTGCGGAAATCTCACTTTCTGCCATGATGATGAGGGATTAACAGGAAGATTGAGTCTCCTGGTGATGACCAGCAATAAGGGGTGATATATCGTGTTAGCAATGTGTTTATGATGATGGTTTTGCTAATGTAAGCTATACTCACACTGCTTGTACTCGAGTGAGTAACAGAGGGATTTGATGAGGAATTGTCAAGTTTGGTTTGTGTTGGTTAGCGCTTCAGAACCGAGTCTTCAAAGCTGAATTTCAAACCCAAGTCTTCAAAAACCGAGTCTCCAAACCTGAATCCTCAACCGATTGCTCAAACCCGATTCTCCAAACCGGAGTCTCCAAAATGAAACTCAAACAAACTAAAATCACCCTACCTCCAAACAGGCTACTCTACTCTACTCCCCTTTTCTCTCCTCTCCTCATCCATGTAACCACATATCATATCACATATTACATATCACATCACACACCACAACCCAGTAAGTCGTAAGTCGTAAGTCGTAACTCGAGTATATCACCTATACATAAGATCATTTACCCATCTGAGGTTACACTGTTACACTGTTACACTGTTCACTGTTGCACTGTTTACAGTACTCGTACATCTCGTACATCTCATCTCCTCGCCTCTAATTTATCTCTCTCTAACTTGTAGTACCCTTCCTTACTGCAGTCCGCACAACGTACGTACGATATACTGACTTATTCTTGAGAACTTTGGGTACATAACCTTCATCATATCACCTTTATCATATACACTCCCACATCAGTACCAACATCCATCCATATCACAATCCGCACCCACCCATCCATTGCCTTTACTAAATTCATCTATTCATTCATCCATCCATCATACTCTCACATCTAGATCCATTTCCTTTTCGATCTAATTTGATCTGACCTAATCTGACCTAATTTGATCCAACAGCAAATGGGTATGTATGTATGTATGCACACTACCTATCTACATACCTACCTATGTACTTCCTTCTTTCCTTCCTTCCTTCCTACCTAACTACCTACCTACCTACCTACCTACTTCTCTTCCCTACTTCTCTTCCTTCCCTACATCTCTCCATTGCAATTACAATTAGTACAAGCCTGCCAGCGAGTACCTCTCTAAAGATCCCACCACACTACACTACACTACACAACACTATACTACACAACACTACACAACACAACCTAGTATATACTGTACTACCGTAGTACTTTTCCTCATTCGCATTCAGCATATACAAACCACGCGATATAACTTATACTCCACTATATCACATACAGTAGAAGTCATTACATAAAACTCATATCATAGAACTTTATCTATTACAACTTGACCATCATTTTTTTCTAACTTCTAGTTACTACCAATTATCTAATTATAATAATAATTTATATATTGTGCAAATGTATTTTTGTACTCATACTTGGGTAATGACAGTAGATACTATACGAACCGAGTACAGCTAGGTTAGGTGGTTGTGTTTAATTTTAGCTACTACTGAGTATGTATCAACTAGGTATATTTTATTTATCTGTTGAGTTGAGGTAAGGTGAGTTGAGATGAGATGAATTGAAACCCTGATTTATTTACAGATTTACAGATTTATATACTTTATTACTCGAGTATAGTCAAGTCAAATCAAATCAAGTCAATACTTCCGAGGTACAGTACAGTACCCTATCATACAAGTTAAACCAGTGGAATCGTGCATTAATAGTAAATAATAGTAATAGTAATAGCATAGGTATTCTCAATCCCGTTTCATCAAACTACTACTCGTATATATATAAACAAATAAACGAAACGAAAAGGTAGCAGCAATTTAGGTTTCGAAAAACCCATCATGTCACTCACTAAGTAGGTATCTTACTCCAGCGCTTGAACATCCCAATCCCAATCCCAATCCAAATGAAATCCTTCAACGTTCAAGTATGTCATTATATCAAACAAGCGTATCCAAGAATTCCATCGCACTCCCCACCAAATGAAGACTCCCAGTAATCAAGACCACGGCATCAACATGTTCTTCATCCCTACCCGTACCCCTACAACCATTATCACTATTACCATTACCATTACCATACCCATCAACCACACATCTCACCGCCTCTTCCACCGTCCTCACCACCGTCACTGCCGACACCCCCTTACTAATCCTCGACCAACACATCGCCAACTCACGCTGCAGCACGAGATCCTCGACCTCACCTCCGGAATACATCATGGAAGCGCGTTCGAGATCCGGAGCATCACGTTGTTCCCAGAGGATATTCGTGCAGAAGATGGCGCTGTGGAAGATGGTCTCGACGCCATGCGGCCATTGCGATAACGCCAATTCCATTATCTGCCAAAGATGTCGAAGAAGTGCCGTTGCATCTTTTGTCTGTTGGTTAAAAATAAGAACACGTCGGGCCTGATGCTGCACCCTCATTTGTTTGGCAGCCCACGCCCCCAAAACCCCTATACTTTCCATAGTATGGGCTCCATCAAGTAGCCAACAGATACCCTGATGCTGACGCGTCTCACATCGTCCTGGCCATCGTGCATTTTCAAGACCCCGGCGGAATTTCTCGGGTAATGGGGATTGCATAAATATTGCAGTTTCCGAGATATCATAGTAGCCCATACGGGAGAGATGTTTTGCGGCTACGGCTATGGCTAGACTAGCATTGATTCGCTGAAAGTCTCCCGGAAGACCAAGTTCAATGCAATCAAGGTCTGGATGGGTGGTGATTACCTGTAGATCTGCACCTTCTTTCCGCGCTAAATCCTCCAGGACGGCCATAGCTCCGGGTTCCTGTGGCGCGGTAAACACAGGAATCCCTGCTTTCATAATGCCACCTTTAGCCCAAGCAATTTCCTCGATCGTAGAACCCAGTATATCGGTATGTTCGAGTCCCAAGCTAGTGATGGCGCAGACACTGGGCTGGCGGAAGATATTGGTTGAGTCATAGCGTCCCCCGATGCACACCTCCACCACGGCCGTATCGACTTTCTCCTGAATAAAGGTATGGAGACCCATCAGCGTGAGGAATTTGGCAAATGGTGGACTCTGGGACGACGGTCGGTTATCTATCCCTAATCGATCCCATAGCTCCGATAGATACTGCGCAAATCTCTTTTCATCGAGAGGAGTATCCATAAAGTCTGTCGCCCGTGACTCTCGAATCCGGATCCGTTCCCGCACGCTGCGCATGTGCGGTGACGTATAGAGACCAATTTTGTTTAGCGAACCAGGAGTTTGTTCCCCGGAGACATATTTTTCGGTTAAATATTCGGACAATATCGAGAAGATGAATGCTGCGGTAGAACCCTTGCCTTTGGACCCAGCAATATGGATGGCGTTTAACACGTCGAAGTCAGCCGGCTATTGGATATCAAGTAGTCAATTCCAGTACTAATCGGGTGACAGCACTGAAGAAGCTCACACTGTATCCAATTTCCCCGAACCACTCTACCATTTGCTCTAAGAGGAAAGTCCGGTCTTCAAGTCCAATTATCTGCTTTCGCGATTCGAAATTTGTGCGTAGACGATTTAGTTTATGAAGAGCGTTCTAATTGCCTTTCAGCTTTGACATTGGGCTTGGGGATTTGTATACCAACATGATAGACCTGACTGTATGATTGCGAGTCCTCGGTTTCGGCGAGAGGATTGCATTTTGACCCAAGTGATGATGAATGTGTTTCCTCCATTTTGATGAAGGCAAAACTTATCGACCAGCGTGCTGGTCTATATATTCGACGCAGCGAATAAAATCGAGGTTCTGGTTGTCAGTTGCAGCTTGCAACTCACAAATGGCGCAATTGAGTACAAGGGCCGAATATCTTGTTTTGTGTTATGTCCAGGTGATCGCCGGTGCAGCCACCACGTCACAGATGTCGCACATTATTTCGTTATTGGCACACGATATCATAAATATATCCTTATCATATTGACATATCTCATTCGAAATAGGCTCATGGGTATATCATGAAGTCCCAGTTATAAAGGCCAAATAACTTTTGCGTCGGATGTGTCGAAACCTGTCTGCAATCATTTTCAATACTATCTGTCTGTTACGATGCAGTCGTTAAAGCAATCATCATTAATCAAGTCGAGATGGAATATTCCCATTCCTTACTGCTCCCTACCGTATTTCGTATTTGGTGCTCCCCATGAATGTCTCAGCACAAAGAAGTTGCTTATTGACACGCTTCGTCCAGAGGACCGGTCTCTATCCTTAGCCGAATACCGCAGTCTTTCTGTTCGCGTTGCGGTGGGTCTGAGGCGACTAGGGGTCCAACACAAAGATCGCATTCTATGCCTCTCAGGCAACTCAATAGCATACCCGGCTCTTTTGATGGGAACCATCATGGCGGGCTGTATCTTTGTACCTGGGCAACCTAGTCACGGTCCTCGAGAATTGGAGAAGTTGCTCACGGTTGCAAACCCTTCGGTAATTCTGACACAACGCGTGCATACAGATACGCTTTTGGAGGCTGCAGAGACAGTCTCTTGCCCGGCTTTAGAGCAGAAATCCATTTTCATTTTTGACGATGATATTCTCGATTGCACAGGTGAGTCTTACCTCGATATACCTCACTGGCAGGAATTGGTGGGTTCTCAAGCCGACAGTGACTGGAAGTATCCCGACGTCGAATCCCCGCATGATTACAATAGTACCATTGTCATAATGTTCACATCGGGGACGACCGGGCATCCCAAGGGAGTCGAGATTTCTCACTGCAACTATATCTCCGCTTCCGTGAGCTATATGCAGCGAGTGTCTCTCCATCCCGACTGGCAACAACCCATGAAAGACGCAGCAAAAGATTTCAGCCCGATCCGTGTATTAGGCGCGCTTGGAATGCACCACATCCTTGGTCAGCGATCCTATAGCGTCATCTTCCCCAAGCTTGGAGTTCCACTGTATATACTGGGTCAGCCGAGTCCGCAAAATATTATGGATGCCGTAGAAACATTCAAGATCTCCGACGCAATAATTAGGAGTTCTATGCTTACGGCAATTGCGGAAAGCCCAGCTCTTGATCTTCGAAAAAAGCTGGGCTCTTTAGCAAGAGTGGAGGCGTGTGCAGCGCCGATGGGGCAACCAACCAAAAGTACCCTCGAGAAGGTAGGGATTGGGCGGGTTACCCGAGTCTGGGGATTGACCGAGTATGAAAACAATACCCAGGACAGAAACCGACAGTCTGAATGCTGACAATAAGTTGCCCTCATTAGGCTCGGGTTGATCACCGGTCACGATACGATGGCTTGCTCGATATCTGAATCCGTGGGGGAATTGCATGCCAACTTCGAAGGCAAGGTGACGGACCCCAGTGAGCCGACCCGAATTGTGGACCGCAATACCATTGGGGATATATGGATCCGTACACCTAGCCGTAGCACTGGGTATTATCAGAATCCGGATGCAACCAGCGAGGTGCTTGGGGCCGATGGGTGGTTCTCCACAGGAGATGTAGGATATGTTGATGAAGAAGGAAAGTGGTATATTGTGGATCGTAAAAAAGTACCATGTTTCCAAACTAAGCAAATATATTTGACCAGGGCTGACAACTTTAATAGGATCTCATCAAATCGAATGGCAACCATGTGGCTCCGACCGAACTTGAAGATATCTTGCTTCGCCATCCAGACATCATGGATGTTGGAATTATCGGCGTTGCTGTGTAAGATGATCATATTTGATTCACCCTCTCTGGTCCACCTTTTAACATGCAGACACAGAGACCAAGATGAGGGGCCACGGGCCTATATTGTGACAGTCCCTCAATCGGTTGTATCCGTCACCGAAATTCAACATTTTATGGTCGACAAAGTGGCTCCATATAAGTATCTTTCCGGTGGCATCTCATTCATTCCAAGCATTCCACGGAATTCAGTGAGTAGCACACCATTCTTCTCTCTGCATAAAATACCAGGGCTGATACTGTACAGAACGGAAAGATCCTACGTGCACAGCTGCGCGAGTTGGCCAAAATGGAACTCGGTGGCTCTAAGGGGCACTATCATGGAATACGTGCAGTTTCCCTGGATATACTGCATACCTCGGTTCCCACCAATATCCTCCCATGATTCTACAGATGAGATTTAGACTTACCCAGGATCTCAAGATCATACGTGTATATCAATAATCCATTCTTTTCAGCTCTGCAGGCTCTGGCATTCCATCATAAAGACTGTATCCATCACTTCTTTTCTCAAAAACCGAGCTCATTTTGATTTCGCGAATCCTCCAATTACTTTTCAATTGCTCGTGGTCCTTTCTCAAACTTTCATCACAATCAATACCAAACACTAAACGCTTATGTGTAAACTGCGGAATCGACGCAACAATAGAGGTGTGTTGGGCGCACTATAGTACCGGCCTGGCCATTCGTGACTGACAGAGATGGCACTGGTCAATTCATAAAGCGTATTGCCTCAGCCTGACACCCCTATTTCTTCCATACACATCAATAGGGCGACCACTAACATATATATGTTCGACCTACATTGCAGAATAGACAACATACATAATGTACCCGAAGCTACCATGCTATTGAATCATTACATGGAGATACCCACCCCGGATCGGCTCACCGAACATGCAAATGTGTGAGGCTGTGCACAAAGGCAAAGAGTATTAGTGGAAGGAATATCATGTTACACTGCATGATGCGAAGTACTGCATGAAAGATTAAACTTTAAACATGCTTTTAGAAGGTTGAAATGCGTGAAATACATGCATGATCCGTGGGGGTGTAAAACCCCATGTAGGCCCCGGGCGAAGAATTCAGACATATATTGGGTGCAAATGGTGTGTTATATTTAAGCTATTGAAAATGAGAATAAAATGGTTTGATGGCTGCTGAACATGAGATCAGTCAGCACTATTATTCTCCAATTAATTGGATTGGGTATGGTTGGGAAGGTGACAATCTAGAAGGCTGGGTTGCTTCAAAATTTCCCAATCGGGTGGTATGACAGGGGCCCCGCAATGACCACAAATTGTGAGGCTGGCGACCCTCTATCCTGTTACTCGCCCTATGATATAGGGCTTTTTTTTATATTGTTCGGTGATCTAGTCTATTACAATGCATAGTATGGGGACACTGTTGGGTGGTTGGCTTGCTTTCCATGATTGGACGACACCGATTTGCATTATCATATGGAAGGGCTCGATATATATATCTTCGTATGCCTAGAACAAACACATGATGATATCACATCGAGTTGTTTTGCGACGAAATATGCCTTGCCATTCATAGACACCGAAGGATGCCTAGCAAACCCCGCACATATATGCACGATTGACAGAAGACAAATGAATGCAAGTGAAATGCTATTTGCTCATAATGACATTGCCATAACTCATGAGAAGCATACTTCATCATTATCCAAAATGTAAAGCATATAAGCATACAAGCTTCTCAGAAGAAACCAAAGAAAGAAATACATTTGGGTATAGAAATCGATCAAGAGACTTTTCTTCTCGAAGAGTTTTGAGAGACGCAAAACAAAACGCCTAATAAAACCCGAAGGTTGCGCAGTCGAAAAAGATTGTTGGCCGGTCCCACTCGGTGTACTATTGGTTTGATGTTACCGCGCCTAGGCAACGAACAGATACGCCCTGTCGAAGAGGCGAACGGTGTGAGCGTAAGGCCTGTGTACCTGCATCAACATGGGAGCCCGCATATAAAACTACTCATTCGGTGAGAGAACAAAATTCAATAATACAAGTACGAAGAATTCAAAACACTGGAGAGATAGTGGCAAAAGTCGTCATCCACACAGCCACGCACCACTTCGGCATTGCAAATATAAGGTCGCAGCGTTTCCCAACATTCCTCCTACTTTGGAAAGTTAATCCCTTGTGCGGGTGACAAGGCCGAGAATTCAAGTACATTCTAGATGCCTGATAGATACTGGCCGATGCTTCCTTGTCGAAGTTGAGCTCTGCCTTTCTTTGCCGTTGTGCTTATGGCTTGAACGTTTGCAATCTCTTTCTTCCTTTTGGAGATTGTGTGGAATTTTGGACTCTCTCTCCCGCTTGGACTTTGCTTCAGGCGTCTCAAATCCTTTTCGTACGAGACCAGGTACAAACGGACGCTCGGTATATTGCCCGGCCACAATGTAATCCGCTTCACTCATTAGGCCATTCTTCCACATATAATCGATTACGAAAAAGTCTGGTCGAATGTTTGTTTCTTGATCAAGAAGATGCTCACGACTGTGTACCATCCTTTCTCTCCAGTTACTTTTCGGATCATAGTTGTTTTCGAATTCCTCATCACAGAAGAGGCAGACACATTTCGACGGAGGAGGAAGATCGCTGAAATGCGATAGGGTGTGCTCGAGCCACTCCTCGAAGTGGTCTGGATGGAAAGTCACCTCGCAATTTATCGATATAAACTCGCATGGAAGGACGACAGTAGTGTTGACATGAGGGATTGGGGGTGCTAGGAGGTGCCACCCAACAATTGGATTGGTCTGAGCAGATTGTAGACTAGTCGTTGTCGCTGTCGTGGTTGACTTATAAGACTGCATACTAAATACACTCTCGTCATATATACTGGAGGGAGATGTCGTTGATGCGGACTCCTGGATTATGTTCGAGTGTGTTGGTTCATTGTACGTTCCATTTGCGTGTTGTTGAGAAAGAGACGAAGTACCAGCAAAACTTGTACGCTGAGTACCTGTGAGGAGCCCCGGAAGGGCATCTTCGGAGTCATTCAAATACCGGTCGAGGCTTGGATTATCAAAATCCGCCATTCTCACACGAAAAATGTTTGTGTGATACCGGTAATGATGGAAAAGGTGGAGCTTTGGATAAGATAAGAACGATCTTGCCGATCAATAGAAATGAAGCCTTACAGTAATTACGACGAGTTGTCAGAGGGATGATGAACTGAAGCCGATGATAATATAAGTCTGTGGCAGCCACTTTTATATATAACTGTAACTTCAATCAATACTGACCTGGAAGTCCAGTGTTTGTACTCGAGTACAGTATTGTGTTATTATGAAGTGCTTTGGGTGGATCTTTCGCGATTTTTGCGGGGATTGGGGAATTAATTAGCTTTGACAAGCTCGGGTATCGGGTAGCGGGTAGCGGGTATCGGAAGGGAAAGGGGAACTCTAGTCAAGTAGCGTGAAATTATGGTCCTTTCCCCAGGTTTTGGTGCAACAAACGGCTGGTGTGGTCCCAAAGACAACAATCAAGAAACACCAATAATCTTCAGATGAGATGAGGTTCAACAGTCGAAGTATTCTTCTAAGAGAACAATAGATCAGTGTCTTTACTCGAGTAAGTTCAAAAAGGTGTCCGTTCTTTGGATAGGAAGAAAGGTGATGAATGATATTTGATCAAGGTGCTGACCAAAACAACAATGGTGGAAACAGAACAATTTAAAGAAGCAAGTCAAAATTCAGTATCCACCCCAAGCAACCTTTAGCGTGGAAATTCAAATGTACTTCGGGATGGAAATCTTTTCCTTTCTCCTTTCTCCTTTTCAGTTATTCTATTTCAGGGACTACCTACCTACCTATTCGTCGTCATCTTGCGAGCCACGATTCCATCGGCCCAAAAGTCGATTGCGCTTCGATCCAGCACAGGCAAAATACATGCGGTGGACCATTATCCTAACAAATGGATTATGTCGAAATTTAGATTACTGGAGCGATGATGAATGACATGCAATGCATTACACTCACTACCTATGCCTTCTTTTGCTGCATGTAACCACCCGTCGACACTAAAAAAATCCAGTGGTTCCTAAAAGCCTTCGGCGAACTCTTATCACCCACCAAAACCCCACACCGCTTCTTGAGAAGTGCCATTCATTATCATAACTCGACACAAACTTACCAAATGTCATGCGGAAGAGGTGGTGAGAAGAAAGATGGTTTGTTTCCTAGGGACATTGATCATCAGACCATAACCAAATCAAATGGGCTGCGGCAGCACATATATATTTGACATTCCTAATTTCCTATTCGACATCTATGTCTACTCGGTCTACTCGGTATACAAGGAACATGGCTTTTGACTCGAATCGAACAGCAGCCAATTTATACCCTAACTAATTCCTCATGCGAACGCCAACGGAATGGTAGATATTATTTTTGATGCTAACATGCATTTCCTACCTATGTTATCTCCAAGGTTCTCCAGCTCGCTCTGAATACGACCATCAGCAGTACGTACTGCAAACTTTCGGTCCCGGTCCCAGTCCCAGTCCCAGTCTCTGCAGACGGTGATAGATAGATAGCGAGCGGCCACATTGATGACCCGGAGCACTATACTACACTACACTACTTACTACTCGATGTGATTGACCGATCGTAAATACCAAACCATTGAACTTAACGCCAAACATACCATACCATACCAAACCCGGCATACGGTAGGTCAGTCAGTCAGTCAGTCAGTCAGTCAGTCAATTCAATTCAATTCAATTCAATTCAATTTCAATCCCCCCCAAAAAATCCCACTCTACACTCCAGAATTTGGGTAACGCTCGCACATAGCTCGTTCTCGCACCCCGCACTTATCAATGAAGCTGAGGCTCTGTCTGCTTGCTCACTCATCACCCTGCCGCTCGCTACGGTCTACTTTTCCCCCCACTTTTGGGAAATCTAGCCTATGGTACGGTACCTACTATTACTTGCTTGCATGCTTGCATGTGCAAGAGGACGGAGTCGGACGGACGATCTTCAACGGCTAATGGCGCTATCTGTGCAACTTTCATGTGTAATCTTATATTGGGTACACGTACGTATACATACATGCACATATACGGTATGGTTTGGTTGATGGAATTGTCCGTCACAACTCTTCCAATATATTTCTTTTTGTTGGATTTCCTATCTTGAAGACTTGAAGATATGACCTGGCCTATCACTCAAGACTTACCTGCCCATTGCATGAGTACATTCGTCACATAACAGCGTAGCAAAGAGAGAAGTTCTCCACTCTCTTCCGCGGGTATCCTTTTTTGTGTCATCGGTCATAAAGATACTCCTTCCTTTCTTCCTTTCTTCCTTGGCTTTCAATCAGGAGCGCAAAGTACCTTCATCTTCGTAACAATATTAACCAAATGGTTCCGTTCTCCATTTTCATCTCCGGCCTTCATGATACCAGGGAATGTCACGCAGCTAATTTCTCGCTCGTTTAAATTATCTTCATCCTCTCCCCCAATATCCTCCATTCTCTCCTCGTCAAACATGGTTCTCTGATGATGTTCAATCACAGGCATCATAATACTGAAGCTGGCCTTTTGAACGCGCAATAGTCGTGCAAGGTCAATCGCAGTATTTATTATAATTTTTAGCGACTGGTCTCTCGCTTCGGAACTTGGTACATCACAGATCGGATCCAGCAAACGATTGAGTTGTGCAACCACGGTATTCACCACGGTGGCGGTCTCCGATTTTAGTTTCTCGGGAGCTTCGTTCAATAAAATTCCGAGCGTGGTAGAACGCCATTGATTCATGGCTTCTTCAGAACCTTTCACATCTCAAATCAGCTTTTCAATCTCCGACGACTGGGGTCGCGTTTCATACCATAAGATCCCAAGGTGATTTCCGTCTTCGCGAGCTCCAGTGCTTGTTGTTCGGGGAGACCAACGAAATATGCTTGGAAGATATCAAATACTAATAAGCTTGATACAAGTGATTGTAAGAAGTTAATTTTGGACGTTGTTGCTAGATGCTGATACATGGGTACCCATTGCTCCAATTGTTGCCGTATATTATTCGAAGCTTTGTCTAAATCTATTACGAGTCAGCTTGATTCTACACCACTATGCTTTACAGCCAATAGAATGGCAATGAAACATCTACGTGTATTCTCGCAAATGTTGAGTTTTTCCCCTTACGACGCGAAAGTGCCCAAAAAGAAAAAGAAAAAGAGAACTCCAAACCTACCAATCTTTCCCCTCCTAAAATTCGAAATGACCCAATTTTGCAACGCATTTCCAATCCACTGCATCCTCTCCCCAACCACCTCATCCGTAACCTGTTCCCCCCCAACCCCACCCCGCCCACTACTACTCACCCACTCCTTCAGCCCCCTTACCTGACCCCGCAACGCCATCATCTCCTCATCCTTCGCGCGCATCTCTCCCATAGCCTCATTATACGCCTCGCGAAAAGCATCCCGGTCCAACATCAATGCGCCAATGCGACTCTGGACGTCGGAGGGGCGCGGACAATTGGCGTGCGTGTTGCGTAGGAGGCGGAGGGTGCTGTCGGTTGCGAGGTACGTGTTGTGGAGGGTGGTGTGGGCGGTTTGGAGGAGGTGCAGGGTTTCGCGGGTGTGGAGGAGGGCGGTGGTTAGGTGGTTGGTTTGAGGGGTGGGGGAGGAGGGGGAGGAGTGGGAGGAGTGGGAGGGGTCGTGGGAAATTGGGGCGAGGATGGGTGGAGAGGGGGTTTTTGATCGAGGCGGTGATTGGGATCGAGAGCGAGATCGAGATTGAGATTGAGGTCGTGGGTGAAGGGTGGTGGGGGTGTTACTTCTTGGGAATTCGGATGGTGGATGATTTGCAGCTTTTGAACTATGGCGCGGAAGGCGTACGCGCGGTGGTGCTGTGATTTCCGAAGATGAGGGTGGAGATGGAGATGGAGATTGGGATATAATAGATGCAGAAGTAGGGGTTTTGTGATCGGAGTTTTGCGATTTTGCAGATGTTGATGTGGATGTAGAAGCGGCGGCGCGATGCGCGATGGAATTAGATGTTGAAGTCGAAGTCGAAGTCGAATTGTCGATACGAGATGATGAGGATTTCGGCGCGGGTTTCTTTTCTTTGGCGCTCATGTTTGCGTTTGCGTGAGAGAGAGGGCGGGAAAGCGGGAGGGCCTCTTTTTATAGGTAGGTAGGTAGGTAGATGGGTGGAGTGGAGTGGGAGTGAAGTGAAGTGAAGGGAGGATTGATATGATATGATATGATATGATATGGTTGAATGAGTGACTGAATGGATGTGATATGTGTGTTGTACCTGGTGAGTAAGTACACCGTTATACAAATACCGTATCGTATTCTTTCGTACAGTGGGTACCAAGCTCCGAAGTTTCAATTGCCTAGGTAGGTAGTTAGGTAGGTAGGTAGATATGGTAGCTGGCTGAGACGAGAAGAAGTAGCTTCGTATATTGATATGGTAGTTGGTGGGTAAATCGCAGATCAAGATGTAAACACTCAATGTTCACATTTCAATTGAAGGCAAGCAAGCAAGCGCATCATGAAACAAAATGAAGAAGGTATACTACATTTCTCCTTTCTTCAATAATATTATATATCTTACTCAAGTAGTATAAACAGAAAAGAAAAGAAAGAAAGTAAATAAGGAAAGAAGAGAAAATAAAAGTAAAAGTAAAAGAAAAAGAAAATTAAAAATCTCAAGGTTGTTGATAATTTGAAGAGAGATGAGAGGTTCTTAAACTGCTGCCTGGAAGTGCAGCAGAGCATGTGCGTTTTTTTGTGAAGGGGTTGAAACTTGAGGGGGAAGGGGGGGGTGGGAGGTAGCGGGTGTGTTGGACTGACTGGACGGATAACGGATAACGGAACGGATAAGTGAGGGAGGGAGGGAATGAATATCAAATTGATAAGATTTCTACTCAATAACTCAGAGTATAGTAGTACCTTGAGAAAAACAAGAATTGGACATTTAAAGAAATTGGGCAGCCTGATCTGACTTGACATGACTTAATCCATTCTCATATCTTATCTTATTATATTCCAGATCTTCAAATCACTTTTGTTTGGTATACAATGTATATACATACATCATCATAGAAGAAGAAAAATTGCCCAAGGTCGGGAGTAAAATGAATCTTCTGATTTGATGCATCTGTCGTGACTTCATGTGCTGAGTAACCATAGATGTTAAAATCTGGTAAATCATTATCAACCTCATCACCCACCCCATCCATCACTTCATCTCTAACTAAAATTTTCCTCCTCAACTTCCGTCATCCGTAGATAAACTCGAGGAAAAAGAGAAGTTAACAAAAAAAACAACAACAAATGAAAATAATTTCCCTCTGAAGTGGACCAATAAAGAGTTTAAAAAAAATCCATCAAAAACCATATATGCCATTTCCAGACGACGTAAGAGTATGTGAATGCAATCCGAGACGCCTGAGCTAACGGGGAGCTTTGTTGGGTAAGAGAAGTACACTGCTCGGGCATGAACTTCAATGTCGTCACAAGAGCCCCGATAGGCAATACTTTTTTGTTGCTTCTGCCGCATCAGATAGCCTCAAGCACGAAAACAATCCTCCATCATTGGTGTTCTTTGGGGTATGTGTGTATATGGGCCATCCTTCAAGTGGCATAAAACTTCTTCAAGACCTTCTCAACCTCCTTGTATTCCTCCTTGACCGATGCCAATGTATCCTTGATCCTGCTCAAGCATTTCTTCTCGTTGGGTTCATCGGTTGTGCCAGCTTCATCTTTCTTCTGTCCATAATGTTGAATCTTTTCACAGCTATCCTTGACCTTTGTCAATCCCAATGTTGCCGAGGATCCCTTTAAGAAATGGCCGAGCGAAGAAAGTGTTGCTAGATCACCTTCCTTACTACACATTGTCAGTAGTTGTACTTATCTGCATCTGCAAATGTCCTCATCTTCCTAGAACATATCCCGACACACATATATACAAGTGCCCCACTTACAGTGCATCATCCATTTTGGTAAAAGTTTGTTCTGCCTGCTCGAAGAAGCCATAAACGATAGAACGACTGAACTCTCGCTCATCTTCATCATCATCCATTTCTAAAATTTGCTCAAAGGTGGCCGCATCGATATTATCTCCGAGATCTGGTGGACCAACGGAACCATCATCACTCTGTTTTGCGCCCAGTCAGTTTCACTCTATCTGATTTGTAATCTCAAGATTGGAGAATGCGCAAAAAGATATTTACCCTTTCGTCAACATCTTCTTCCTCTTCCTCTTCTTCTTCTTCTTCTTCGACTGTGGGTGGAATAACAGGAGTGGGAGATTTTTCTTTGACAGGTTCAGGTTTAGATGCGGGTTTAGATATGGTTGTTGTGGTGGTTGTGGTGGTTGTTGTTGCAGGTACAGTCTTTGGAGTTGGTTTTGGAGTTGGAGTTGGAGTTGGAGTTGGAGTTGAGGTTGAAATGGATGTGGAAGTGGAAGAGGACATTATGATGATTTTGTATGAACGACAATTGTCGTTCAACCGATCAAGAAATGTTGTGATTGATTTTTTTTAGAAAGTTGTTGTTCAGTGGATTTACTTGCTTCAGATCGCGATGGTGGGGTAAAAGTAGAATGTAAACGTAAGTTGAAGGCAGGGTTGATGAAGAAGAAGGAAGACCGATAGATACTAGGTATTCGATAGGGTTTATTTATTATCAGTTGCTTAGTGATTGATGATGATTGGTAATCCTTCTTTCTACTTTGAGACTGACTTTTGAGTGAATACTGATAGTAAAATAAAAAGGTTGTGATGTTGAATACCAATGTGAATATTGTGTGAATGTGTGAATGTATGAATCCCTCCCCTCCCTCGGAAACCCAATCTCCACAACAAAGCCCAATGTTGGTTGTGTGGATTATGTGGGTTATTGTGCTGTCTGTAGACTTGTAGGTAAGGCAAGGCAAGGCTTTGGATCTTTGTCATTGATATGCTGCCGGTGTGAATCTTAGGATTAAATGGAAAGGTAATTAATACTTTTATATAATCTACTATTGTTATTGGTGTACTTGTTCTTCCTTCTCTTCCTTTCTTTCTTTCTTTTCCTTCTGTCTCCCTTTCTTCTTTCATTCCAAAGGAATTATTATCATAAGGGTACAAGAAAAAGGTGCTCACATCCCGATGTTGTAATCTTATAAAACAAGATGTTCTGGACCTTTATTTTTGTTATAAATGGATTCAATGGATGAATAAGATAGATAGTGAGGTAACAATATTCTTTTGCAACCTCTTATTCTAATACCAGCAGTACATTTATTCCTCTCTCTCTCTC